>VYZM01004313.1:604845-667941 GCA_013398915.1 Dromas ardeola | reverse complement strand
TTTTTTTTTTTTTTTTTTTTTTTTTTTTTTTTTTTTTGTTCTTCAGAGGAAGCTCTATGCTAAGGCAGCTGGCTGGGAAGCTGTCTTGCTGTTTTTTGTTTTGACCTGAAAATTAGAGGATTACTCTTTGAATGCAACTTTCCAAAGCAAAGATGTGAATGTTGTGGTTTTTGTTAATGAACTGACACCTCCTGTGAGTGACTTCTTCACCCTGGGGTGCTCACCTCCTGTTTTGTGGCAGGAAGAGCACTTGCAGCTGATGAAAGGCTGGAAAGATCCCTCTGGGACAGCTTAAGAGTGCCTAGGTTTGCCATATGCAAAGGTTTACTTCAGGGCATTTGAAAAATGCCTCATTAGCAGTTGATGACTTAGCAGGGCAGCTCTTGTTGCGAAAACCTAGAGCTGCCCCTTGCCAGGAGCTCAGGGTGGCTCTTCTCGCCTCTCCCTTTCATTCCCAGGTTCCAAACGCTTTCCCTTGATGCTCACCAGCAGTGGGTTATCTGAGTCACCCCAGGCAGCCTCTCATATTATCCCGTGTTTGTTTACCAGGCTGGCTCTGTCTGCTTTGCCAAATACTCCACATTTTAAGTGTTAGGATGGGTGTTTAACAATCCCTGCCCTTCCTGCTGTTCTTCCCCTGCCCTGCCACGCTCAGCACTTGTCCTTTCTCACCTGCTAGAGCCACCTTCCTTTGTGGCTGCCCTTACCTTGACTGATACTATGGCAAAACATAGTATCTCCTGTGGAAAGACTGGAGCAGGTGTGCAAGTATTTCAGGAACCTTTTTGATTACCTCTGGATTTGCTGCCTTTTTCTGCTCGCTGCCTGCTGTGATGTGGCAGTTTCTCTTTCCAGGCAGTGTGTGACTGTACTAGATATGTCCTCTCCTTTCTTCTGTAGCTCTTGATGTAACCATTGGAACCAGCTTGGTGTCTAAGCAGACTTTGCTTTTCTGTTAGAGTCCCTCTTAATATTACTGCTTTTCATTCTGTGTCTCTTATTTGTTTGTCTGCTTTCCCTGTGTTGGAGAGGATGAGTGTTTTTGTGGGTGCTTTGCTATGGCCCAAACAGCCAGCGGTCAGCGGAGAGAGAGAAACCTTACTGTCCCTGGCTCCGTGTTGCTCTCAGGCACTCCTGTCTGCAGCACTCCCATGGTGCAGCAGCATGTCCGTTGCCTGCCATCTTCTCCTCTGGGAGTCTTTGAGAGACTCCTATGTTTAGTCCTGTGCTGATGTTACCTGGGTTGCTTCCAAGAACAACACAGAACTGCTTCCTCTATTCCTAAAACTGACACAGAGAATGAAAACTACAGCAGGATTATTTTTAGTTCTGTAAAAGTGCAGCTAAAGCAGCATTGCTACTCTGCCTGGCCAGAATTTGCTGTTTCGACTTGTTCCTGATAGGTAGGGAATGTGTGTGTGTGGCAGCCGACAGTTTAAAGAGCATCTATCTGCTATTCCTTGATGCTTATGTTACAGTTTTGGATTGGACTGTCAATGCAAATGAGTCTGAAGTCCGAGATCAGTTTCCAGTAAAAGTTACCTCGAAACCGCTCAGTTAAGGAACAGGAAGAAAAGTGCAGGTCATGGCTGAGCTGCCCTTGCAGAGCTGGGTACGTGCACGCAGCTCCTGAAGAGCAGAGCTGCTGCAGTTTGAGACCACGGAGGATTTGGCAGCGCTGGGAAGAGCTGGTGGCTGCAATAGCAGGAAGAGCTGCAGCTCCTGCCCGAGCCGTGTCTGCTGGGCTGCGTCACGCTGGGGGGGACCAGAGAGGGAAGCTTCCTGCCTGCTGTGTGTTCAGTAGTTCTGCATTCTGTAAACAGTATAACACACCTGAACATTTCTAACGAGCAGGATATCCTATGTGCTGTACACTCTCAAGGTGTTTGTATTAAAACATGAAATGGAAATGAGAACTTTTATTGACCAGTTCCCAATGTCTGCTGTAGCCCTCTCATGGACATCTGCCTGCTTTCCCATGTTGACTCCCTTTCAGTGATCTTGAACCCACAGTACCTCTCAGCGGTCTCTGTGATTTGAAAGAAAGGAAAGTGCTTGTGTTCTTGCCCCAGAAATGCAAGTCTTTACCCCACTTTCTTGTTACCAGCACCTTATGGCAGTGTTTTCCAGATGGCACGCTCTTGGGTTGCGTCCTTTCAGGCTGATGCCTCTTTGCTGACCAATGAGGGAACAGTGCCCTGGACTCTGTGTGCTTCCTTCAAGCCCTGATGCCTCCCTTGTATGTTTGTACAGTTCAGTGCTTAAAATCCTAGTGCTTTCTCTTGTAAAAGGAGGAGTTGATGCTGGAGTCATGTCTCCGCCTGAACTGATCCACGGCCTAGCACTTAAATCTGGGGGCTTCTGCGTTGAAGTAACCACAGAGGCAGGATTCATAACCAAAATTTGTAATGAGCAGTTGTGGAAATTGAACCACTCTTGTTTAGAATTACAGGTATTCTACTACTTAGTTGTTATTACTGTTAGCAAAATCCATCCTGTATCATTACAATTCTACCATAACTGTCTGTGTTCTGTTGTCTCCTCAAGCTGATACCAGTTCAAGCCTGCGTGACCTCAGACCTGAGCAGCCTGAGCAAGCCTTTGTATTGTCTTCAGCCTCTGCTGATTAGAATCTTGTTTTGCAGAAATTACTTGGTATTGTGCTTTGATAAAGTATTTATCCAGCATAGTCAGGACCGGTTTGTTTACCTGATATTATCTAAGTGCTCTAATCCCAGCCAGCAGTCTAAAGTTCACAGGAGGGAAGATGATTTCAGGAAAATGGAGAGTCAGACCGGTGATGATGAGTGCAAGGCATTCACGGTAGGATGCTCAGTCAGCCACCAGAAAAAAGCCTAAAAAGAAAATAGGAAATCACTAAACAGTTTGTTTTTCTGGCACCTCAGGATGAGATGACCTCAAGTTTGGGCCTTACCACAAAGAAAGCCCTCACGATCCTGAGAGACCAGTTGTCAGCACTGCTGGAGGGACATCAGAAAGAACGGAAAAAAGTGACTTCATGGAAGGTGAGGCGCCAAACAGCACAAGGTTGGGCACTCAGTCTCCCCTTCTCAAAGTAAAGCTGACGATTAAACAAAAGTTGGCTGTATTCCCTCCCGGACTGCTGCTGCAGAGTGTCCAGGTGTAAAACTGCTAAAGTCCTTGGGAACAAAGCAAGGAATCTACCTAAGGGTCTGTTTCCCTCAGCTCTTCTCTCCTGGATGTTAGAGCTTAGCTCTAACAGCAGCGTAGCTTCACCTGTGAAGGATCTAAGGGTTTCAAGAGCCACTAATGTCAGTGTGCCTAGGGAGTCCATATCAGGTGGAGAGAAAGATCTGTGAAGCGCTACCGTCTCCCCTTGTCCACCATATTTGTCCGGTGTGTGTGTTGAATAAAAAGTGCTAGTGTTTATGCACGGTACTTAAAAGTGTTCCTTGCCTGATTAGTGACAGTGGGGCAGCCTGGCACAGAACCCTTTTCATTCTTCCAAGCAAGAGTAAAGCAGAGAGTGTTCCCTCAGATTCGCCAGCTGAGCAGCTGTTCGTGCTGTAGCATTCACATAACTGATCTGGGATGCTCTGTATCATATTCAGGGGTTTTACAAAGTTGTGTTCACCCTGGAGTGTCATCTGCCTCCTTCACCCTTTCTCACTTTGCTTTTTCAAATGTCTGGCTCTGTATTTCATGAGTGCTGAATGTCTGCTGCTCTCCTTTTGTAGGAGGTGTGGAGGAGCAGTTTTCTGTATCATGGTAACCGTTGCTCCTGTTTCCACTGGCCTGGTGCATCTCTGATGCTTCTGGCAGTGCTGTTGCTGCTGTGCTGCTATGGGAGCCAGCCACAGGGGAGGTAAGAAAAATATGCTATGCTGGTTAACTGAAGCAAGGTGGTAGTTTTTTATCACCTCGACACTGTGTGTGGCTCACTTAACAGTGTTGTCCCTCATTCTGTCTAGACATCTAGACCTTAGCATATGCACACTGGTAATTCTGTCCCTATCAGTCCCTTTCACAAAACTTCAGCTACCTTAATTCTACTTCTAATAGACCCACAGTGTGTCCTATGGAGAGATTGATATTTTTTATCTACAGCATTCCTACATCTTGAAAAATCCTGAGGCATTATCATAGTTAGGAAGGATTTTGAAACTGGAGGAGTTAGTGGCTCATAGAAGAAGTTACTGTACTGTCACCTGTGCATGCCTTGACCGTATTTGTAAGGGTATTTTTTAATTGAGATGAACCCTTTCAGGCTTCTCTGGTGGCGTTATTCTAAAGAAGCATGATTATAGCTCCCCTGCTTTTCCTTTTTAGCCATAAGTCCGTGGGATGTAGGAATAAACAACCGAGCAGGTGTGCATTTATCTCTGTGGGTGGTTGGCAGTGTATTCTGCTCATTTACTCAAACTTCATCTGCTTTCTGCTTTCTTCTGTTTTGCTGTGCAAAGCCAAGGTGCTGAGATAGTTAATGCACTGGCACTCTTCCTCCTTCTCCTCTTGGATCTCTTCATGATTGGGCGTCAAGAGAGGCTGAAGTGCAGAGAGGTGGAGAGAAGACTTCAGACAATCATTGATAAGATAAATGGTGAGGTGATATTCATCTGTCTCTCATTTGCATTTATGGTTTCCTCCCATTGGATTTTTCTCAAAACCTGATCACACACATTACTAATTGAGCTTACTAGTCTTCCCCGGTGTTACACAGAAACAGGCTGTGAGAATCGTGTCCTACTCATGCCTGTCCTGTAGAATAGTTATTTTGAGCTGTCATGGGGCCGTGTGCTTCCAATCTGTGTGTTATCAGGTAGGCGTCTGTTATGTCTGTGCTTTGGAGTAATTCGAATCCTCAGTATCTTACAAAAATATCTGCCTTGCAGCAGATGATGAGAGAAGAGTATGTGGGGTTGTACCACAACATAGAACAGAAGGAAATAAATTACTGTGCGTGAGCATCGTCTCAACGGGGGCTTTTGAACATGAGAAGGCAGTTCATTTCAGTGCAGCAGTTTTAAGGACAGCCTTTAGCTTTTCCATTGTACAAGTATGTATGTATTTAAGGTTATAAAATGACTATGTTTAGTACTGGGTGGAAAGAGAGGGGAAAAGCCATCAAGGAGAAAGAAAGAGATGATAAAAGATCATGGGAATGAACTGAGCTTACCACTGGAGGACCTATAGCCACTACAGGATGGCAATCGATGTATGATTGTCCCCTCCAGAATTGTTATCACTTAATTCTTTCACACTTTGTGCTTTCAGACACACTTGGCAAAGAGGTGAAATGGCCAGACTCCATGTACCCTGACCTTCACATGCCTTATGCCCCATCCTGGTCCCTTCATTGGGCCTACAGGGATGGTCATCTCGTCAACCTGCCTGTGAGCCTGTTAGTAGAAGGAGATGTCATTGCTTTGAGGCCAGGCCAGGAGTCATTTGCTTCTCTGAGAGGGATTAAGGTAACTTGCTTGTCTTATTTCCCTGGCCTGTAACAATATGTTTGCCAGGATTTTCTTGCTAATATTCTAATTCGCAGTGTACAGATTATTGGAGTGCTTGATTTCTTCCACCTCGGAAATAGTTTGAAATTCCAGTTCAATCAAGGATGGTGCTTCGTTATACAGACTGCATCTTCTCAATGAACTCCCAAACCCAGTGGACAGGAGACACTAATGTGATACCAAACCACCATATTTCCATCTCTTCCAGGTCAAGGGGGAATTGAAATGTGCTGCTAAATATAAGCGGAGTGAATCTATCCAGTAGGATGATATGACATACAAACCCCCTACTTTATCCTGGGTTTTATGTGGAGAAATAAAGTTTGTCTGCTTTGACCTTCTCCTTACTACTGATTTATTGTAAAAGAAGATAATATAAAATAGCTGGGGTAGAAGTATATTAACAAATCAATTACAAGATCTATGCAAAGATTTTGCTGCTTGAAGAAGATTGGAAAATGTTTAAAGCTTGAAATTTACCTTTGTTGGGTTTTATCGTAACTTTCATTCCAAATGCCAATTTTCATGAAATAACCAGGTGTGCTTGAACACAAGCATTTCATTTTAGCTAGTTTAACTAATGAATTTTTGAGAGCTGAGAGAAGAAACTGTGACAAACACATATTGGGTCACTTGCAGTTGGAGGGATCCTGCTGGACTAAACCTCTGGTCCCTCGCAGCAGGGGCTGACTGTGCAGCCTTTGGGCTCTCTGACTTTTTTTTAGGACGATGAGCACATAGTTCTGGAGCCAGGAGATCTGTTTCCACCTTTCTCACCTCCGCCTTCCCCAAGGGGAGAAGTAAAGAAGGGACCTCAGAACCCTCAGCTGTATCGTCTCTTCCGTGTCTTGAAGACCCCAATAATTGATAATGTCAGGTGGGTTCAATAAAGTGCACAATACCTGCACAGCTTGTCTATGTCCTTGTTGCTGCCTTCTGTCGGCGAAGAATGAGACTTAGCAGTCCAGAAGAGGAATTTTCAAATATGCTGTGCTGTGTCTTCTCTATTGCCTGGGAATGCTGTAAGTCCCATACTGTCTGTCTTCAATTGTCCTCCTTAACTGGTAGATTAGGCTAATACATAAAACCACATATATGCTAAGTATTACTGTTCAGCTTATTACTTTCCAACTAAATTTGAACAATGTAGGGAGGTCATAGATTTCATGCATGTGATGTAACCAGTGGTACGACCTCTTTGGTCAACTGGAGACACAGATATCTGAATGTCCTGTTGGAGTTTCAGTACACATTGGGGCGATGGAGCCTTCCTGTTCAGCGGGTGAGGAGACCCTGGGGAGTTTGCTTAACAGCAAATTTACCATGGCAAGTGCAATGCTGTTATTGTAGAACTTGGCTTCTCTTTTGAATGTCATCCTGCATAGCATAGGATGAATGCAGTATTCTGATGAGGTCTACTAGGAGGCTTATATCTGAGGAAGTGCAGGGCTAGGGTCTTGGTTGCTGAAATCTGAAGCTGTTTTCCATTTTTTAGGTGGTGTCTGGAAATGGCTTTGTCACGTCCTGTGACAGCCCTGGATAATGAGAGATTCACTGTACAGTCAGTAATGCTGAAATACGCTGTCCCTATTGTACTGGTAGGTCTCATTTCAAGCCTTTGTTGTTGAATAGAGCTATGTTTTGTCAATAAAGGTGAAGAATTTGCAGCCATCAACAGGAAATTGTGGCGAGGCCCTAAATCATGTAGCTGACTCTGTGTGTACCTTGGGTAGTTCAGAGAAGAAAAGATGCTGAGCCATCTAGCAGTGAGAGCGGAGGAAAGAACTGTAGCAGCAGACCAAGCATATATTCCAGACTTTCCCAGGGCTGAGAATGTTACAAGGCGCAGTGAAAACTCCTTCCCTACAAGTACTAGTAGTTAGCTGACAGTGTCATTTCTATTTGAATTGCAGGCTGGCTTCCTGATCACCAATGCTGTGCGCTTCATTTTCAAAGCTCCTGGAATTGCTTCTTGGCAGTACACTCTTCTTCAGCTACAGGTAAAGGAGAGCTTTGAGCTCCAGTACACCTCCTCCCCAGAGCACCAGTGAGACTGGTTGCCTCCCTCAGCAGCTTGCTTCATCCTGTGACAGCATCCTGTGCACGCCCTTGTGCATGCTGGATCCAGGAGCGCTCAGTGGAGCAGGACCACAGCTCTACCCTGCCCATTCCTCCTAGACTGCCCTTTACGTTGTTTGCTCTCTCTCACTTGCCATGTATGTGTATATATATGTGTGTGTGTGTGTGCATATATATCTCTCTATATATACGATATCCTTTGGCTTTACACTTGTAAGAGTTTATGCCAAATTCAGCAGGAAAATCAGCTGCAAGTTACTGCGATTTATTCATGGCCTCCTTCATTACAAACCCCTAAGGGATGTGCCTTTCCCCTCCTGTGCCTCTCCCTGTGTCGCACTGTTTCCATGCAAGCAGTCTCCTTCCTTCCTGCCATTGCCTTTTACTGATCCTCTTACTGTGGTGGAAACGATGTCATGTAAAAGGTCTGACTTCTTCTTGTCTCTGTGCTTGCTGGTAATTACAATTTTTTTTCAGGTAAATGGTGTCCTACCCATCCTTCCGTTGCTCTTTCCTGTCCTGTGGATCCTTGCTACAGCCTTTGGAGAAGCCAGAGTCTTGGCCCAGATGAGCAAGGCCTCATCCAGCTCACTGGTAGGTATCTCTCCACATCAAATCATTGCAGAGAAAAGGGCAGGAGATGAGAAGGGCTCTGTGAAGTACGCACAATGAATTCAGCAGATGTATCCACATAACTGTCAAAGCTTTGGGTCTTTGGTTGTCCCAGCTATGCCGTCTCCCTGGAGCACAATGTGACTTCTTCTTGAACAGATGTTTTAATTTTTTCAACCTATGCACAGATATCCCAAGGTAATAGGAAGCTCCAGTGATTCCATAAACCTCTTGAAGCTGCGTGCTTTCTATCAGCTAAATATAATCTGACAGAGGGGTTAACATGGAGATAAATATCCTGTGGTGGCTATAACTTAGGAACATTTAGCCACTGAGAAGGAATGGGATACACGAGATCCTCTGCAATCCCCTGTTTTAATGTGTGGGATGAGCAGCCCTTTCCTGAGGCTCTGGGGCTTTGCTTGCAGGCATGGTTTTTGCAGCAGATCAGGGAGTAAGAGGAATTTCTGGTGGTCGTGCTAGTTTGGGGAGTGGAGTTTGGTGTTTGGTGGGGGTGTGATCCTGAACGGGATGCGCTGATGGGTGTCTCTTGCTCTCTCCTGGTGGCGGTGTTGGTGAGATGCACTGTGCTATGTTTGTCTTCAGGGCTGACTTCTGTTACACCTGTACTTGGACAGAGTTTCTCTCTCCTTCTTGTCCTTTCTTGGCCTCTGTGACCCTGGGTCTGTGTTTTCTATTCTTCTTGCTATAGGTTGTACATGACTAAGCTGCCTGTGTCCTGGGAGGGAGGACACGTTACCTTCCTCAGTGGTGTTTCCATCTTTACCATCTCTTTTCAGTGTTTTCTCCACTTTAGCTTTCCCACCCATTCTCAGCATCACTTGGTTTCTGACTTTGGAACCTTCCTCTTACCCTTCACACCTTGCTATTTGCTGGGAAAAGCCAGAGCTCTTTGGCTTCACTGCTTCATCATTCTCAACGTACTCATTTGCCCTGTCACTCATACTTGCACCTTCCTTGTGTTCTTTCCTGTCTTCTCTTTTTTCTTGTCCAGGCAACTCAATCTGTCCAGCCAACTCTTTCTGTGACATCTCAAACATGATCCTCCATCCTTGCTGCTGCAGAACAGCCGTTGTGATGTGCCTTGGTCATTCTCCCCCTTGACTAGGGCAGTCTTCTCTTAGCCTCTCTATTTCACTCCTTCCCTCTCTCTACTCTGTTCAAAATGTAGCAGGTAAGACCCTCTTCCTCTCCAATCACTTGGCCTGTGTGACGCTCTTCTCCACCTTCTGCCCCCTTCCATCGTGTTCAAGCTATTTGATTCCCAGTTTTTCAAGGCAATAGGTGACCCTTGTGACTGGTTAGTCCTGCAGGACACAAACCAGTGCCCCCCCAAATGAGCCTTACTTCCATCACTACAATTGGACTACAGCAGTATTACTTTTAGAAAGGAATTTGATGTTGGTTTGAAAACATTTGTGCTGCCTTTGATAGGTTGTTTCAGTAATTATTTACCTTCATTGCTAAAAATGGGCATTCTATGTTAGTGGGAATTTTTGTAGTATCTGATTTCCAGCCCTTGGAACGTTTACATCTTTTGTTTCCTAGATTTAAGGGCATGTCAATCAAATTTCTGGTCTGTTGTAGCTACTCACATTTCCTTTTACCGTCTCTTTGGTTAAGTAAACAGTTTAAGCACCTTGAGTCACTATAAGCATATTTTCCAACCCTCTAATCTTTCTCTTGGCTTTCGTCTTAGCTTTCTCCAGTGATTCAGGGTCAGTGTAGAATTATGAATCTCCAAAACCCACAAAATGTTCCAGTAACAGTTGTGCTTGTGCTAAATTTCAGAATAATTTGGACTTTCTACTCGTATGTTCCCTTGTTAGTGCAACAAAGGATCATATTAGATCTTTAAACCACTACTTTAAATGGCCAGGCTTTGTTCAGCTGATAATCTACAGTTACTGCTTTCTAAGATAGAGTCCTTATCCTGTAAATCCAGCTTTCATTTTTGCTCCTAGGTATGCAACCTTACTTTTGTGCCTGTTGGTATGCATGTTTTTCCTTATTTACCAAGCAATCCGTATTGTTCTGTAACAGTGGTCTGTTCTCTTTATTGCAAGACCCTGCCCCAAACTTTGTATAGTTTACAGTCTCTCTCAGTAATGTTTTTTTTTTTAGTTTTCTTTGAGGCTATTAACAAAATACCCAGAATTTGTCCCTGCTTGAGCTAGTAATAGATCCTATTGCAAATAATTTGTCAGTTTCGGTTCCATTTGGAGATAGCCTATTTCTAGTATGTTTAATATGGGCCCTATTTTCTCTGCTATTACTCTGGTTTTTGTTAGAAAACCAGTAAAGCATTTTGTATCAAGTCAAAGTACCAAGTAGTCTATGTCAAAAGCATTACTTTTATCAGTCAAATTTGAAATTTTGTCAAAAAAGATATTGCAATAGTTTGATGAGATTTATTACTTACATACTTGTGGTGATTGACGCTGGTTGTATTATTCCACTTCTTTTCTTTTAATTGAGTCTCACGTTAGCTGCTCTGTTATTCTGTCTGAAAGCAAAGCCTGCCTGGGGTCCTGTGGTAGCTTGGTTTGTTCTCCGCACCCTCTTTAGGCATTGGCACCACATGAGCTTTCTTCCATTGCACTGGGATGTAATCCACGCTTCGAGCCTTGTGCAGAATCAGCAGTAACAGTCAGAAAGGTGTCCAGACCTGCTAATTTAAACATATTTACTTTCAGTCGCTAGTGTTAGAATGGAAGATATTTCATAGTTATAATATGGTATGATTATGTCACTGAATAAGGAGTAGCAATATTTATTTATCATGTCTGCGTTGCCTGCAATGTGATTTGCAATTTCACTGTCTTCAACAAGCAGTGGACTGGTTTTAATTACCTACTAGTACACCTTTTCTTATTTTTATGTTAATTTTTACTTCTATTTTCACTTCCACTCAAAACTGGACTGTTTTATTTTTACTGTTGTTGCTTTTTAAAATTTTAATAAAATGTTGCTAAGCAGTTCCTAATTTTCCTTCATAGTTCTCAGTTTAAATTATTTCTGACAAATTTGTTTTGGCATTTTTCAGCTTTGTTAAACTGATCCTTTTTAAAGTGCCAGATACATGCATTATTATTTGGGGTGTCATTTTATTTACATAAAAATGTAATTGCCATATTCACTTATGCTTATGAATATACTTAAATTTAAACTGTTTTTTCAAAATTACATCTACTGTGGAATTCCTTTGTGCTGGATGCACAAAACTTGAGGCAGTAAATTTGTCAGTGTAATTCCAAGACCCCTGGTAGCGCCCTGCTCTAATTTCTTTTCATTTCCTATCCACATCCCATTCATATCACCTCATTCCTCTGTGTCCATTGTGTTCCAGGCACCTGCTTTTACAACCTTCTCTTCCAGCTCCCTTCTTTTAACTGACCCATATAGCGTAAAAACAGATCAGTCAATCCTGGCTCTTGCTGTCTAAAAATAACCATCCAGAAAGAGCCTCCACTGGGTCTAATTGCTATTATTTTCTCTGTAGACATCTAGGTAATGACTGTGATGAACAGCACCAAGCACTTTGACTGTGCTTCACAAGAAGATAAAGACATAGTCCATTAAAGACTTAATTGCTTTGATGAATTATTGGTCTGCCTTGGCCTAGCAATTCCCACAGAGCAAGACTCCTGCTTTCTTCTCTCTGAAGGCACCATATTTAGGGAAGGATGTTCCTCATGACACATTTCTGAGCACGATTATAGTAACTGGTCTCTTCTCTTGCTGCAGCTTGCTAAGTTTTCAGAGGACACTCTCAGCAGCTACACAGAGATGGTATCTTCTCAGGTACTATTATTATGAATTGTTTTCTTCCATCTTCACTGCAGAACTTCATGATGTCCTTTCCCTTCCTCTCTCATCTCCTGCTTGTTCCTAGACCCTCTGTACTTGTGTCAGTTGTCCATTGTCACTCATTTGCTGCTTTAATTTGCTATGCATGCAGGTTGCATGTCTTTCCCCTACACCTTCCCATGTAAATGCTGCTCTGCTGACCGGAGATTGAGGTGACACTGATACTGAGTCCAGTTGTGCTTTTCAGAATATTGCAAATGGTTTGAAATCAACTTTTTCTGTCCTGAAGAAAGTACCTCTTTCAAGTCCTCCTGTTCCAGGCGTAAAATAAACTTTTTATGGTGTGTGTCAGAAAGAAGAGAAGTATTTTGCTTGTACCAGAAAAACCTCCTGCTTCAAGCCAAAACTAAAGAACACAGGGGATGGTGGTCAGCACCAAGACCAAATGCGAAGAGGGGACCATGTTCAGGCTTTTTAAAAGTCTGATCCTGTTTCATAGGCTCCTTAACAAGCTTAAGCACATTACTAGTGCTTCCAAAGCTGAGGCAAATAAACATTCAGAAGACCTTTTTCTGGGGGAGGAACTGCATCTGACCACTCTATAAATTGCATCATCCAGATTAAACAGGAAAGTAGAGGAAAGACACTTTTCTGTCTAATCTGGCATTAAGATTCCCCTTTCCTTAAGGAGACAGATGGACTCCAGAGTGATTAAAAATCCCTAGATATTATAAGAATCAATTCATATCTCCTTGGTCCCAGCCACACAGAGGAGTGCACATGGATGCACACACACGCACACACGCTTCCTTTGCTGAATATTTTGTCTTTCTGTAGCAGTTCATCATTTAGCTGAGATGGTTTTCAGGTGTTAAATAGGAGTGATTTGAGCTGCCCTTCCTCGTTGGAAAGATCTGCTTCTTTCCTTTTGTACCAATGTAACATTTTGAGAAACTGGTTTAAATAAGAGCTTTTTTTCTTCCTGGTGACAGCTCAGGATTGTTTTGCATTTGAGCTTATGGCTGTACTAACCCTTAGGATCTAAGGAGCTTTGGGGGAAGTGCTCTGCAGTGACAGCATTCCAGAACAACAGCTAAAAAACAGGAAAATAACACTGTAATGCAAACCTGTTTTTGCTGGCTTTAGGAGCGCACAGAGAAAAACATACAGCTCTGGTGCTTGGATTGATTGCTGCCATCCAGACTCCCTCTGAAACGTTTTTGTGTGGAAGATGAAGAGTGCCTACTTGACATTTCAGTTTTGCAAAATAACCCCTTCTTTCAGCTTATTACCACGTTGATTACAATTCATTTGTAATGGTGGAGTAGTCAGGGCACCTCGGCTTTATTTCCACTGCCTCATCAAGTAACTGTGGGCAAGTCACCTCACCACAGTGACTTCATTTACCTGATTTGCAGCATGGTGATCGTAAGCTTAAGGCCTCAAACTCTGTAATCCAAGGGGATGAGAGTTACTTCAGGAAAAAATACTAAGAGGTAACAACTGATTCACCCCAAATGAAAAATCACTTCGGAATTCCTTCCTGTGTTTTTGGATAAACAAAGGTGGTTTCAGTGAATTCTCAATTCAACAATCAGACTGCCCGTTAGCATCCTCTGGAAGGGGATAAAAATGCCTTTCCCTTGAGAACATCAGCACTGTATCAGTTAACAGGTTCCCACAGAGACCGATGTTTATCTTACAGTGTATCACTGTGTTGAACCTGAATGCAGGTAGTGTCGTACTCCCTGTTTTCCTTCTCTTCCCTCATCTTTCGCTGAACGAGTCTTTAACTGGCCGATGTCCTCTGCTTCCCTTGGCAGGAAATGATACGCTGTATCTGGAGCCACTTCCTCTGTGTTTTAAAAGGCAAATCCCCAACTCTGAGCTTCACTTCCAGCTTGCTTCATAGTCTGGGATCTGTCACTGTGAGTATTGCTGGGTTGTTAGAAGGAGGAGCCCTACGTGGATGCTTCATTTGCATTGTTCATGTCACCCTTCCCTGAGTATAAGACTGTTAGCAATCAGTTCACTGTGCTGGAATTAGAAAAGCCTTTAGGCACCTGTCTTTGTAGAACAGTTCATAACTGCCTTGTCTTGTCCGAGCAGCACATCTACAGGCTAAAACAATGGTTAGAGGTACTCTGTGGTATCTAACAGGATGTCTGTATTTTCCAGCTCTAGCTCTGGTCCCATAACCCTATTGACTCCTGTTCGAGAATCAGCTGGTTCGGGTTCTGATAAGGTACTAGCTAGTGAAATAGGTTGAGTAGTTGCTTCCTTCCTGTGCTCTTCATTCCTAGTTTTGCAATATCTTGAGATAAAATTGGTGTTAAACAACCCATCAATCCTGCTAGAGCAAGGAATTCTTGGATTTCTTGGAGGGTTATTAGGTGTAGTTTCTTGAGACAGAAGGTTGGCAAAGGACAGATTTGTCTATCCTCCCATGTGTTTATTAAACTTGCGATATTTACAGCTATGCATGAACACTGAGACATGTTTTCACTGAGATTTTGCTTTCTTTGGGCTGTTGTGGGATGTTCTAGGTGCTCTGCTGTGTAGACAAGCAGGGGATTCTTTCCTGGCCAAACCCCAGCCCGGAGACTGTTCTGTTCTTCAGTGGGAAGGTGGAACCACCTCATGATAGCCATGAAGATCTGACTGATGAGCTCTCTACACGGTCCTTCTGCCATCCTGAGATGGAAGATGAGGTGAGTGATACGTAATCCATAATGTAGTATGTTGGCTCTAATCATAGTTTAACTGACATGCACAATGTGGTATTATAGAGGAGGCCCTTTGCTTGTATAGAAGTCCTGTGCCATAATTCTTCACTTAATAGATAAAGAAGCAGCGAGGATGAGATCCTCTTCTACAGGGGTCCTAAAGCAGCAGGTGAATCAGTAGTGGTTCATGTTCAACCACTGAATCACCACTGTTCATTTTCTTGGTCTCTTGCAGCCCCACGAAAGAGATGCTTTGCTCTCTGGCCCCCTGGCAGACACAATCCACGTGACCAATGAGCAAGAGAGGAACAACTGGTCTAGTGACCCTCCAAAGGCTCCCGATGCCCATGCCCACCGAAAGCCAAACAGCAGAAGCAAGCATCCCTCCGGGTCCAATGTGAGTTTTAGCAAGGACACCGAGGGTGGAGAGGAGGAACATACTCAGGTAAGACATACTGAAGGGGCACACAAGTAGTCTTTTGTGGACCTGTAAGACAGACTTAAACCCCTAGAGTCTCCCCTCGTGGGAATTTAATTGAGAATTCCCTGCGGGATTCTAGACTCAAGCTGTATTCATTGTAACCGACTAGAATTTTCCTGTCTGTTGGAGCAGGTTGTTGGTGACAGTGAGGTGTTGGCTTGTGAGGCTGAAGACTTTGTATGTGACTATCACCTTGAGATGCTTAGCCTGTCCCAAGACCAGCAGAACCCCTCCTGCATCCAGTTTGATGATTCCAACTGGCATATGCACTTGAATTCCCTCAAGCCTCTGGGCCTGAATGTGCTGCTCAATCTCTGCAATGCCAGTGTGACAGAGCGTCTGTGCCGCTTCTCTGACCACCTCTGCAACATCGCCCTCCAAGAAACTCACAATGCCGTGCTGCCTGTCCACGTGCCCTGGGGCCTCTGTGAGCTTGCCAGGCTAATAGGTAATGAGAAATTAGATGAGCAGACACAGAGAAATCAGAGCTGTCAATAGACACTTAATCCTTAGAGAGCACAAGAAAAATTTTTCCTCAGTCCTGGTTGCTGGGAAGGCGGAATTACAGAGCTGACTCTGTTGTTCGATTGCCAAAAGAGTCTATTAAAGAGATTGCTTTTGTCAAGTTCTGACATTGTAGACACTATCAAAGGAACAAATGTCATCAAGGATATTTCCAGCCAGCCCTGGATAGGCTTGATATTATTCTCAAGTCTGCCAATCTCATCAGGAGACAAGGAATACCTGCTAATGGACAGATAGCTGCCCTGTCTTTACAGTAATGCTTTACCAGGAGTTTGGGTATAAATGATGTGAGGTACCTCAGCTCGTCTTATAGATGGGAAAACCAAGGCATAGGGGAGATAAGGTTAGATGTAACACTAGGATTAAAATGTGGAAGGTCTTGAACTCACTTCTGGGCCTGTCCTTCAATGTCACAGTTCCTCTCTTCAATGAACCAGAAGCACGGAAGCTGTAATAACTAATAACATCTAGTCCTTCTGAATGTTTTTCATCATAGATCTTGAGCCATCTTCGTGTAGATGCACAGTGAGCACAGCTCACCTATCTATTGCTGGGGAGACGTCTGAATGAGCGCAGGCAAAGTGGGTAGCACAGAAGCAGGAGAGAAGACCTTTCTTTTGCTTTGGTTAGAGCCTAATTTTTCTCCTCCTTATGTTTGCATTTCAGGTTTCACACCAGGTGCTAAAGATCTTTTCAAGCAGGAGAACTATTTGGCCTTGTACCGCTTGCCAAGTGATGAGATGGTTAAGGAAACAATCCTGGGGAAGCTTTCATCGATCACCAAGAGGAGACCACCGCTGAGCCACATGATTAACCTTTTTGTGAAGGATACCACTACCAGTAAGGCTGCACCTTTCTTTGGGCATCCACTTGGCATGGGAGAATGTTTTCTTCAGAGAGCCTAGAAAATGTCAGACTGGAATAGTTTGGAGTCCCTGTGGAGGCCTTGCTCTGCCAGTACAGATAGGCTCAACAAACCTTAGTGATCAGTGCTGTGGCATACTGAGGGAGGGAATTCTTCCCAACTCTGGCTCACCCCAGGATCATAAATAATTTTTTAAAATTATCTTAGATAGCACATCTATTTAGTAAACCTGTTTTCTAGGACCAAATGACAGTGCAGGGCAAGGTGGGAGTTTTTGTTGGGTTTTGAATAGACCTCATTAAGGTAGTGAAACTGATACTGCACAGGGTTGAATGTTACTCAGGGTTTTAGCTAGCGATGCTCATCCTTCTGATAACCCAAATCATAAATCATTATCTTCATGAGTTGTCTAGTGTATATTGCATACTCTATTTCTATATTGCATACTAATAGGGAATCACAGAAATCCCATGCAAACTCATGGTGGCCATGAATATAACACCTGAAGCCATGCTGACCTCTCCACTCCGTCTGCCGCTTCCTATTTTAATAGGAATGGGCTAGGATAGAAAGGACGTACAGCTGGGCAGTGTGAGGTCTTAAAGCACCTCAGCAAGATTTAACAGCTTGCCCATCAGAGCTCTTAGTCTCTTTATAATACCTTAAATTGACTGAACTTGGATGTCTGGAGTTGACATATGTTCAATATTGAGTTTGAAATATGATCATTATGCTGGCCAGAGATTTACTGGGTAAATTGTCTTCTCTTGCCCAATTTTTCTTAAATTTTTATCTTAATCTGGGGAGGAGCTCTTTCGTTTGTCCTGATTGCTGCTATCTTGCCTTTGTGAGCAAGAATTTTTCTGATGCTGAGATTCTTAGTGGAGGGAAAAACCTTTAATGTTGCCTCATTTCAACTCCTTATCCTCATTTTTAAACGGTTTAGTTTAGAGGCTGGAGCTCAGACGAATACGTGTGTGACCTGGATTATGCTGTCTAGAGTAAATTCTGAGGAATTTTGCCAGCAGGCTTAGTTAACCATTGGAACACCGCTCACGTGATAGTCTTGTCCCTTGAAACTTTACAAAATGTGCAAAACCAGAAATAATGGATTATACAGATAATATTGGACGAAATCAAACGGCTCTCTTTACGCAGAAGAGTGAGACCAGATGATGATAACTAACCTCTCTTGATACATTATTTGTGAATAAATCATTGAATCCACCCACTCCCATGACGTGCTGAAGTCAAAAGGAGATACATAATAAATTCCACAGCTGTAACAGAAATAGGAGGAAACTTATCTCTATGTTCCCTTGCTTTTCCATTGAAATATGTGTCTCACCATCTGGCAGTGTTCATCCCAAATCCATAATAACCACATGGAAATGAGGGGCTCACCGGAGTCTTCAGTGGAGTGAAATGGCTTGATACCATCTCTGTCTTCCTTTACTGTGGCTGCACTCTTCGGTTCCTTTTGCTCCGACTGCCTCAGCTGTAGCAGCTTGGTTCTTCCTAACAAGTCCCAGCAGTCATGAATAGCTAGTTATACTAGTCGTTAGTTTTCTCCCTTGTGCCAGAGAAATCCTGGCCTTCAAGTTCATGATTTAGGAAGGGAAGAGGCTGAGCTCACTATACTGGCAATGACAGCTGAATGAGCTCCTTCCAGTTTCTAGTGCATGCTGTCACTGTCATTTACCCCGTAGAAGGACTGTTGTGTGGGATGCTGATGATACTCAATGGGAAATGGATTGCAATTGCTGTCAGGCGTGAATGTAGGTGTGCGCACGCATCTGGTCATCTGCAAGCTCTTGCTCTGTGTCCAGGGCATAGGTTTTGCATGAATCAATAAACAACTCCTGTTCCCTCTTTCCTAGCACAGACTATCTGACCATAGCAGCAAGGCGGGAAGGATTAGGTGTTTATACAATAAAATTAACCAGAGCTCTGCATAAGTACTCCTTTGTGTCCCTGAAACAGGCTCTTTCTTTCACACACAGCTCCTATTGGTCTTGGAGGTTTGTTATGCTGATAAACTTGGCGTGTGATGACTATTTATAGCACAAAGCAGGGAGCTGCTATGTTTTGGAAAATCCTCCAGTGTTCCTGAAGGTCTCTGCCTGCTTTGCGCGAGTGAATATTCTTGGCTCTTGATTTCACCAGCTAGTGTGAGCATTTGCAGTCAGCAACAATGCTTGCAAAAAGCCTTTGGGCTCATTTTTCTTGGCAGTGATGTTTTTTTCATTAGATCAGCTTTGAAGCTGTTGGGGGCAAAGTCACAGAGCAGCTGGAGGAGGGAACCTAGACAGAGAAGTCTACGTGCATGCAATGTTAATGTATCCGTGCAAATGAAAGGGCGCAGGAAGTGTGGAGGGGGAGGCAGCCCCACATCCTTTAACTTGTGTCCTGTGCCTGGGACCTGCATCAGCCAAGTGACATCACACACCTTTGGGAACCACTTTTTAACATCCCTGTCTACAAGAAAGAATGAAAGATTTTAAGTCTGCATTAAAGAGAAAAGCAGTGCGTGGAGGGGGACAGGACAAGCCGTGGTGTCCATTGATTTTCAATTCTTCCCCCATCACAACATGAGTTTTTAGAGTCTGTTATGTTGAACTTTTGACCCATCCTGATTTAACACATTTTCAGGACCCTTTGTGAAACAGGCAGCTATCTAATGGGTGACACTTAAATTATCTTCTGCTACTTGAATGGAAAGTATTCAAGAATAGCTCTTACCCTTTAGATCCATGCCTGGCCTAAAATTGAATGCACTTTCCAGTGTAGGCAGACTTTGATCCCCATAAGCTCATCACTGGCGCTTGTTCTCTCATGAGAAGAGGCACACAGGAATATCTTTTCTTCTGCTCTGTTGGATACAGGAGCACCTTTTGTAGGAGCGGGATTGTAACACAGGGTAAGGTGAGAATAGGAACCGACTACGTGGCTCACATTTTATCACAGCCTTGTTTGAACTTACAATTAGACAAATTGCAGCTGAATACGTATCATCCAGTCTTGAATAATTTTTCGATGAAGACTGAGTGCTTTCAACAGAGGAAAGGGAATATCTGGAGTGCATCAAGGCAGTTTGTGGGAACACTTGCTTTTAACAAATTAAGGGAGCAGTTGGTATGATATCCCTTTCCTGGGATGTGTAATGTGTGTAATGCTGACTCGTTGTTCTCCTGCACTTCAGGCACTGAGCAGATGTTTTCTCATGGGACAGCTGACATCATCCTCGAGGCCTGCACAGACTTTTGGGACGGTACCGATATCTACCCCCTCTCTGGCTCTGACAGGTGGGCAGCTTTGTCATTTGGTGCATTCAGAAGCTGCAGATAAATTGCAGAGGGAACCTGGTCACTCGTTAAAATTCCCTTTACTGATGCTTCTTAAGCTAGTTAATAGAAGCTTCAAGTAGGTGATTAACATGAGCCGTCTCTGCTTATAATGAATTGTTATAATTATAGCAATGTAAAAGATTAGATAGCAACAAGCAATCTGTTGGACTGCAAGACTAAGCCACTTCTTACTGTAGCTGTTAACATATTAGCCTCTTACAAGTGGGCTCTGACTGTACTATGTGGTAGGACTGTGAATTATAATCAGGACATATGCAGGTGGCAGAGAATTTTTTTGTTGTTCAAGACAAATGCCTTGTCTTACGTGAAATGCAAAATGATCAATTCTACCAGCTGTTGACAGCTTCAAACCAGTCCACCACAATGCATCACAGCCTTTTAGTCCTGCTGCAATATCTGACAGCGTCTGTTGCATTTTCATCTATAGGCTAAATTTCTGTTCCTGCTAGAAGAGCAGACCAGTAATGTTTAGTTTCATCGAATAGCAGTGCATTGTTCTTCTGAGTCTTCTTATCCTCAGGTGCAACAAAACTCCCACTGGTTCATTTTGGAATATTTATCATCTTAGAAGCCAATGAAAAATCCCTTGTATAGTCTAATTTGTTACCTCTGTGAGTTCAACATAGGGAAGGAGTGATTTACACTATTCCAGTAACTGAACATTGACTAGATGGAGACTTCATATACAGCTCCTTCATATACCCAAACCCTGAAAGGGGACAGGAGAAAAGTCTGTTACTGTCATTATCTCAGCCATAGATACTATTGTCGGAGTTGTCAGTTCCTTCCTTGGTGTTTATCTCCCTACAGATAAATCCTCTCTGATGAATTAGGCTGCTGCTGTCGTCATGCAGTGAACTTCCTTGGAGTCATCTGGCAGCCATATAGAGCATATTATATTAATAAGTGTATTCAAAGAGTACTGTGTTCATACTCATCAGTCTGATGAGCAAACAGAAACGTTCACGACTGCCCCTGTTGGAATACGTTTTTGCTGCCCTGTAGTGCCTGCAACTTAGAGAATGCAGAAACAGTAAGGAAAGGCTTTTTCAGAGACTCTGACCACTCCTCATGGAATACATTTTTCTAAATACCCAACTGGTGATTTCTACATTGAACTTCAGTGTATGCTGTCAGTAATGAGGCCCATTTCTGGTAACTTTGCCTGTTTTTTGTCTTTTCCACGTAGGAAGAAGGTGTTAGATTTCTACCAGCGAGCCTGCCTCTCAGGATACTGTTCTGCCTTTGCATACAAGCCAATGCATTGTGCCTTGTCCTCCCAGCTCAATGGCAAGTGCATAGAACTGGTGCAGGTCCCTGGGCAGAGCGCTATCTTCACATGCTGTGATCTCCCTGGGACGACCCCCATCAAACAGAGCAGTCGGAGGAATAGCTGGAGCTCAGATGGTACGTGTCTTCTGTGCTGTCTATAATAAGGTCTGCTGCTGAGTCGAGTGCTTGCTTTCTGATCAGTCTAGAGCTGTAAGAACATTATTATTCAGAGTAGCAGATGGAAATTGAGAACTAAGGGTTTCTGAAGTAGATGCATTTCCAGAGGAAGTAATGATGTAGCAGCTGGTAGGTATGTTTCTAGTTAAGTTATCGAAGCTTGCAGAGAAACTCTTCTACTTGTGGGAAGTCTGTTTCTTAAAGCAGGGAACTGAGAGTCAAGACTTCTGGGTATTTTGATACTTGGTTTGCTATTTGTCTAATTATATGGAAATCACAGAGGTTGGGTATGGTGGCACGTGACTGTTTTCCCTCGATGGATTTTGTTGCTGTGCTGAAGTAACTGATTCCCATTAGGTGAATCGTACATCTCCAGAACAGCAATGGAAACTGAGAAATAAGCACATACTGGAAAACCAGTCTTAATCTCTTCCTGCCTTGGTCTCCCATTCTGTAAAATGTGAATAATGGGGTTTCCAACAGCTGGGAGGCAGTTGTGACTGAGTTCAAAACACTTTTCAGTCCCACCTGTGGCAAGCTTTGCAACAGTGTGAAGTGTTTTATTATTTTGTTCCTGATGCTGCATCCAGCTCCCATTCACCACAGGCTGATCGGGTGATCGTGAAGGAACCCTGTCAAAGAGCCGTTGTAGGCTCTTTGGAAGTGTCTGCAATGTCACTGGAGGGAACATGATCCAGTTCCTTTGCATCAGTCCCTTGTACTCTGATGCCACTCCGCCTCAGCTAGACTCGCCATGTTGTTTAAGCACAGTATGATGTGTTTAAAATGCACATGTGAACATTACGTGGCATACATCCTTTACCTTTCTTGTGACTGATCCCTGTCTTCTGTTTCGTTTTTTTCCTTTCCACGCTCGCTGTTTCACGCTTGTATTCTTGATCGCATATGCGGGGATGTCCTGAAACCGCTTCTGTGATTGGGTATGCTGGGACAAATGGATGTCGCTTCGTCTTTCCTCCTGTATGTGTGTGTGTACCTGCACGTTTCTGGGTATCTGGGTGCTGTGTCCTTGGCTGTTATCTTGGTGGCCTCTCCCACCACGTGTATTTTGTCTGATGCACATGTGGCCCCTTTTGTCTAAATGTGATTGCGTGTTGTTTGCATGCCTGAAGAAGGGATTGGGGAAGTGATGGAGAAGGAAGACTGTATCCAGGCTCTGAGCGGACAGATCTTCATGGGAATGGTCTCATCTCAGTATCAGGCCCGCCTTGACATTGTCCGCCTCATTGATGGATTGGTCAATGCCTGCATTCGTTTTGTCTACTTCTCCCTGGAAGATGAGCTCAAAAGCAAGGTAAGCTGTCTTTGCTGAACCCCCTGAACTTGCATGCCCCCTGGTTGTCTGACTGGAGAGTTTAGCTCCAGTGTAACCTAAGGTTAATCTGATTCAGCTAGCTAATGGGTCCAGAAGGTACCTACACTCCAATACGGCATTGGTCTGCAATGCTCTGGCCTGGACAAGCTACACTAAAATCTTTTGTCTGCTCACCTACAGGTGTTTGCTGAGAAGATGGGTCTTGAGACTGGCTGGAATTGCCACATATCTTTAACGCCTAATGGTGATGTGCCTGGCTCAGAGATCCCTCCCTCTAGCCCCAGCCATGCTGGCTCTCTGCACGATGACCTACATCAGGGTGAGAGAACTGCACCTAAGCCACTTTGAATGCCACATGTTTCCTGGATGGTTCTTTTAAACCCATTCATAGGTTCCTGTGTCCTCAGCAGATACCTGACCCTTCAGAGTTTTGAGCACAAAGATGGGCCTGAGGTGTGCGTGTGTGTGAGTGAGAGCGCCTTCTATTTATAGCCTTTCTACCCAGTCAGTACTGCAATTGCTGGAAACAAACATCCTTCTGACACCAGCTAACATGGTTTTACAACTGCTTATTAGTGCTTTTGGTTCTTGCTGGGACCCTGCTCAAGCCACTGAGGGTCTCTTGCCTGTGCATTACTCTCTTTTTCTTTCTTCAGGTGGGATTTCTTTACTCTCTTCTTCCCCTTGAAAAAGAGAGCGAGCAGAACAGATAAACTATCTTGTCTCAAAAGAGCAGGGACTAGGCTCACGTATTTACCTCTGAGCAGATTAGTCATCTAAAAATACTGCATTTTAGATGACTGAGTGGGATCTAAGTGTTGCTAACCTAGAAAATCGGGCCTCACGTTTCCTGGCTTCTGCAGCGCCACATGAATATGCCATGTGGGTGGTACACGGGTGGCAGAGGCAGGTTTGTGCTTATTGTTTATGCTGCTTCCCTCTGCTCCAGTTTCTCGAGATGACGTAGAGGGGCTTCTGCTGATGGAAGAGGAAGGGCATTCGGATCTCATCAGCTTTCAGCCAACAGACAGCGATATCCCCAGCTTCCTGGAGGACTGTAACAGGGTGAGGCTCCCTTTCCCTGCACAGCCTGTCCTGTTGTCATGGTCAGCTGTATCACCTCATTACTCCTAGAGGTGGAATTCCTCTTCAAAGGAATTTCTCTTTGAAGCAGGTTGACCGACTGGTTTGCATAGGGACTCCTGATTTCCCCCATCCTCTTCCCGCATGTTATTTAGAGCCTGGGAAGTTTGGGATTCTCTCAGTTCACTATTGCTGAACAGGTCTTTTCTGTGCAATTTAGGAATGGAGGTGACCACAAATGGGGTAGCCTTCAGAGCTGCATTTCGGTCCATCTGGGTCCTGTTCCCATGTGCTAGGCAGGGAGTGGGAACATCCCCACATTCCATGCAGACAGAAGAAACTTTGTCTCTCCTCCAGCTGTGAGCCACGGCTGGTGCTGCCCAGTAGTCAGAATGCAGGACAAGCTCTTCCTGCCTCATAAAGAACTCGGATATGCTCAGCAGAGGTTACAGGAATATCAGAGATAGATGCAGATTTAAAAAAAAATAAATAAAATCTATTAGACCTTATTTTAGAAAGAAAGTACCCTTCCCATCTCGTGTGTTGATGTGGCTGCAATTGAAATAGATCAGTTGCAGGGAGACAGCACAAAGTCTCCGACTAGATTCTCCACACAGGTAAGAAGTCCTTAGAAATCCTTGAGTGCAGGTTTATCATGCTGATCCTACAAACCCTGAGGGTAAGCACAGACAGCTTGGTGTGTCAGTCTAGAACTTTAGCAGAAGACTTTTTACAGTGGCTTGGGAGAGCCAGCTTCTGTCTGCAGGGACGTCAGTTTGTATCTGATCTTGAAGTTGCATAATTCTGGGAATCATAATTCTCAGTTCAGCACTTCCCTCTGAAATGCCTCTCCCTCACTCACACACACTCCCCTGCTTAGTCTCTTCTTTCCCTTTTTCAGGCCAAACTCCCACGGGGGATCCACCAGGTGAGACCTCACCTGCAGAACATAGACAATGTGCCTTTGCTGGTGCCCCTCTTCACAGACTGCACCCCGGAGAGTAAGTGGCACAGAACCTGGGTCTGTCCTACTGCTGCCCATGAATGCCTTCCCCATCCATTTGCTCTGGCTCACCTGGGTGTGTTCAGGGGTGAAGGAAAGGGGATACAGTACAGAAATCTAGAAGCGCATTTCGGTATTAATGACCCCCTGTTGGTATCTGTGGGAAGCCAGGTGATAACTTCATTTTAATGCAGCTGTTCCCTAGCTACAGAATTGGGCTAAGGGCCACTCCTTTCAATTTGCATTTGTAAGAGACACAAAAGCAAACATCCAAAATGCTACTGCCTTTTATTAAATAAGCATTATCAGTGCGCTAGGAGACTTTGATCTCTGCCCGCAACCCACACTGCCTTATATAACTCAGAAATCACTTCCCAGAAGAATTTTCCTCTGGCAGTTGCTGTTAACACCTTCTGCTGCTTTGCAGAGTTTTTGATTGTGGAGACTAGAAAGGACAAAATTTCTTTATCTCTCTGAGAGATACTGTTTTATCTAAGAAAGGAGTTGAGCGCTCAGCTGGCTAATACCTGTCCAGTCTACAGTGAAAGTGCTAAGCATCATTATGGTTTGGCATTTTAGGTACCTCTGGGCGCGGTTTACAGAGTGCCAGTGAGACCCAGTTACAGCCCAGTCTACCTAAGCAGTCAGTGCCCAGTAGATTTCCTCGCTTTTGGTCAGAAGTGGCAGTTCCCCACTTCATCTAACCTCTCGCTGTGCTGCAGATCTGGGTGCACCAGTCATTTAGATAAGTTGTTTACACAGGAATCTGCAGAGGGTGGTTTTTTTTTTTTTTTTTTTGCCTGGAGCATTCTAGAAAATTCACATACACACAGAGCACTATGCACAGAGCTACAGAATAAAAACCAGATCAAACAGCAGCTTTGATTTAGAGGCCCCAGGAGGGTGTTAATGAAAAGATTGATGAAGGCTAGAGGTAGTGGTGGGAGTGCAGGAACAAGGGCTGGCTCTGAATATGGCTGAGTGTGGCACTGCTTTTGGAGTGGTTTGTTATATTCCCTTTGTTCCTTTAGACTTGGAACAGTACTGATGTGCTGCTGAGCAGAATTTAAAATTGTGTATTTATTCTAAGTTTGAATTATTTAGGCTTATTTAATTTCTGCTGTTTTCTAACAAGACCATGTGATGCTGAAGCCGTCTGTATTATATACCCAGGCTGTACCTACAGCTCTGGTCTGAAAGAGTTGTGCTAGAGATGCAAATCTCTGGGTCGCAGTTCTGTGAATCACAGCTCAGTTCCTGCAGGAGGCAGGTATACAGGGCACTTGGACTGAAATTAATCAGCTGTCTAATTGGTGTACTTTGACTTTGGATCTCACTATACATGACTGATTAATATCAGCTGGGGTAATTTTAAAAGATCTGACTGCTTGTTATCCAGACTGGAAAGGGTGTGAAACACTGCATCTTTGTGTGCATAATGAGATAACACAATGTGTTTCTCCTTCTGTCCTTTGACAGCCATGTGTGAGATGATCAAGATCATGCAGGAGTACGGGGAGGTGACCTGCTGTCTGGGAAGCTCTGCCAACCTGCGGAACAGCTGCCTCTTCCTGCAAAGCGATATCAGGTGGGGCAGGATCCACACTCCTCCAGCTGCCTTTGCCTTGAGCTTAGCAAGTGCCCAGCCATGGGTCACACCAGACCTGGGGATTGTGCAGGGGGATGCTCACAATTGCTCTGTCCATTGTTAGCCACATTTGTCTCCATAAGGGTGATTTGGGTGGTATTGGATGGGATGACTACCTAGATCCCTTGACACACAGAGATATTTCCAGCTTTGAAAGGAAGATGTTACTCTTGCATGCTTAACTGTTGTGCACCAAGTGGCATTACAGATGCTTCTCATTGGGTGAAAGAGTGGAAATGCCCCTCTGGATCAGCCAATTCGTTGACCTTGAGCCACAAACCCAAATATGTTCATTATTTTTCTGGGAATAACAAAGTCTAGGGAGATTGATGCTAAAATCATGTCGCAACTCAGGACTTCTCTACCAGCGAGGCAGACAGAGGTCTCATGGCACAACACAGCACGACTTTAGAAGCTGGACTTCAGTGAAACGTAGTTTCTCCTCTGGGATGAGGACTTTCACTAATGCTCTTGTGTTGTCCTTGCAGTATAGCACTGGACCCTCTCTACCCATCTCGCTGCTCCTGGGAGACTTTTGGCTATGCCACCAGCACCACCATGACTCATGCCTCTGATGAGCTTACCCCACTGCAGCTCTCAGGGCAACTCAACAGCCTGCCCTGCTCCATGTCCTTCCGCCAAGAAGAGAGTACCAGCATCATCAGGCTTATAGAGCAGGTAAAAGCCAGGAATATCCCCTCTCTAGTACTCACTCCTCTGTCTGCAGCTCACAAAGAGCAAAGCCAGGAGCTCCTGTGAGCATTCTTGTTGAGTTGCCTGCAGTAAGCTGCCAGCATTAGCTTTTCTCGTGTCTCCTGTCCTTTGTTCAGGAAGCACAACAGAGATACTCTTCCTGCCTGGCCCTGCTGGTCCAAGATGTAGGGGATGGTTTGGGAATGGTGCCTTGTGGCAACAGAACATGAATATTGTTCAACTGGATAAAGTATGAACTTGCAGAGATTCCTAGCCAGACGACAATGCAGTGCTAGGGAGAAGTGTTACCCCAAAAAAGCCAGGAGGTTTAAACAAACTTAACCCCTAGCTAAATTCTGCCTTTCCTTCACAACCTCTACATCTAGGCAGGAGACCTTCCCCTTTTGCTTACAGTGTGTCTGGATCCTCTCCCCTCCCACTTCCCCTGCAAGCCACGTGTTCTGCCCCTGCCTGCCAGTAATTCTCTTGGCTGATAACTGCTTCCATCGCAGCAAGGGCTCTGAGGGCTTGTGCTTCCTTCCAGGCCAGGCATGCAACGTACGGGATCCGCAAGTGTTTCCTCTTCCTGCTGCAGTGCCAGCTGACCTTGGTTGTCATTCAGGTGAGTCCTGGTCTGGCTAGGGACAGCATTCAGCTCAGGGGACAGAAGTGCTAGCACAGATGTGGGTGGCTGCAGTGGGGAAGCCTTACAAGAGCGCAAGGTGTAACAAGACTGTCCTAGCACTGCTTACGCTCCTCACTCTGGATTCTTCCTGTCCAGTTCCTCTCCTGCCTGGTGCAGCTGCCCCCCATCCTCAGTACCACAGACATCGTGTGGCTCTCCTGTTTCTGCTACCCACTGCTCAGGTGAGTCTATCAAACAAAGTGGAATCTCCTGCCTTCCACACACAGGATGCACAGACCAATCCCCCAGCCTCACTGCGTCCATGTTAATAGAAAGCTGACATCACCCACAGCATACTAAGAACACTGCAAGTATTATTCCAAGCACCTGCTTTGACAAGGTGCTTGGAAACACAGATAGGAGCATGGGTGGGTTGTTCCCCATCAGACATTTAAAGGTCAACTCTCTCCCTGTCTGCACCTGCCACAAATTATACCTTTTACAGCACATGCTAAGGCAGTGGCCAGATAAGTGCCTCTGAGCAGTCCGAGGAGGTTATTTGGGTTCAACTGTTAGACACAGACAAAAAAGCGATAGTTCTGGTGCCTGAACTTCTTACTGAGAGACTCACTTACCTTTCTCCAGCATCTCGCTCCTGGGCAAGCCTCCCCACAGCTCCATCATGACCATGGCAACAGGAAAAAACTTGACTTCCATTCCTAAGAAGGTAGGTGGCCCATCAGATTAAAACTGTTGACGCATTTTTCTCTTCTGCTTTGTCCCAGTGTTGATGCATAGCTGAGGCCCTGGGTCTTCCCAGCTCCCTTGGTGAATTGACCCATGGCGTGAGCCATGCTATCCAAAAGCCTGGCATGAACAGGAGAGGAATCCCTTAGTGCCAGCATACCCACAGGGCAGACCCACAGTGCAACATCTGTACTACAGCTTGTCTTTTACAGCCACTGATTCCCTGCTGGTTCGTGTGGGGGAGGTTGGGCCAGTGGCATGCCCATGTCATCCTCCCGCTTCTCCCTTGTTTGCAGACTCAGCACTACTTCCTATTCTGCTTCCTGCTGAAATTCAGCCTGACCATCTGCTCCTGCCTCATCTGCTTCGGGTTCACGCTGCATGAGTCCTGCAAAGAGGTGAACGCTACCAGCCTCAATCTCACAGCCTGCTCCTCCATCATGCTGCACAGGTGAGGAACTGAGCCTGGCCCACACCCCCTCACCCCACAGGGCCTATTGCTCTTGCGCCTCCCAGGTAGAGCTGATTCTCCTCTAACAAGCTTCAGAATCTTGCATGGTCCAGCTATAAGGGCTGTACAGAGGGCTGGGTGCTCTCCCTAGAGCCTTGACAATTGCATCTTTGCTCGTTGTTGCCTCCTGATACTAGGACAGCCTGACTCCAAGCTCACACTTAGTTCTTTCAGCTGTCAGAGGAGGACTTGGCCCTGGTGGGAACAGGTCAGACAGTAAGTCTCCACTATTGACTTCTTTCCTGTGTCCTCTCATTTACTAGCAATGCTGATGGTGCTCCTGACTGGTTTGGGACCTTTTCCAATGCTCTTCTTGTAGCCCAGAAACTCACAGCTGGCCTGATTGTTTTACACACAGGTAAGTCTCTGTTCCCAGACCCCCCATTCCCCACTCTGGGGGAAAACTTGCATCCTTTGCCTCTTTCTTTGCCCCTTATGACAGAGCACAGGCTCCCCAGTAGAAGCAGACACTGCAGTGGCCTCTCAGCACAGGCATAAAGCCCCTTGTCTTACAAAACATTGCCCTAACAGATTAAAGGCATCGCCTTCAGAGCTGATTCTGATTCCTACCAGCCTGCTGAAGTGCTGATTCCTTCACAGCCTCACCAGAAGGGCAGCATCCCTCTTTACCTTCTTGCAAATCAGCTAGCAGCATCCTGCAGCTCTCCAAAAATATTTCCTGCCTCAAAAGTCTCCTTATACATCTGCTGCCAGTTTGTGAAGCACCCCATTTCCTTCCCCCAAAGAGCACTGGTGCAGCTGTGACTACCTTGGAGCTGGAAGCCTTTTTAAACCCTCTGGAGGGACAGGGAGCCAGCCCCTGGCTGACCCTCATCACCTGCACATGGTTGCCTGGCAGAGTAGGTCCAGCTGCTCTCTGACAACTTTAAAGGGTCTCCGCTCCCTTTCCACCATGTGGTGCTGTGCCTCGGTGCCAGGCAGAGCGTGGCACCAAGTTGGGATGTGCAGGGTGTCCAGGCAATAGAAACGCTTCCTGATTTGAAAGGCAGCCCTGCCTTGGAGAGAGGTAGTGTGCGTTACTGTTTTGTGTCCTTCAGACCACTGAGGCTGGGCAGGGATGCTCTACCTGGCAGGTGGGAAATGCTGTTCTGAAGAGCCCAGGCAAAAGCTGTGCAAACATTCTGTCCTGTGCAGACAGCTCTGGGTCTCTCGCGAAATATCCTTCTCTGGGCTGGAGCTTTCCACTGGTGCAGGCTTGCAGTGACCCAGAGACAAGGGCACCCCCCCAGCTCCCTAGTTCTGGTCCTTTGCCTGATCTGCTTTAGCATGCCAGGCTGTGAACCAGCCTTGGCATGCCCAGAGTGAGTGACCATGTGCAGTGCTACTACTGCGCTCTGCCCCTGCTCTGCGTATTTGCAGACTTGGAATTGCTGTGGGGAGTCTGGTCTGAAAGGACCTTGGATGAAAAGTTGGTTTCAGGGACATAAACCCCATGCCCCTTTGGAGAAATAGCTGTTGGTGTATATTGTAAAGTGTTGTATCTGTGTGTGATGCTAAATAACCTCCTCTTCCGTCTGTCCCCGTAGTGTTCATATCCATCACCCATGTCCATCGCACCAAGCCGTTGTGGAAGAAGAGCCCCCTCTCCAACCGGTGGTGGACGCTCACTGTGGCTGTTGTGTGAGTATCCCCGGGGCCCTGACGAGGCACTCCAAAGTGCTGGAGGAAGGAGGGCTCTGGACCTGCTCCAGCACCGGTTTGCTGGTGCTGAGGAAAAGGGTAGTACAGAGCAATTGTTCTCCGCTGCTGAATTGGTGAAGGGTCTCACTTTTGTGAACTCAGGAGTGTTAGATCTGGGCCTGAACCTTGATCTGCAGATCCTGGGAAGCTTGTTAGCTCTGCTGAGATTTTCTGTGTCTGTCTGTGATCTTAGATTGCTGGGGCAAGTGGCACAGACTGTGCTGGACCTGAAACTCTGGGAAAACCTCAATTCTTCACTGACCTTTAACCATGTTTCCATCTCTCCGGTCTCATGGCTCCTGGGTTTTCTTTCCTTGGTCCTTGTGGTTATCATCAATGAGATTGTCAAGCTGCATGAAATCAGGTATGAGGGTAGTAGAGAAGATGGGGACACAGGGCTGGAGCCTCACTCCAGCCTGGCCTTGAGCTGCAGAAAAATGATGCACAGGGAACGGGGTGGGGAATAAAAAGGAAAAGATGATTCCATTGTGTAAATCACCTGGCTGTTATGTGCAAGCTCATGTTCCATCTCTCAGGGAGGAAGCGCAGGGGAGGAAAGAGGGTCAGGGAAGGGCAGTGGCAGTGATTGGGAGCAGGAAGGGAGACCAAAATTTCCTTATCTCAAACCAATGAGAGGGAGACAGCCAAGGTCTATGAAACACCAGTATGGAATTGGAGTGGGCTGTTCTCTCCATCTCGTCCCATGAGGACAGAGAGGCATTGAATCACAGCAGAGGAAATACGTCTTCACACAGTGCCTGGACTGTGGGACTCATTTTCATGGGAAGTGGCTGAAGCCAAGAATTAGTAGCAGGCAAAGTGACTGGCTGTTCTTCTTAGCGCAGGGAGCAGCCGGAGCTGGGAGTTAACGCTAATGAGCATTGATTCAGGAAAGGGGCTGGTGAGGAAAAGCAGCGAGGATTGCAGGGAACCCTGATGGGGACAGAGCCGCTGTCTCTGTTCCTGAGCGGGATTTCTGGACCTTTCTCTGCTGTGTCTGGAAACCCTGGAGATGGGACTTGGCTGGATGGGGTAGGACTGAGACCGTGGGGGTTGCTCTCTGGATTCGATTCCCCTCCCAGGGTACCACAGGGCCCAGCCCGGGGGCTTCGCTGCTTCTCCGAGCTGTGCAGCTCAGGAATCGCAGTGGGCCGCCTTGCTTGACCTTTGCCCCTCCACATGCTGACTTTCTTCTTCTGCTTTCTCCAGGGTCCGGGTCCGTTACCAAAAGAGGCAGAAGTTGCAGTTTGAAACAAAGCTGGGGATGAATTCGCCGTTCTAAACCCTCCCAGCTCGAGTTCCCTGGAGCCAGGGCCACACAGCCGCATCCTGCACCGGGAGGGGGCTGCACCAAAGGCTCGGGGAGTTTTCCCTCACACATGCAAACCAGACAGCCTCCTTGCAAAACTCCATCAGCACCTTCCAGGGGTCCCCAGGCAGGGCACTGCTATCAGGATCCCCCAGCAGGTATGCAGCCCCTCCCCGGCCTGCTAGGGTACTCTCAAGGGAGTCTGCAAGCTCTGGTGGGCTATTTAGGCTGCTCTTCCTTTATTTATTTATTACTAGAGGTTTTTGTTAGGATCACAGTGATGCTGAAATGAAGTGACTTCTTCCCTCTGTGTGAGCAGATGGGTTCCCTGGACCTGGCAGGAGAATCTGGGGCTGGCAGGGGAGACATAGGGCTGCTGAAGGAAGAGATCAGTATTGAAACCCATTTTGTTTTTCCACCTCTGCGTGCTCTCCTGGATGATGTGTGTGTGCATGCCTGTGTGTGCCCTCACCCACCTCCCTGTGTCCCGGGGGGAAGGAGCCCCTGCAGCTCCTGGAGCGCCGGGTGCCAGGGGAGGACTGGAGCTCACATTCCCAAGGGGACTCGGGGAAGGGTCCCTGGCAGGGTGCTGGGAACGCCGCTGCGATGGCCAGGCTGTGCCAGGCCTGCCCTCTAGCGTTGTTGCTGCAGCCATATGCCGGCTGTTGAGGGCTTCAAGAGAAGAGGGATGAGATAGGGTTTTAAGAAAAGCTGTCCGCATTTGACCCTAGGGATCTGGCGCAGAGGGAGTCAGGGGGGCAGCTCTGCCAGCCTGCAGGGGGTCTGCATGCTTAGCTTCCTCCAGCCCTCTTGAACCAGCTCTTACGTGCTTTAACAACCCCCAGAGAGGTTTATAACTGTTCTCATATTTGTGATTCGAATTGCCGTTCTGCTTCAGTAAAATGCCTGCTTGAGAGGGCTGTAGCTAGAGATAAAACCTGAGACCTGCCTATCCTGCCGTGGAGGGAGGGGGACATCTTTCCAGGCAGGATGTCTGCATCTTGCAGTTGTGACTAACATGGAGCTGGTGGTCGGCTCCTTTCCCAGGCCTGGGATTGTGCTGCATCCGGTACTTGCTCTCCAAAGCACAGGGAACCAACCCCCCATCATGTCTTTCTGTGATAGCGTTTGGAAGCCTTTCCCCTCCATGCTGCTGCCCTCACATCTGTCCCCTGTTTTTCTGGAAGTCTCTTCTTCATTTGACTGGGGGAAACCTTCCCTGAGGGCTGCTGCAAACCATGAATTGCCCCAGTGCGGCACACCTGCTCCTAAGCTCTGAACAGACCCTAGCTGTACTGGGAACACTGGTGCCCTTGCAGGGTGACGGTCGAGGGCCACACAGGAGCACACAGGCTCGGCTACCGGAATATTTGCAGCTCATAGAGGTGTTGACTCCCTTCCTAGTTCTAAAAACAGGCTGGGCTAAAACTGGTAAATCCTGGCACTGTTTTTGCTCCCAATATTAACACTACAATATACAGCTGTTATTTCCCCTTTGGTACCCGAGACTGACTAACTGCCGCTGGTCCTTCCCTGGCAGGCAGGGAGCAGGCTGGGAGCCCCCAGGCTCCGCCCTGCTGCTCCACCTTGTCTTCCTTACATTTCAGCATAACCAGAGAGTACGCACACTTCTGCGTGTCTCTAAGCAATACCCTTCTCCCCGCTGTGGGTCTGGTAGGGGAGCAAAGCCGGGGTACAGCCAGCCTCTGAGCTCGGGGGACAGACAGAGGATGCCGGAGGGGGACAGCTGGGGGTGTCCAAAGGCCTGGACCCTGTTTCTACAGCTGGAGAGAGGATGTTTGGATTCCATGTTGCTGGCGGGGTTGCATGGGATAGGGAGCCAGCTGCTCTCCTGCAGTGCAGCAGTACCAGGCCCATCCTGCTTGCAGAGGGGCTCTGCTCACCATTGCCGGCTACTCTGGACTCTGCCTTCGCTCCCCTCGGGCCTGCAGAGCTGCCTGACTCAGGGAGGACAAGCTGCACCTTTCTCAGTCCTGCTAGTCTCACTAAAGGCCAGCTCCAGATTTCTTACCGCTGGCACCTGAGAAATCAGCTTTTCTTTGTGCTGCCAGGGTCAGCTCGCAGGTGGGACACGGTCTCCTCTATGGCCGAGCTGAGCTGGAGGCCGAGGCAGCACCAAGCTGCTGCTATTCCCCCTCTGGCCCCGACCTGGGCTCTTGCCCTGTGCCACGTAACTGTTGTAGGTGACAAAAGGCAGCAGATACTGGGGCTTCCTGCTGGCCACACCTTCCTCTCGAGGAGGCACCTCCAAGGTTTCCTTCTCTGGGCGATCACAAATGTTTATTTTCCTGCACCTTCCTTCCCCTGGCCAGACTTGGAGGGAGCCGAGGCGTACGAATGGAGCCTTTTGGATGGTCTCGCCCATGCCACCCTTCCCTCGGCCATTGAGGTATCCGAGGGTCGGGGTGCACGGCTTCAGAAAGAAATTTCCTACATCAAGATGTTTTTAAATGGTGTATATTTTATATTAAATTTTTTGGGATGTATGTAAAAATATTTGATTTGTATTAAAACTTGTAAATTGTATAAAAAAAAAAGTAACAAACCCAGACCCACACGCATCCAGTGTATGAACGGCAATAAATGATTGTCTTGGATAACACACGCAGTGAGAGTGGGAGGGAGTTTGCACCCGGCAGAGCGAGGAGGTAAAAATGTGCGTGGCTGCTCATGGCATGGTGTCGGAGGTACCTGGCTCACCTGTTGTAGGGACACAGCCTGGATGCTCCTGGGACCTGATCCTGGCACTTTTTCCCACTTTCTGCTCAGCTTTGGGCAAATCTGTCCAGCTCTGAATGCCTCTTCCTATAGAATAACAGTCCGATTACCTCAAGGTCTCCTGGATCCCAGCCACTGCTTGGGTGGTGGCTGGTAGCACGGTTTGAAGCCCTCTGGATGAAAGACCGAGGGTGAGCTGGAACAGGGACTGCAGGCACTGGAGAAAAGCAGCCTGGTGAAACAAGGAGGCTTCTTGTTCTGAGCAAAGCAGGACCTGGTGTCACTGTGGCCACACTCTGGTCACCAAGGAGGATGGAGGAGAGCTGTGCCTGGCAGCCGAGGGCAGTCATGGCTTCAGACGTGCCCAGAGCTGGGCAGTGGGGCACTGGAAGGTCCCCAGGACTCTCACCATGTTACTGCCACAGTGGTAAGACTCAAAGTGAACATTAACCTCGCTGGAGGCGACAGCAGGACTCTTACCAGGGGAGATTATCTGAGGAAACCCCGATCCTAAGCACTCGAGGGGCAGGATAAAGCTGATCCTCGGTGAACTTCAAACAGAGCAGGAGACGAGCTTGTGCGATTTGACACGAAGGAGACAACTAGGCAGAACTATCAAAAGGGTCAAATACATCCCACTGTTTAATAGAATTTAGCCTTAATGGATGTTAGTGGAAAACAAAACACGATTAACACAAACAGAGCAGATGGTTTAAAATCTGTTGTCAGTCTGGTGATTACACGGGCTATTTTTTCCCCTCACTGTCTTGCTGCACGGAGCAGGCGCAGCCGGGGTCAGTTAGTCCCAGTTGCAGTGTACATAACTTACACACCATACAGTAGCTTCAAAATAGAGATCTAGAGCTTAAAAAATAGGCATTCTTCTGCAAAATCAAATGTTTAATTCCCTTATTGACAATGAGAGCAGCGTGGTGCTGCCCTCAGGTGGCTCAGACAGCGACAGCTCCACCCCAGTGTCCTCTTATCCCTGACCCCAGAGTACAAGACTTGCAGTTCTGGTTAGTAAATATATATAATAAATCACATTTAAAATATATACATTGGCCTTTAAAAAAAAAAACATTTACAGTTTATCAACATTGGAAAAAAAATAACTGGGCTTCTCCCAGGTTGACTCGTGAGAGTAAAAATCAGTTTTAAAAGGTTTCTGCAAACCTTTTGATAAAGTGCCACTGGTTGCAGCTATTTAAAAACAATCGCGTCCACGATGTAGCACTTGCCTGTCAGACACGGTCATTTAAAGACACTCAATGTGACGTGTAAGTCAGAGCAACCAACTAGCCAGGAGAGATGTTGTCTTAACTGCCTCCAGCTGACCTCAAGTCCCAGCCAACAATGTATTTGATTTTTTTGCAGGGCTTTTCTGTCTTTGCTTTTCAGCCCAGAAGCCAGGCAGGGACCTCAAGCCCGCCCGGCCCGTGGCACAACTCCCGAGCGGAGACCCTCGGGAACGTCCAGGCAGGCTCTGCTCGCGGGGGCTGCTCCCCTTCCCGCGCACGAGGACCAGGGGCTGCAAACAGTCCGATTCAGTCACAAACTCCTAAAAGGACTGGGAAGCCACAGCCTTTCAGCCACCTTCTCCCTTCCCGGTTTGCTTTTGCGTTGGGGATTTTTAAAAAAAGGGGCAGGGGGATATGTGGATTTTTTTTTCCCCCCTTTGTTTGGAATTTTTGTAGCAAATGGCACTTTAGTACAATCCTAGGTTCCCTTCTGGTGCTCTAATGCTTTCATTTGCTTGGCATGCCGAGCGCAAGCCAAGTTCGGAGCTCTTGGACATATTTAGACATGCACTACTGAACAGATCCTGCTAGAGAACTCTGTCTCCCAGCTATGCAGCCGTTCCTACCGCTTGGATGCAATGAGCTCTCGCTGCTGTTCCCCTGCTGCAGCCACGGGGCTGTGACCGCATCCAGCCTGCGCGCACGGGAGCCGGCGCTGAGCTGAATCCACCCAGTGCACGCGGGGTCACCTCTCCCACTGGGTTTCAAGTGCTGCGAGGAAGCATCCCCCGGAGCCCCAAACGCTGCTACCGTTTTAACAACGCTCACAGCCCAGTTTGTGCCAGCGGCTCCCCGCAGGGAGGGGGAGTGGGAAAAGGGACCATTTTCTCCCCATAAAAGGGATGGGGGAGGAAAAAAAGAGGGGAAAAAAAAAGCACTAACCACGCTGCTACTTCACCCTGGAAGCACCGGGGTGGCAGTTTGCCGAGGCACGGTGTCGGCAGAGGGCAGCCTCCCATTTAGCAGCACGATCCAGCCGGACTGGCACAAATGCACAGGCCTTCGGCGCTGCCATCACCATCCTCCTCGTTCTGGGGAAGGGGCAGGTAGCCCTCCATGTCCAGCAGGGCCGTGGTGGAGCATCCGCTGCTTCACAGGCTGCGCCAGCCCCGTCTCGAGAGGGGGGATTTTTTGGGGGCATTTTTTTTTTTGGAGGGATTTCGATCCACTTGGATTACACGCTGCCTGACGCTGACGCGTTTGGAAAAGCAACAAATAAAGCAGAAAGGTTTCTTCTCGCTCCACAAGCTGCCAAATTGCGACAAGCTCTGTCTTCTTTTAGCTGCTGTCAGGCCTTGCCGGGGCTGGGATCTGCTCAGTAAATAGCCAGCTCGGTGGCGGCTGCCCGGGGAGGTCTCTGACGCATTGTTGGCAGGGGATAAATAATAAGAGGCAGGACTCAGCAATGCAGCGGGAAAAGAGAAAGGTCCCTTGTGGAGGCTCCTTGGCTCTGTGCAGGGGAGCGAGGGCTTCTCCCTGGCTTCCAGGTCCGCATGTGCGGCCCCTCTGGGCTCTCCTCCTGCTGCCAGTCTGGTGGGAAATGCCTGACCCCCTCGGAAACGGGCCCGCGGCCACACTGGCACATGTGATACAGAGCCAGGGGCGAGCAAGGAGGGGCAGCTGTGTTCCCAGCCGCAGTGCGAAGTGCTGGAGAGACCTGGAGGCACCATTTGGTGCCGGATCCGCTCTCCCCCCATCACGAGGGGCACTGGCAGAGCAGCCGGAGGTGGGGAAGGGAAGGAGGGTGCAAGCCTCAGTCCAGCATCGCATCCAGCTGGTCGGCCAGGTCGTCGAACATGTTGCTGATGTCCTCCAGGATGTTCTTGGCTGAGTGCATGGTCCCAGGGTGGCTGGGGAGGAAAGGGAGAGAGTCAAAACACCACCCAAAGGCTTCAGGTGCTGATGGGGCAGGGTTGGCCAGGCTGGACCTGACCATCACGGTGGCAGCCGGAGCTCAGCACCCAGCCAGACTTGAAGATGTGTGACCTGGTGCGGCGTAATCGTGCACCTGTGCATGGCCCTTCGCCTGCCCTTGATGGGGGTTTCCCAATTCCGCCTTGAGGGGCCCAACCCCAGCGTTTCCCTCGCCCCCAGCGCTGTCTCACCTCTCTGCCTCCTCTGCCGTGATCTTATTCTCGGCTGCCTGCAGCGTGGCGGCCAGGCTGGAGTTGGTCTGCTCCAGCCGCTGCTGGGCCAGGGCGGCCCCTGGGGCTGCTGCCAAAGGCTTCGCCGACACCTTGCTGCCCACCTCCAGCGTCAGCGAGCCGGGACCGGCCAGGGACCCAATCACATCTGGCACAGCCTCGGTGGGTGCCCAGGGAGCGACGGTGTGGCGGGAGGGCTGCAGGACCTGCTGGTAGATGGTCTTGGGCCCGGAGAAGACCAGCTTGGTGGACGCCACGGAGGTGTGCTTAGCAGGGACGTCTGCAAAGGAAGGCATATGGTGGCACACGTCCTCCTCACCTCCCGTACCAACCCAGGACAGAGCCTCAGGTCCCACCACCACCCCGGAGACACCCCTGCGAGCCCACGTACCTGGAGCAGGCGTCCTCACCACGGCAGTGCTGAGCAGCTCTGTGGGGCTGGGGACTTTGGTGGGGCTCGGTGCCTTCTTGATCCCCTTCTCCAGCGACAAGATGCTTTTCTCTATCTCGGCAATCCTGAACTCCACGCTGTCGTCGTCAAAGGCATCCCCGGCCAGCCCAGGCCGTGGTGCCGGCCCGGCGGGGCCCGCGATGCTCACTGCTTGGGCCTGGGCGTACTGGGGCGCAGGGCTGGCCCCCGCCTCGGCCTGCCCCGCCATGCTGAACGCCTTCAGCACCGCCTGCAGCGGCTCCCGCTCCCTGAAGCGGGGCCGGCGCTTCACCGTGTCCGACTCCGTGAGGTTGAACTCCAGCACGGGAGGCTCCTTGGTGGCAGCGGGTGCTGCCAGCTCCTTCCCAGTGGAGCAGGGGGGCTCTGCCGGCTGGGAACCAGGCTCTGTGTCCAGCACGGCCGTGTCGGCCTTGGGGTGCCCGGTGGGCTTTGGCCGCTGTTTGATGGTTAAGTTGCCTTCTTCTGCAAAGGGGATGCACTCACTGGAGCTGTTCTGGGAGGATGAGGAGGAGACTCCTGGCTTGGCCTCCTCCTCTGTGTCCGAGCAGGCGTCCTCCCGCCCACCCTGCGCATCCACCTCCGTCATGGGAGCGCTGGGCTCGCTGAATGTCCGCCTCCGTGGCTTGCTGCTCTCAAAGGGGTCCCTGCCGGTGTCAGACAGCATGGTGCTGCTGGTGTCACCACCATTGTAGGACTCATTGTCCACATCTGCCCTGGAGAGACTGTCCTGAGCCACGTGCAGCGGTTTTGGGGCCAGGAGGGGCTTGGGCAGACTCACCCCCGGTGTCCCCTCCAGGGCAGCCGCCAGGCTCTTCACTGTCCTGCCATGGCCGGCATCACTGGGGCTGGCACCTGCGTCAGCCACGTCCTGGGGGGCTGCGGGCTGCCGCTCAGGGTCGGGGGGCTGCTCACTGCCTGCTTCGGCAGCGAGGGCACTGGAGACGGAGCTGAGGCGCTTGGGAGGTGGCGGCGGAGGGCCCTTGCGCTTGGCCCGGATGGCGAAGGACTGGCTGCGGGTCACCTTGGCATCCGTCTGCAGACAGGCCCGTGGCATCTGGCTGCGGCCCGGCCGCCGCGTCAGGGTGGCGTAGGAGCCCAGGGTGCTGGTGGGTGCCCCCTCCTCCTCCTCGTGCTCCCCGTCCGACAGCGCGTAGCGGTTCAGGCTGTGCGAACGCTTCTTGTACTTGAAGCCTTCGCCCCCGTTGTGCTGCTCCCCGGCCTGCCAGGCACCCGGGGCCCCCCCAGCCGTGGGTGACATGGCGGGCGGCTCTGCGGGGCCACACTGGCTGTGCAGGTAGGAGAAGGCTTTTTGGGCCGACGACTGCAGGCTGCTCTTCTGCCCGGAGGAGATGGAGGGGTACGGGTGTGACAGGGTCTTGGGCTGCTCTGCTCCCACGAGGGAAGGGACCGTCGGGGATTTCAAGGAGACGTGTGGGTACATGAAAACGTACGGGGCTGTCGCCTTGCTGGGGGTCTGGGGAGGAGTACATGGGGTGACCGCTGGTGTCCCGGCACCTTTCTGAGCCACCGGCCGGGCGTACTGATCTGTGCCTTCGGGCAGGTTCCTCTCCTTGAGAGGGCTGCCCCCGCCGCCGTTGGCATAGCCATTCAGCCCCTCGGGGGAGACGAGCTTCCCGTAGGGCTCGGGGCTCGGCTGTCCCGGCAGGCTGGCCGGACTCTCCTTGCTGCGGGGCGGCGCGCAGGACTGCCCGCTGCTGCTGCTGCTCTCCCCGCTGCCCAGGCTCTCCTGCGAAGGGCTGGAGAGGTGCCGGGACAACACGTTGTCCTGTGAGTGTCCCGAGCCCCGGGACCGCACCCCGATGCTCTCCTGGCTCCGTGACATCCCCTGGCTGCTCTTGATGCCGAGTGTCTCATGGCAGCTGTTGGACATGGCTGTCTGGAGCTCATAGCTGAGCTCACTGTCCTGAAAGGTCGTCATTTTGGGGGTGTGCGGGGACTGGCACTCCCCGTTCTCCAGCGACTCGATGGTGACAATGTCCAGGGCACCGGGGACTTTGCGTCTTGCCAGAGTTGCTTCTGCTTGGTTGAGGCTTTTGCGGAGGTCTCTGAGCTTCTTGACGGCCAACATGATCTTCTTCTGGTGGCCTACAGGAAGATTACAACAGGAACGAGGCGTTAGGTCAGCTCTGGCCCCCAAGGCCTTTGTTTCCTGGCCAAGAAGAGCCACGGTCATGTCACCAACCAGGGCAAAGGCCTTCGGGTTATCCAAACTCTGCCTTTGGGAGGAGACAAACTACAGCCGGCGTCCACCTGGCTCAGCCCGACTCCAGCCTGCCAAGGGGAGTCCTTAGGGACAGCCATGAACTCTCCTTTCCGGGTGCTCAGGACATGCCTGCATCTCCCAGCCTGAGGGAGAATGGGGTGTGGGGACCTGGGTGGGAAACTTGGCTGCCCTTGGCCACCCCAGCATGGTGGCAAGGACTCACCCAGCTTGTTGATGCCAATCTCTTGCAGATCCTCCCATGTCAGGTCCGTCACGATGGTGATGGAGTCGTAGCCGTTGTTGACCAGCTTTTTGTGGTACTGAGGCAATCCAATGGCACTGAGCCAGTCCATCAAGTCAGCCTGCGAAGAGCACGGAGATGCTGCTGTGAGCACTGCGGCATGGGCAGCACCTTCACCCGTCCCCTCCCTGCCCCCAGCCTGGAGACTGCATTTTTGGGGTCTGATTGCATTAACAGAGACCGTTGCACCATGTATTTACTTACAGACCCCACTCCTGCCCTGTCCCAGGGTAAGACAGCTCTGAGAAAAGACCTGAGGAAAAGAGGGTGCCAGACCAAAGGCCCAGTGCCAGGGACTCACCGGGATGTAGTTGGGCAGCCACTCGGCAATGCTGAGCTGCCCGATCTCGGTGGAGATCTTTTTCCTGTGGCCCGGCTTGGTCACACCGATGGCTGTCAGATCCTAACGCGAGCAGAGTGGGGTTCTGGTTAGCAGTGGCGCAGGGAGCGGGGGGGCAGTGGGTACCCGCTGCCAGCACCTCGAGGGGTAGTGGCCACGGTGGGGAAGGACCTGCCTTACCTCTGGGGTCATGCGGCTGATGGTTGGGACATCATAGCCAGCGTTGAGGAAGTTGGCGGTATACGACTCCAGCTGGAACTCACTCAGCCAGTTGTAAATAGCTTCTGCGTCCTGGGGAGAGGACAGTGGCTGCAGGGGCTGGAAGGACCTGGCTGCTCCAGGCAAGACAACAGGATCTCCTTGGCCAGACCCACCTGCCCCCAGTGTCCTCAAAACCCAGTCCCCTGTGTCCCCAGTGCACCAAGAACTGGGCTGAGAGTCCCAGATGTGGCCCTCTCGCCCAGCACACCAGGTCCCCAGTTGGTCCAGTTACCTTGCCCTCGAGGAGCTGCTCAGGCCGCAAGAACTGGTGGGAGAAGACCCTGTCTCCAGGGGGGCAGCTGCCTGGGGTCTGGTGACTCTGTGTCCCTGGCAGAGAGGAGAGAGGAGAACCGTCACAGGGGTTCTTGAGCAGCGAGCAATGCCCGAGGGGACAGCTGTCCCCAAGGCCCCATGGAGTTGGGACATCCCTCACCTGCTGGGGAGGTCAACTGCCCGTTGCGTGGCTCTGATCCCAAAAGGTGTTGCTGGAGGTCATCGCTGGCGGAGGGCAGCGGCTGGGGAGAGGAGGAGTGAGTGAAGGAGGGGCCCCCCTCCGGAGACAAACCCTGGCTGCACCCCCAAAAGCAGAGTGGGGGTCCGCACGCTGGACTGCTGAGCACAGCTTCACCCAGTGAAGGGCTGACCCCTAGCAAGAGATCTGGGCAGGATTTGGCTCAGGGCCCTTTTTCTCCTCTCAGATGACACAGGACACAGTGGAGATGCTGTGTGGTACCAACCACAGCCTCCAGCTCCACTCAAAATGGCCAGCTGTGCTATGCAGGACAACCGGGGACCCCCCAGGAGCATCTGCCTGCTAAGTCCTGGCAGCAAATAGGTGTTTGGTGGAGGATGCTCAGCTCCTGCAGCCCCTCCTTCACTAGGGAAGGTGCTGGGGCTCCATCTCCAGCCTGAGCCAGGCCTGGGGCAGCAGCACGGGGGGAGCTGGGGCTGGCACCTACCCTGGCGTTCTCGATGAGGATGCTGGTGCTCTGCCCGTTGGTGCCCTCGGTGCTCTGGCCGCTGCCAGCACTGCGGATGCTGCCGATGCTGCCCTCGCTGCCCACACTGTTCCTGTCTCCTGCTGCTTGGGGCAGGCAGGGAGGCCGTCAGCAGTGCCCCGGGACTGGGGCTAACACAGGACACAGAGGTCCCCGGCAGGGACCCGTGTGCCAACACAGTGATGCCAGTAAAAACCAGCCTCCCACAAGATCCCTCCGGCTACAGATGATACATTGGTCCCTCCCGCCTCCTGGTATGCACAGCACAGACAGGGTGACCTGGGCTGGCAAGGGATGCACGAAGGGGACATGAGGATGTGGCCTGGCCGAGGACATAGGAAGGAAGGGGCTGCTCTACGGGCTCCCCTAAACTCCCTTTCCCGCTTGTCTGGCTGTTTCCCTGCCGGGAGGTGGAAGGAGTCTCCCCCTGTGTCCCCCTGCATGGGCAGGGCTGGGGACAGGGGAAGGTCCCCAGCCCCTCTCCCTCCCCAGCTGCACCCCTGACCTGAGCTGTCAGGGCCTGGGGCCGTCCGGGTTAGGGTGACGCTCGGGGCTGCCTGGTGAGGACACTCGTCGGGGAGGTGCTGCAACCCGCCGGGGGGGACCGGGAGGGCCCCAGGGGGACCCTGGCGCTGGTGTGCGGGCGCCACACGGGGGACAACCATGCCTGCATTCAAAGACAAAACACGCGTGGTCAGAGCTTGTGCGGGAGGCAGGACGAGGAGGATATCTGAGCTTCAACCCCCAAATTACCACCCCACCGATGGCACAACCCCCTGTGCCCACCCAAGTCCTTCTCTTCCCACCTAGCTAGTCCGGGCTGCGGGGACCTGTCCTACAGGAGATGCCAGGAGGGCTGGGATGGTTTCACAAAGGGGATTGTCCCTGGCATGCCCAGGATGGCCACTGACCTGTTCGCTTACTGATGACTTCAGCAATGGAGGGGGGGAAGTATCCGACCCGATCGGTGCCTTTCTGAGTGTCGTGGATGTGCCCCTTCCATCGCCCGTCTGGATGCTGCTCCAGGACCTGCCGCAGGGACAAAAGGGATGGGGTTGGTACCTGGGGCCATGGCGGGGCAGGGGGACAGGGAGTGGGGAGCAACCTCACCGTGATGACGTCTCCTGCCCGGACGTTGAGAGCAGTCGGGTCATGGAGGTTCCAAAAATCCTTCAAAGCTCGGACCTTCAGGATTCCTGATGCCTCTGAAGACAAGGGATGGAGGGAAGAAAGAAGGTCCCAGAGCACAGGGGGAAAGAGAGCAGTTCAGGGAAGGTGAAGAGAGAAAACAAGAAAAAGGACAGGGAAGAAGAGAACATTAATACTGCAGGAAGGACTCAATCGCTGGACATTGCCTGCAGGGAGGATGGGGGGAAGCCTGATGGGACCGGGATGCTGACGCTCGCAGCCAGGCTGGCTTAGGCTGTTCAGGAGGAGCACTGGAAGCTCCAGGCAGGTCCCATGGGGAAGAAGCCTCTGAGTGCCAGGCTGTGCCTGGCCACGCACCGGCCCCACCTCACCTCTCAGCAGCTGCTTGATATCCTTGCTGGCGTGCGAGGTGGTGAACTGGTTCACGATGTCCAGTGCTGTCTGGTTGTAGGTGTTTCTGATGTTCACATCAACACCGCCCTGGCCAGGAGAGGACATGGTCAGGGCCAGACCCCACAGCTGCCACCAGACCAGACCCACAAGGAACAGAGGGACCGAGGGGAAGGGGATGACTGCTGACCCCAGGAGCTTTCCCCCCCAGTGCAGCCCTGTCCCCAGCGCGCTCACCTCCAGCAGCAACCGCACCACCTCCGTTTTGCCGTAGAGTGCAGCCTCGTGCAGGGCTGTGCCTGTCTTCGTCTGCTTGTTGATCTCGATCCCGGCCTTCAGCAGCTGCCTGGTAGGAAGGAGGGAGAGGCATGAACGGCCGGACACAGACATCGGGGACAGGTGATCAACTGCTTTTCAATGGGATGGGGACAACTCCTTGCACCGCCGAGGCTTTGGGGACGAGGGACCAAACCCCACAGCAGAGAGGTGGGTTTGGGAGAAAGCGGGACTGAAGCCATGATGGGTTTTTTCGGGACGGGGCAGTGTCCCGGGCTCGCAGGGGATTACCTGATGATCTCCTTGTGCCCATTCTTGGCTGCCAGGTGCAGCGGGGTGGTGTAGTTGGGGTCAGTGGCGTCCTTGGACTGTCCCTCCAGGAGGGCGACGCACAAATGGCTGTTCAGCAGCAACTGGGCCACCTGCACGGGGCACAGGGGTGAGCGGCGGGGTGCAGGTGCCCCCATCTGCACCCTCCCAGCGAGGGGCTCAGCCTCAGGGCCGGCCCTCTGCTCCCCATCCCACTGCTCCCCTCCATCCACAGCCCCCAGGGCTTGGCTGGAGCCGGACGGTGCTTGGCATGGCCACACTGTCGTGAGGGGCCGTAAAAGGTCACAACAGGCAGAAATAGTCTTCCCATAATTGGGCTTTTCAGACCAAGCCCTAAAAAACTCCGCTCTCTCCAAGCCCAGAGTGACTCTCAGCATCTCAGGGCAGCCCAGAGGCACAGAAGAGTTATTTTTACTGCCCTGTTTATAGCTGCAGACATTATAGATACTCCAAAAATGGAAATATCCCCCTGGTCCCCTCCCCGTGGGGCACGGGACAGTCTGGCTGGCCACGCTCCAGCCCAGCAGTGTGGTACTGGCTGGGCTGGGGTCTCTCAAGGCACATGGTGGCCCCATCCCCACGAACCGTGACAGGGACCTCGAGCAGCCAAGCAGGGCCAGGCGCCCAGGGTTTGTGGGGATTAGCCAGCTCAGCCTACTTGCGCTTAAATGGGAGCAAAGCTGGGGTGGGTGGGGGGAGTGAAGACTCCTGGTTTCTCTCTCAGCCTGATGCTGCCCTGCCATGAGGTCAGGAGCAAAACTGGCAGCTCCCAGGTTCAGGATCCAGCCTTGCCTGGCAGCGGGAGGGGGCAGATGCTGCCTGCCGGGCTCTGGGGCTTATGGTGGAGGGAGAGCAGCCGCAGCCAGACCCAGAGCTTCGCTCCCGGAGGAGCCAGCCAGGTCCAGAGCCACCCCTGGAGAAGTGTCCGGCACAGGGCAGAGCCTCGCAACACCCACCTTTAGCCGCCCGAACTCACAGGCCAGGTCCAGGGGGGTTTTCTTCGCCTTGTTGATGAGGCAGGGGTTGGACTGGTGCTGGAGCAGCATCTCCGACTGCAGGAAAGCAATATGATACAGGGGCTCAGCATCATCCTGCGCCCTCACCTCCCTCCCACCCAGCACGACGGGGTTCATCCCCCACCTGCGCATGGCCAGAGAGACCCAGGGTGGGTGCGTGGGTGTCTCTGGGCTCTTACTTACCACTTCATAGTGGCCGTACTGCGCCGAGAGGTGCAGCGGGATCTGCCCATCCAGCGAGGCCATGTTGACGGAGGCGGCGGCACGCAGCAGCACCCGCACTGGCTCCACGCGTCCCTGCCAGGCTGCGTAGTGCAAGGGGCGCATCCCTGCGGGGGAACAGGGCTCAGCAGGGCTGGATGCGGCCCCCGGCCTCGCTCAGAGGGCTGAGCCGGCTGCCAGAGGCACGGGGCGGTGCTGAGGGGTCACCCCTTACCGTTGCTGTCCTTGATGTCGACGGTGGCCTGTGCCTCCAGCAGCAGCGAGATGAGGTCCAGGCTGCCGCCCAGGGCCGCGTGGTGCAGCGCCGAGAACCTGTGACAAGGCAGGGCTCAGCCCAGCCCCGGTCCCTGCCGTGCTGTCCCTACAGCCCCCCCGCGCAGGAACATGGGCCGAGGGCTGGGATGGTCACTGGCTGTTCGTGGCTACCTCCCTCCTGATTCCCCGCTGCCAGTGCCTCATTTTCCCCATAGCAACGCAGAGATAAATCCCTCCATGCTGTCCCTGCCCCAGGGCTCAGCGAGGGATGCAGGGGCCCTGTGCACCCCCTGAGACCTCAGCGAGTGGGGTCCCTCACCCCCCTGCCCTGCGCAGGGGCAACCAGGCGGGATGGAGAGAGATGCATCTCCCCTCTCCACGGTGCAGCCAGGCAGCCTGAAGTCACGCTGCTCACAGCATCCGGCAAACGCACCGGCCCTGCGGCTACTCCTGGCCCCTCCACCAGCCACCCCCTCCCCATGCCAGCAGGGATGCCGGGAGCCCACGACACAGCGTGGGAGGCCGCCGGTAATGAAAGAGCCCTGTGTCTCAGGGCTGTGAAAGGGGCCTGTCTGCCCGGCACTGCCCCCCCTGCTGTCACGTGAAGGGCCACAACTGAGTGAGGGGACCCAGTGCTGCTGGGGATTAGCCCGTATGCCACTCCAAGGGGTGTGGAGGGCTCCAGACGGCGCCGGCCCAGGAAACCAATGGGCTCGGCAGTGTCCCAGCCCTGTGCCAGGGACACAACCAGGCCAGCACGGCTCTCCTCCCGACCCGCGGTCCCAAGGCACTGCCAAATCCCTGCACAGGGTCTCTGGGCATCGTAGGAGGGATGCTAACCCCAGCAGAGAGGGCTGTTCCCTCCTTCAGTGCAGCCACCATGTCCCTGAGCCCACGCCAAAACCTCTGCCTCGAAGCAAGAACGCAGGAGGTACAAAATCCCCCCGCGAGCCAACCCTGTGCGATCCCTGCGGGGCCAGCTCTGCCCTGGGGGCGGCTGCACAAACCCACATTTGCCCGTCCCGTCGTCTCCAAGCCGTGAGCCAGGCGATGCCTCACCGAGGTCACTGCCAGCAGCATGACTCTGCCGGGAGGGTGCACGTTGCAGTCCCCACGCACAGGTCTCACCTCCCCGCTGTCCCCTTCCTGCACCCCAGCAAAACCCAACACACCGCCTGCACTGTTAATACCCCAAACGCCGCACGTGGCCCTCTGAGGGGGAACAGACCCTTTACCCTCTTTCCCATCAGCAGCCCTCCTGGAGCTGCCCGAGCACGAGCCCTGTGCCTTATCAGAACCAGATCATTGCTTCTATTATTACATTTTTTTCTATTAAGCTCCATCTGCACAGTATTATTTTAAGACAGAGTCATCCTGCACATTTTCAACCCCCCACTGGCCTGTTAGGACTCATCACAGACACCTCCTCCTACAGAGTCCTCGAAGAGAAAACACGTAGAAATTAGGTACAACAACAGTACATAAAAAAATGCTAATAACTCGCAGGTCAGAGTTAATTCAATGAGAATAACATACTTATTTATTTGATGGGCCTTTATGGTTTCTTGAACTCTCAGTACCCAGCCTATTAAGTGCTTGGATTTTGGAAGCGATGAGCTACACAAATATGGCGTGGTCACTTGGAAACCTCATCTTTTCTTTCTCTAACACACCCCCCACACACAAACGAAGAGATTTTTGCTCTTGGAAAATTAAACACGGACACAAGCATGTGTAGGCACCGGCACCAGCTGGGTGCTCCTCCATGCTTTGACCAGCACACAGGACACAGGGCATCGTCCAGACACACTGCGCTCCCTTTTCACCCTCAGCCCTACCGAGGGGGACGCAGAAGAGCTTTACGAAGGATTTTGCAGGATGGACTGAGCACAGCCCTCAGCTCGGATCTGGGCGGGCATGGGGTCTGCCTCTGCAGGGCTTGCCCTGGCTTTGGGATGTCGTTGCATTCTCCGGGGCTCAGCAGCTATCCTTGAAAGCTTTATGATACCCAGAGCTGCAGACCAACCAACTGGATATTGGGGAGTGCGAGCCACCCACTCTGGCAGCTGTGGCACCCAGCACCCTGCCCGGGGAGCACTCACCCGTCTGCATCCTGGTAGTTCACGTTCAGGCGCTTGGCAGATCCCAGGAGCTCTGCAAAGAGAAGAGGTGAAGGTCAGGGCAGGAGGTAGAGCCCGCGCCACCCTGCACGAACCCCGTCCCGCAGCCGCACTGACCTCCCAGCGCACAGAACAGCGCCTGGCCCATCCCGGTGGCCTCTTCTCTCCTCTCCTCTCTCCACGTTCACCTCCACAAACCCTCAACGAGCTGGCTCAGCTCGAGCTCACACGCTTTCCTTCCTCTGTTCCTCCTGCCCCATCTCTGCACGCCCCCGGGATGGGTCGGACCCCGCAACTCCTGGCACCCTGGCTCGGTGCTTCCCTCCCCTTTATAGACAGCAACACCCCAAAACTGCTGAGTGGGGCGGTTTTGCCCCCCACTCGCTCCCTGTGCCTGCTGCTGCCACCAAAGCCTGGCCCACAGACACATGGTTGGCATTTTTACGGCCGGGGCAGAGGCTGAAGCCTCCGGCCGTGAATGTGAGGATTGTGCCACCTCGGATATCCCCATCCCCTCGTCCGTCCCTCCCTCCCCTTTGGGGACCACTGAGCGGCGGAGGATGCTCACCCCACCCTCGGCACAGCCTCACGCGCGCCCCCAGCTCCCCGCTCCTTCCCGCAATTAATTCGAATGAATTCCTTCCTCCCACACAGAAAGGACGTTTTATTCTTCATGGAGGGGTTGAGAGCGGATTAACATCTCTGGAATTCATCCACTAAGTCAAAAGGGAAAGAAAGGGGAAGGTATGTGGGGGGGGCAAGAAATGCCGCTGCTCCTCCTCTGCCTTTCCAGGCAGTCCCATCGCTGAGCTAGGGAGGATTAAATGCTTTGAAAGGTTTCTGGGCTGTTTCCTATGGAAAATCAAAGTCCGAGAGCCGGGCTCTGAGCCTGGAGTGAAACAGCTGCTCAAACCCCACTGAAACATAGTGGGATCCTGAAGAAGGAGCCCCCTCCCTTGCAGCCGGGCAGATCTCTGGGGCTGTAGCTCCCTCTCCTTCCTCCTCCTCCATTCCCTTCTCTTTTCCTCCTCTCCCAAGCTCTCTGCCCACCTCGCATGGCAGGTCCCGTACAAAGCCATACTCTGCTGCATGGCCCCTCTGCCGGAAAGGGGAGCTGAAGAGGGGGCCGGCTCATTCATCATGCAAATGGTAATTAAAGGAAACCAAGGATCGGTGCGTTCATTACTGCAATTTACAGTGTTTTGTAAACAGCCTAATTAATGCAAAATAGGCTTGGAGTGGCTGCTGGTGAAGGACTCGTGACTCCTCGCCACAGCTGAGGGGATCAGGACAGGATCACCCTAATTGCCTCTTCCAGGGGCTGTTTGTCTTCAGAGTGGCAGTGAGCAGCTCTGCCAACCCAAAAGCCCTTCCTGAAGGAACCAGCTCCCAAAACCATCGCTCGGCAGAGCTCCCACTTTTTCCCTCCCAGCCTACATTGCTCGAGAGCCCAGGATCCGGGGTCTCAACCAAGGACAAGCTGCTTCTCTTGGTCCCACCAGTCAGGAAAACAATACCATTTCACTTGTAAACTGGCCGCTTCTGATCCAAGTCACGGAGCAACCATAACCACCAAGCCCCGCGGTTCCCCTTTCACTGATCCAGGGCTGTGCTTGGGGTGTATGGCAGAGCCAGGAACGGGGTCAGCTGCAGTGAGCAAAGGCCTCATTCTGCCCCTCCGAAAGTCTTGGGATGGATCCTGCAAGCAGGGAGCAGGAAGGGCTGGGCAGCATTTGCGGCCAGGGGGTTTCCAAAGGACGCGATCGAGATAAAATTAAAAATAAATGAAGGGTTCCACTAAGCTGTAGGCAATGCCCATGAAGCCACCACCTCCTGCTCCCTGAGTGATCCCCCAGATCCCCTGCCTTTCAATCAGGGTTTATAAATAGGTATTTTTAAAGGATGCTCTGTGCGGTGGGAACCGAAGGCCAATATGGGTTTGCTTCCAACAGCTGCAGCCAAAAATTGCCGAGGGGTTTTGCTGCTGAGAAAGGGTAGGGAGGAGGAGGAAGAGGAGGAAATGGGGTCCTTACCCTTGGCAGGAGGGGCAAAGCAGAGCCAGGCGGGTGATACCGGGAAGAGAAGGGCTGGATGGAGATGCCCACTGAGCACAAGCACATCCCAAAGAAGCAGAAACATCCCACAGCCCTGGCGACTGGTCCTGGAGTTGAGCAATGCCCACTATTTGAAGAGGAAAAGCTCACGCCAAAACCCCATCCCCGACCGCCTCTTACAAGGGGACTGAGCTGGCCAGTGGGGTCCAGTAAGCAGGGCTGGGATGCAGTGAGTGTCCCTGCCCACTCCCCAGCCCCAGGAGGCAGCTGTCAGCATCTGTACAGCAAAATGCCTGTGTCTTTGCTTCTCTCCCTGAGCAACATTCCTAAAATTAGTTCCCTGCTCCAGCAGCCCCACAAGGTCAGGACGTGGGGCAGGACCATGCAGACACGGCGTGGGTGGCTGGAAAAGCAGCAGGTCCCAAAATGCAGAGCCAGGGGCAGCATCCCCTTCAGGGCTCTTCCCGAACGTGAAAGCAGGAACACTCATATCCACCTTGGGCAGGAAGGGAAAGAGTTCATCCCTGGTTTGTAGCTGGGTAAATTGCTGCTTGGGGAGCTGGAGAGTTTGCAGCCAGGCTGGAGGTAACACATAGGTAGGAAGGGGGCCAGACACCCTGGCACTGCGGGCACCAAGGCATGAGCAAAGAGAAGGACGGAGGGATGCAGGGGAAAAAGGAGCAGAACCGGGCAGCCAGGACCCCTTCACCAGCACCATCCCGCTGCACACCTGCACAGTACAGCGCGCAGGGCGGGCAAACCAACCCCAAAGGCAGCCCTGCCTCGGCGGGCAGCCAGCGCCAGGACAGGGTGAAGCAGCACAAGAGCTGCCAAGGGTGTGCCACCAGCTCCCATCGTGCTCCTGGGGACGCGGTGACAGGAAAGCACGTGATGGGACACTTCCCTGCATCCCTCTTCCTTGTTCCATCCATATGCTCCTTTTGACCGATTCCCCCATTTTTCTCCCCATTTCTCTCCCTTCTCTCCCTGTGAGTGCCCTGTCAGCTCCAGGCTCCCTGGCCTTTCCCCCCCAAGACATTCTGGGGCTCAGCAGAGGCCAGGCCAAGCCATTCCCAACCCCACAGCCCTCCCATACTGGCTGGTTTGGAGGCACGGCTCCAGCCGGGAGACCACTGAGCTGGGCTGGGAAAGGACTGAGGGGTCGGGGCCAACCCAGCCACGGCACTGGGGTGGGGTGTCAAGACCTTTCCCAGCCACATCATCACCTCCTTTGGGTTTGCACTGGGGTGGGAGCTCCTGCTGGCCTGATCCGCACTCCGACATCCCAGGGAAGATGAACCCACGGACCCAGCACTGAAATGCAAAAAGCCCTGAAGGGGCTGGATTTTTTCCAGGGGAAAATCCAGCTTGGCACACCCTGAGGTTTAACTCCGGCTGTGGGTTCCCCCTGCTCGGCCCTGCTCCCCATCATGACCACGCCAGGGGGTCCCGTCGGGCCCCCACCCCGATCTGCTTCCCTGCTCCGGTGCGTTTGCCGGCGCCTGCCCAGGCAGGACAAGGCTCGGCAGCACAGGGCCGGGGCTGAGCGAGGCCTCCAGGGAGCCAGCGAGCTTCTGTGCGGCGTCTGGCTGCCAAGCAGCAGGCGGGAAGCACCTCCGGAGCGCTCCGGCAAATTGCTTACAAATGTAGAGCCTGCATGCTGCGCCGGCCGGGGCAGAGGCAGCATGGCCGCCCCCTCACCAGACAGAGCCGAGACCCTTGCCCACCGCACGCTCTGGATCCTGCCCTGGCCAGCGGGGAAAGTGCTGGCCCTTGGCCTTTTGGACCCTTGCTGGTGAGGGGGACCAGGATGGCACAGCCCTGCACGGCACGTTTCCAACCAGCTCCTCCGACTAAGCAGCCCCCTCCATCGTGTTGCACCCCATGCCTCAGTTTCCCCATGGGGATGGGCTGCACTCCCATGGCGGGGATGCCAGGCTGGGCTGAGCTCCCTGTGGGGTGCAGGGGGCTCCCATGGAGCAGCCGTCCAGGACGGGTGCCTCACCTGCGCCGCTGGCAGCCAGCCCGGCGCAAACACGTATTTACCGCCCCTGGGTGCTCGCCCGGCGCCGGCTGTGCCGGCTGCATGGAGCCAGGCGTGCCCTTGCCCGGCGTGGCCAGCACCCCCTGTGCCAGCTTGCCAGGCACCCTGTGTCCCTGTGCCCTTCACCAGAGACCTCGTTCCCCCAGGGACACCCTTGGGCTTCGCTTCGAGGGCTGGGAAGCGGACATGATCCCTCCGGAGCACTGAACTGCTAACTGGAAAGGAGTGACACATGCTCGCCTGGGTTTGGCTGGGGAAGGAAATGCCCAAATATCCTGTGTCCCCCCCACAAAGGGCTCCTTGAAGACTCCTACCCTGGCTCACATGGAGAGTGAGGCTCCAGAAAGCAGTGCTTTTGCTGTGACCCCAACCAATTTTGCCCCAGCCTTTGTCTCTGTGCAGGACAGACAGATCTATAACTGGAGACCCACCTCCTTGTTGGAGACACCTTGAAAAAACAAACCTTTCTGCTCATCCTGTGTCACAGACCCTTGTCGCTTCCACTTGCCCTGGGAAATCACATTCCCACACCACTGGCTGCAAATATCCCTGTGCTATGAGCCTCCCCATATGGCAGGTCTGAGCATCCCTGTACCATAAGCATCCCTGTACTACCATCCATGAACATCCCTGCACCATGACCATCCCTGAACATCCAGCCACAAGCATCCCTGCACCACCAGCCACAAGTAGCCCTGCGCTGCTGGCTGTGAGCATCCTGCACACAGGGATGGTCTGTCTGGGCACTGCAGGAACACCATCCTGCTGCCCCGGACAATGGGAGAAGGATCATGTTGCTCTGGACCAAATACACACACATAACCGCTTGGGAAAATAAAATACACCTGGGGACTATCACCACTAAGCCAATAAACCAGCTGGAGGAGCTAATCAGCTGCAATCTCGCAGAGCACCAGCTGTCTCCGGTGATGGTGGCGGCAGCCTCCCAGAGGCGGAGGTGGCAGGAGATGTCAGCTTCACCTGACCTGCCCTGCCTAGCCTTGACCTGCGCTGATGGCCTGGGGTGGCCCTGCCTCGGCACGCAGTGGGTTCATGCTGGGACTCAGGAGAAACTCAATGTCTCACCCAAAATCAAGACAAGAAGAGGTGATGTCCATCCCTCTTCTGCAGGAATCACCCTTCCCTGTCACCTCTCTGTCCACAGAAATGTCCGCTGTGGCCACTCACACCCAGATCCTCCCGGCACAGCCTCCTGGCAAACCGGCTGCTTCAGGTGCAGTTTCCCAATAGGTCTGGAAGAGATTTGCCTGCTTCAATAGGGAAGGATCTTGGCCACAGAGACCTTAAGAAACTCAACCAAAGTTGCCCAGCAAGCTTGAGACGGAGGTTGGGTGAGAGCCAAGGGCTCCTGACCCCGGCTGCCTGCTGCAGCCACCAGCCTGCACCCATAACGCTGAGCTCAGCGCTGTGCCCAGCTCCCAGGGCAGGCAGGGACCCCCCTATTTCCCCCATGGTTATGGTGGGTGAATTTGGCTGCTGGGGTGCTGCCACCTGGGATACCCAGCTAAGCATCCACCCCTGCATCCAAATGCCACAGGTTTACAAATGTCACGGGTGCTTTCCTGCCCGCAAATGGCCTGTGCTGGGGTTCGAGGCATCCCTGCAAATGGGTTCCCCACCAACGCTGACAAACAGGTCCTCTGCCAAGCCAGGCACCACGGGGTGGGTCCGACTAGGGCAAAGCCACTGGGTTAACTGGCAGGGACGGGGAGGCTGCAATTGGGGCGACAGATTCCCATCGACATAGGGCAACCAGCAGCGACGAGGGAGAACAACACTGTAGGGAAACCCTTATCTTTCCCTACACCAGCATCTGGCAACTCCTTGAGAATAATTGGTGTCTTCATCCCTTAAGAAATCTACCAAACCCATGTGCAAGACACACCAGACCTGGCCAGAGCCCTGCCTGCTTTGACGCTGCACAGGCTGTATGATGGCACACAAGTCCTGCTTCTGGTTTTGGCACCAGGAATAAACTCGAGGGGCTCCTCGCAGCATCCTGAGGGCTGGACCCACCATCCCTGTGCTGTGAGCCTTTACCCCAGGGAAAACCCAACAATTGAGTTTTTTTAAAGAGGCTGACAGTAGGGATGGCATCCCCCCACAGCGCAGTCATCCATCGCTCACCCCCAGCCAAGCCACCCCAGGACCCCAGCCAGACCCCCAGTTTCCCCCTGCCGCTTCCCCCCCAAGCAAAGCAGGAAAAAACAGGCAGCTTGTTCAAGGTGAAGGCTCCCAGAACAATGAAAGGAAAAGCGGAGTCGGAAACCCTGTCCCCATCTGCGCAGCTGGGAAGAAGGTGCAGCTCTTGCGCCTCGTCCCCAAGCCTTGGTGTTTGCAGTGGGGATGGAGGGGGCAAACACCAAGTGGGGGAAACGGCATCCCAGGAGTCCTCTGGGGCTGGATTCACCCCTTGCAAAAGCCAAACACATGCTCCTGTTCTGAGTTCCAGGCCCCTAGAAGGATCTCAGCTGCGTGGTGGGATGAATGGTGCTCACTCCCCTTCCCCGCAATAACCTAGGGCTTCGCACTGGCCAGCTACCCCAAAGCGATGCACCCCAGCCCAGCTCCCCCAGCAAGGGGGAACGGTAATATCCTGTCTCCACGGAGCCGAAATCACATCCCCCAGCCCCAGCCAGGATGGAAACAGCTGGGAAAGGCTTCGGGTGGGGGAAGCCGGGCAGCTCCTTCAGAGATACAAGGGCTCCGTTCCCAGCTGGCCGGGGAAACGCGTTACCGGGAGGTGAAGTCACCGTCCCTGCTGGGACCTGGCTATTCCGCTCTCCAGGATATGAACTCAGAGGAGCTGTATTTGCCCAGGGAAGAGGTGGAGCCTTTTCCATTTCCCCCATCCTTCCGAAAGGACAGGATGCCTCCCGAGCGGGAAGAGATGGCGCGATAGCGTCAGGGGCCGGCAGCCAAGGGCAAGCTCCGCCTGTGCCCACGGTGCATCACCGTACACACCGCGGGGCCAAGAGCCACCCATGGGCTGCAGGACACGGTGACCAGCAGAGCATCTGGTCCAGCATTAACAATGCACCTTGGCTCCCATTCAACTGGTTCCATACTGGTTCCAAGTAGTTCCCCTGGGAGTCAAGGAAGGGGCCACAGGGCTCCAGTGCCCCTCAAGTACCCAGGCAAAGAGGCTGCACCTACAGATACCCTCAGCACTCTCATTAATGCGATACCAAGCAAAGAATGCATTAACATAATCTGTGGAGGATGCTCAACAGATCGACAAGGGCAGAAATAACACAAAAGGGACTTATGAGAGATTAGGAGAACAAACCCAGGCAGATTCAACCTAGGAAAATTGCAGACTGCAGCATCTAGGGAAAAATAATCCGACCGGCAGACAGTCAATGGGAGGAAGAAAGAGGGGAAGCAGGATGCGGGGGGTCGGTGAGAGCAGCGTGAGCGTGGGCACGGAGGGAGCCACCGGCAAGGAAAACAACTCTGCGCTGGGGGATGCCGCTTCCCGGGCTACCATCTTCCATCGTATGCCCAGGGCTGTGAACATGATACGGGCTCATGGGGGACATGAGAGACTTGGGGGGACACAACAGGAGCCAGCAGCCAAAGGGCTTGCCTTGCACAGGAAGATCAGGGCAGGTCAGTAAGCCTGGATTTGCTGAGCAACAGTTAATTAGGGAGGGCGGGCAGGGACGCAGCAACCCACCTACACCTGGAGGGTTTTGACGCTCGAAAGGAGCACGTAGCTATTTATTTCATGGTTCTAACAATGAGCCCCAGATAAAAATTAGAGCAGTCAAGAGCAGCCAGTAAAACCCTGTGAGCTCAAGGGAGTGAAGCGAGGATCCAGCCCTCTGCCACAGCTTGGATGGTTGCAGCAAATCAGGCAGCTCCTGGGGGACGCGGGGCAAGGCTGAGGCTGGGGGACGGGGCTGCCACAGCCCTATGGCACTGCCCCCATCACTGCCAGCCTGGTACCCACATGTGGCAGCTGGCTCCTGGGAGCTGCTCTGGCCGGTGGAGCCAGTACTCAAAGCACACAGTGATGTGCTGGCTGGAAATCCTGCGGCATCCTCCCTGTTTGGCCCCAGGGAAGCTGCCGTGTACCCGGAACAGGCACTGTCAGGGCGGACGGAGTGGCTGTCCCCACCCTGGATGCTCTAATCTAGGCAAGGCACACACAGGATGGGAGGGGAGGCACCGGGAGGTGAAGCTGTTTGCTCGAGGTCACCCAGAAGGTCAATGGTTCAAGTGCTATCACTCCTTCCAGAGGCCCCACCAGCCAGGAACCGAATTTTCCCCAAAGCCCCCCCCACCTGCCACCATCCCATGGGCAATCAACTGTCGGCAGCCGAGAACTAACCTCAAACCGCTGCTGGCGGCCGTGTGGCCAGAGTTTGGAGTCACACGCAGTTAAAAATACCTTGCGGATGCCTTTCCTCAACTCTGACCCTGCAAGCCAGTGCTGCTGCCAGCCCCGCTCAGGGACGTGCTGGCGGGGTCCCCTGGGATGCACACAGCCCCATCTGTGTGGGGACAGGGGCAGATGCTGCCTGGGGACTGGGTTTTCCTCCCTGTGAACCAAGGATTCCCACTCCTGCTTCTACCCTCTATTGCCAAACCCAAACGAGAGGCTCTTTGCTTCCCACAGCCGCCTTCCAGCAAACGATGAGCGGACTATTTGGCTCCACCTGAATCACAGCCCAGATCTGAGCAGCTTGAGCAAACTGTTTCCTTCCCTCCTGGACAGAGCTGAACTGTGGCCTCCAACTCCTGCTGGTCCCAAGGGATGCTGGATGGGTGACTGCTCCCACAGATGCCATAGCACTGCAGCCGTTTGTGGCATCTGCATTGGGAAAGAACAAGAGGACCTCAGCCAGCAGTGTCTGCTTGGCACTCCCAAGCCATGAGGGATTGGAAGGATCCCTCTCCAAATCCCCTCTCCGGCAATGGCCAGGGCGCAGAGGGCACCCTTGTTGCTCCCATCCCCTGCACAAGGTCACCTACTGAAGCAAGTGGGAACTGCCCAGCCACTCCACACTGCTGCCAGCAGGGACAGGTCTGTCCCCAGTGGGCATGGGCCAAGCTCCTTCCAGCCAGGGACAAGCAGCCTGAGAGATGAACCCGCCGCTGCTCTCTCCTCTCCCTGCCGAGGCCGGGCAGGGCGGCGCAGCTTTGCCTGAGCCCAGCGAGAGGGCTCTTTGCCAGCCAGGTCAGACCCTTCGGCTGCCTGTCCGGGTTTCCGGCTGGCCAGGCAATATTGCAAACCAGGAGAAGCCGTCACCGAAACCCAGCAGAGCATCTGGCCAGCAGCACTTTTCTTGTGCCTTGGCTGGAGCAGGATGTTTTCACCCAGCTGTGTCGGTGAAGGGTTCCCCCAGGACCCTGGTCTAGAGTGAGACCCCATCTGCAGGGGACAGGAGAGGGACGCAACAGCTGTATCACCACAATGCCCTGCACCACCCTATGTGTCCCCAGGTGGAAGCAGTAATCACCAATAAATCCATTTAGCAGCAAGCGACACGGCATGTCCCAGGAGAGGCATCTCCCTGTCCCCACGGTGGAAGCAGGAACCCACACCAGGACCCCACGCCCATCTCGCTGTCCCCGTGGGAGCCTCGGCGGCTGCAAAGTTATTCCAGGCGCCGCATTCCTGCCCCCCTCCCCTTGTCCCAGCTGCTCCGGGGCCAGCAGGGAGGGCAGCGGGTTCCTCCCATCGCCCAGCTCAGGCGCCGGAGCCAGCCAGCAGCTGCTCGGGGACCAGCTGGGGACAAGGGCGACACGGAGCAGCCTCGTCCCCCCACGTACCACGGAAAGGACGAGGGCTGATTTACAGCAAGGTCAAACGCATCAGAATACAATTGTGATGGATAATGGGGGGGTTGGATCTGAGGACCCCCAGTCCGCAGGCTGAGCTCCGGTCAGCAGCTTCCCACATGGGGATGGGGAAGGGGGTTAGGGGGTAGCACATTGATACCTCCGAACCCCTAAAGAGCAGGCGCACCTTAGCACCAGAGGTAAACTGAGGCAGGGGCAGCATCCCTGGCCCCTTGTCAAACCAAGGTTGTGCCTGGATTCCTGCAGGGACCCTGCCACCTGCGGGGACCCTGCCGCCAGGTCGTTCCCCCCTTCCATCCTGTCCCCCTGCCTCGGTGCTCCCCACACCCCAGCCCTACCGAGCACTGGTGGGATGCAAGCCAAGGCCTGCCCGCTCCCTAGACCCCTGCCGGCAACCTGATCTGTTTACGCCTTTCCAGCGTGGCGGGTGCGTGTCGGGAACGGCCCCGGCAAGCCCGAGTTGGCAGCTGAGGCACGACGTGGGAGCCGAGCACCGAAACCCCCGCCTGCCGCCTCGCAGCATCAGGGGGAATGGCGGGGAGAAAAAAGGGGGTGCACAGGGGAGAAAAAAGGGTCCCCCCACCTCCCTCGGCTCCTTTTCATAAAAGAAGGCACCCCCTTCTTGCACCGTGCCACCCCTCCCGCGGCACCCCATGCCCCCCACCCCAGTCAGGGAATCACGGCAGGTTGCCTCATCCCCAGGCCCCAACGGCAAACGGTTTTCCAAGCTGTGCCAACCCTCCTGAGAAAGTGCTGGGAGAGCAAACCAGCACTGGAAGCTGCATGTCACTTCCCGGTCGACGAGGCGCCAGCTTTGCACGCACATGGCTGGCCACGCGTCGGGGCTCAGGGGCCACATGCCGGACCCTGTCCCAGTGCCCAGATGGTCCCCAGGTGGGTCTGAGCAGAGGCACCCACCTGCACTGCTCCCAGGAGGAGATGTTTATCCAGGACAATACTCATGGGTGACACCAATACCTGGTGTGAATTCAGCCCCGTGAAGCCACAGGCGTTTGGAGCAGGCTGCCGCTGGACGGAGCAGAGCTATGATGTTGGGGCTCAGAGCTGGACAGCCCCATGTCCACACAAGGTTTGGGGTGGAGGGAACAGAGAAGCAACTCCAGAATGTCCATCTGCAGCCCAGCACATGCTGCTAAATATAACCAGTGGGACAGATGCTCCAAGACAGAGAGCTGCCCGGGCCCCAGCACTGCCGAGGAGGAAGCTAAGGGCTCCCCCAAAGCTTAAGCAGCCCTCAGGGTTTGGCCACAGAGCAGGGCCGGCAGCAGCTCCTCCACAGGAGCCTCCTCCCCTGCGTGGAAGAGCATTTACCTTCTTTTTAACTTGGCAGGATAAGTGGGTGCTCATTCAGGGAAGCCAGGAGGGCTCATGCAACCCTTCCCACCCACGTCAGCCCAACAAAACCAAACCCAAGGTACTGCAGGCCGACCAGAGCAGCCCGGGCTGCAGCCCAGAGCAATCCCCACTGCCGGCTGTGCTGGCCCCAACACTGCCGGCCAGGCTTGCTAAGCACCCGTGTCCCCCGTCTAGGCAATGATTAGCCACCTGGGAGGACTCTGGCCCCTTTCGGAGACTGCCGAGGCGAGTGGTGCTCACGTAGCCCCACTGTGGTGGGGATGCATCCAGGGAGGTCCCCGAGGGGTGTGAGTTGGGTGTCCTGCCCAGGGAGAGAGGACACCCACAGGAAGGTCCATATGAGGCTCCCAATCCACAGTCTCCCTATTGCTGTTTCCACCCAATTCGGCTCCAGCTGGAAAACCCCCTTCAGGCTTATCCATGCCCATCCTGGCAAAGAAACAAGACAATGCCCCAAGATGGGCTGTTCGAGCGGTAGAGCGAGGGCTGAGAGCCAGCCAGACCCTGGGACCAATGCTGCAAGGGGGCAAAAGGCACCTACAAAGCAGGTGGGAGAGCCCGAGCGAGCCCTGCCGCCGGGGCCACCTCCGTGCTGGGCACCCAACGCCCGCGCCATGCTCACCGACTCCCTTCGCAAGCAGACAGGACGCCTTACCCAACCAGCCATACCCGCGGCCAAGGGCGGTGTTATGAAACCCCAGGAGTTTTCACCACAGCGCAGCTGGGGTCTACCGATACAGGCTCTGGTTCCCGGGACTGCACCCGGGGGAGGCCGGGGCAGGGGTCCGGGGATGGCAGCAGTGCCGGGTGGTGCACGCTCTCTGCACAGCCTTGGCTGGGGCCCGGCAGGGGAGCGGCGCTGGCAGGGCTTGGCGGAAGCGCAGCCGGACGTGTTGCACCAGGCCTGGGATGCTGCGGCAGCCGCATACCTGCCGCGTGCGCAGGTTTTCCCGGCTCCCTTATCTCACCATCGAAGCTGCGCTCGGTTGCAGCTCTGGCCTTTCTCCCCTGGGGTAGCAAACGGCTCGGGATATCTGCACACCCACCCTGTTGCCGCTGCCCCGGGCATCCCGCTTGAGCCAGGGATGGGTGAGGGTGTCCGGCCCTTCCCTGGGAGGGTAAAGATTATCCTGGCAGAGCCATTTCCAAGTAGTCTGGGCATCTCCAGACAGGTCTGTGACTCATTGGGACACCTCGGCAATGCCCGGGCGATGTTGCAGCCCTAAGGTTCAAGCAGGTCCCTCCCTCTCCATCCCAGGTGCGATTTTTTGGGGAAGTCAGGATGGGATTTGGGGGAGCGGGAGAGCTCACAGCTCCTCCCCAACCCCCTCGCACTTGCTGGAGCAGCCAGAAAAAGGTGGTTTATTGTTATTTAGTTTCTGCCCCTTTCATACTCCTTTGCCGGAGTTTTTGCCAGCGGCGGGCCTCGGGTCTGGCGGGGGGCCAGGCCAGCCGAGGCGCTTTTAAAAACAAAGCAGGGCGCGTGCATGCACACACACACGCACAGCACCCAGCCCCTCTTTTAACTCTTGCTGGGGCAATGCTGCATGGAAGATGGTTTCCAGCCGGCCGGGAGCGTGCTACCGCATGCTCCCAACAGGCTGGAAACCATCTTCTGCAGGGGATGCTGTCAATCGCCACTAAGATCCAATAAGTCACTCCCCCACTCCCAGGGAAACCTTCTTGCAGCATCAGGATCCTGATGGAGAGGTGGCAGGAGTGATGCTCCGATGCTGTCATGTCCACGGGGACCTGCTTGTCCTGAACAGGGATGATGCTACGACACCTTTCTAGGTCACAGCCAAGATCTTCAGACCCAGCAGCCCTGCGGGCATCAGGAGGAGGACGAGGAAGAGTAAAACAAGGTTTTCACCTAAAAGCAGCTTCTCTCCTGTGTGGCAGAAAGCCACCAGAAAGCACTGGTGACACACGCACAGCACCCCCAGACCCACTGGGCCGACTGCCTTTTTGCACAGGTCGCTGCTACCCAGAAAATCTTTATCCACCAGCTCCCTCCCACCTGCGACCAGCCCCGTGCCCCCAGCATGTCCCCAGTCCCAACCAGAGGACGGGATGCCTGTGCCAGCGATGTCCTTGCTGCGTTCCCTGAGTGCAGCCCTGGGGAGCACCGTTCCCGTTACGGCGCCCGTGTGCCACCGGCAGCCGAGCACATGCCGTCCCGTGGCTCAGGGCTGCCCTCCCTGTCTGCCTTTGAGCTGTTGGCATCCAAATTGTTCCGTGTTTCTGGGTCAGGGAGCCCAAACGGCCTCCGCAGCCCTCGGGAAGGGGGAGCTGAGCCCCCTGGTCTGGGCTGAGGCACTGGGAAGTGCCCAAAGGATGGAAATCCCCCTCCTGCCACAAACCTCAGCGTCCTGCCTGTGACACTGAGGACGGCTGCCAGCCCGGCTCCATCCATGGCCCTGGGGGACCTCGTACTCCTGGAGAGATAGGCAGCTCCCCGGGATGCCCTGGTGCTGCCCACTGAGGGAAGGCAGCATGGCCCAGGGCAGCCCAAAGAGAGCCCACGCTCATCCCCTTCCCCAAAATTAGCCCTTTTTTCCCCACTCTTTCACCACAGCAAGGTAAAGGCAGTAGGTGACCCAGGCTGACAGCAAGGGGCCACAGGCTGCCCTGCCAAAGGGTTTTTAAAGAATCAGGGAAGAAATACAGATGTAGGAGGGGAGCAGATGTACACCTGTGAACATGGGGAGATGGGGTGCAGAGGGCACCCCAAGGAGACCAATCTCCCTGCGCAACGCTGTTTGCTCGTGCCTTATCTCCCACGCTCGGCACGGTGATGCTTTCCCCGGCTCTGGGCGCACTGGCGGCAGCTGGGCCCCTTTCCAAACACAACACCCGTTAGAGGCCAGCTTTGAAAAGCAACCACCCGTTCACTCCTTTTGCCACTGGTGCCCACATGGGGTTCTTCCTTCCCGGGGAGGGAGGTAAAAAAAAAAAGGGCTAAACCCCACCATAAGCTGGGACAACGGGGATGTGGATGGGAAAACCCACCAAGCAAACACCAGGCTGCTAAGTGAGACCCCCATCCTGGGGAGGACAGAAGCCACAGGAGGAGGAAGGGGAGGGAAGGATGGACGCCCCCGTGCCGTGCAGCTGCAGCCCTGCCGCCATCCATCCCCGCGGCCCTCGCGCTCGCCGGAGCCTTTGAAGCCTCTTTTCTCCCC
>VYZM01004313.1:583741-604781 GCA_013398915.1 Dromas ardeola | reverse complement strand
TCCCCCTCCCACCACCCACTCACCCACCGCGGGCTGGTTCAAAAGCAGGTTTCGGCAGGCTGCGGGGCAGCAGGGTCCCTGGTGTGGGGCTGCTGCCAGCCGGGCTCCCCTGGGCACGGCGCCTCGCCCCGCTCCTGGCTCAGTCTCGGCAGAAGAGGGAGTTTTGCCCGTTTCGGCAGAGTTTCTCGGCGTCTCTCCGCAGGCGTGCCCACAGCCCTTTCCAAGCTGGTGTGTGGCTGCGGAGCCGGTCCGGCCCGTCAGACCTACAGCGTGCAGGGAGAGGAGGGGAGGACTCGGCCGAGGACGCTTGGGAACTCGTCCTCGAAACTTAGGCTTCAAGGGACATGTCCAGGGCCACACTTGGGCTCGGTGGCAGAGCCGGGCCCAGCCGCCTGCACTGCCCAGGGGAGGAGCAGAACAGGCAGGGTGCCCAGACATCCCTGCGCCAGCAGGGAAAGCCGTTGTGTGTAACAGAGCCTGAAATGATAAGGATCCTGCCTGAGGCTGGTCCTGGCTCTTCCCCGCAGCCAGACCATGCAGAGCAGACGGAGCACCCAGGGCTTGGGACAAACCTCCCTTGGGAGCAGCAGCGGAGGATGGGGAGATGGCGTGATGGGCTTGCTGGCCAGCACAAAGGCCCATTCAACATCATTGCAAAATAACCCGCAAACTACAAAAAGGAGCAACTTCTTCCCCAAACAACTATGGACCCGCTGCCTCCGAGAGAAGGAAAAAGCCTGTCAGGGCATGAAGGAAGGGCGGGTGTTCCTGCAGATGACGGGGACACAGAGCGCTGGTGGCAAAGGCTAACAAATCACAGGAGAGATATTAAACACCTCACGCTTCGGGGCTTAAGCTGATACAGCTACTAGGGATTAGGAGGAAATTTAAGGGGGTGGGAGCGAGTTATCCCCCATCTGCCTGCTGCAGTCTCACAGCATGCAGAGCGGCATCGTCCTTCTCCTGCCCAGCTGGACGGGTGACAGCAGCATCTGAGGACCAGCACCACTCTTGCGAAAACCCTGCTGTGCTTTGTGCTGCCAGGACACAGCAATGAGGGGCACCAGCCCAGGTATGGGGATAAAGCCAAGACCCCCTGCAAGCTTCTCTCTAGCATTTAACAACTTGCTAGGTCACAGCCCAGACACAGCTAAGTCCCAGGCGCCCACATCTGTCCTTGATATACTCAAGGTCTGGAAAGCCCCAACATAGGTAGTGAAATGGGGCAAGTGGCTGGCCCAAGTCAGCTGGATGGCCCCGTGGCAGCGACTGAACCCCGGTAGGGCTTCGCTCCCTGTCCTTGAGAGTTTAACACCAGTTTGCTCAGCTGCCACCCTTTCTTTGCACTTCGTGCACGTTTAAACAAAAACATTCACCACTCCCTCGAGAAGGCAAACAGTGAGTCCAGCTCCCGTTTTCCTTCCACGGCTCCTCCAGTCCCCAACTATTGCAGGGGCATCACCTTCCCCCAGCATCACCCCAGCATCCCCCCATCCCCTGCCCCTTAGCTCTGCACGTCGAGGGATGAGGACTCGCAAACCTTGTCCGCTTCCAGGAGTCGTCACCCCTTTCCAGGGACGAGAGCCCCAGCCGGGGAGCTCTGCCTCTCTCCTCCCCAGGGAGCCCCAGCCCCTTGCTGCCGCGGCGGCCACCCTGGCCCAGCCAACTGGCGCATTGTTGGCGAGCGCGGCCAGCCCAGGGACGTGATTGATCGTCGGGGAGAAAGGCCAAAGCCGTGACGGGTCGTTTAACAATTTCAATTAAACTCTGCAGCACTCCGACGCTGAGGGGAGGGGAGAGGGAGAGAGAGAAGGAAATTAAAAAAAAGGGGGATGTTTCTATTACTGCGCTGGGGAACCTCAGCAAAGGGTGGCCGGTTCGGCAGGAGCAGCCCAGCTCTCCCGGAGGAGAACCCCTCCTCCAGCTGCAGAAGTGACCACAGAATCGTCCCGACATCCCCTTCCCGCAGGTGGGACGTCTGCCCTTCCCCTCTCGCTCCTGCCCCCAAAACTTCCTCCCTGCCCGCCCCACTGCCTTAAAATAATAGGTGCTGTGACCCACTTGTACAGTAGCGCTTGCGCGGGGAGGAGGGCTGCGCACGGTGAATATTAAACAACGTGTCCCTGAAGTTCCCGCTGCCGGGACTGGCGCTTGATTTTTGCTTACGTGCAGTGACTTTTTTAGGCACAGGAAGCCCCGGAGGGCTGATCACAGCAACCGAGCTCCCAATCCACTGAGACAGCAGAAGGACTCTTAGAGGGATTTAAAAAAAAATAATATTAATAATCAGCATTGCAGCCTGTCATATGGAAAAGGCGCTTTAATGAGCAGCAAATACAGCAAACTCTCAGCTCACATGGCACTGGGGAGAGGAGCGAGAGGGAACTGTAGGGGACGGGGAGCAGCAATGCCCTCCGTGCAGGGGATGAGCCCCTGGGGCCAGACAAGCCCCCCACGGTGGGTTCAGCACAGAAGCCCCATTGAGGGCTTGCAGCGGTGGCCTTGCAGGGGTCTGAGCCTTTTGCTCCCCCCTTCTTATAAAGGAATAAAATGAAAATAAGCAGAGGGAGCTGCTGACGCCACTGCAGTGGGGGAGTTAAACACACACGTTCACGTGGGTGCCCCACAGCTGGAGGGAGGGGAAGACGCCAGAGAGAAAATGCAGACGGGGTTTAACTGGGAGAGAGTTACCGGAGGGGACTGGAGAAAACAAGTGTAACTTCACCCCTCCAGGTGTACAGTGGGAGGAGAGCTGCGGGCACCCCAGCCTGCCTGCGCTGCCCGGCCATAGGACACCAGCTCGGGGGAACGGGGCTGCGTCAGTCGGCGGGACGCTCGCATCCTGACGTTATTCGTTGCCTTGGGGGTGTCCTTCAACCCGCCTGCGCACACAAACCTCACTCGCTCCACCTCAGGGACCCCATACGGGTGCAGTCCCTGAGCTGCAAGCAGAGGCAAAGGCACCCAGTCCCTTCGCCCAGGGAGGGGGCACCAGGCACCCCCGTTCTGGGGAGGAGGTGACCCCAGCCCTCCTGCAGGCCTGGCAGTCAAGATTTGAAAAGTTTTGGCCCCGACCAAAGCTTTCCAGCAGCTGACCCAGGAGAGTTTATCCCCTTCTCACGTTTATAATCCCCAGCCTAACTCACGTTTCTCAGCACCAGCCTCTCTGCCCTGAGCTGCTCCTAAGAAGCCTTAAAGCTTCTTCTCCTGCCTGAGTTTCTCCTCTCTCCCTCCCCAGGACGGTTTTTTCCCCTTCAGCTTTCCCACACACACCCACGAGACCCCCCACAATGTGCCGCCCTGGCAGGGGGGTCCCACACCCCCCAGCCTCCCCCTGCCCAGAGTGGCTCCTGCAGTCCAGGCAGGCACCATGCACCTTCCCCCCAGCCATGCACCACACCGACTGCCTTTTTATTTACTTTTCCCAGTTTCCTTCTCTCGGTAGGTCATGAGAAGCAACCAGGAGCTCAGCTCTCTACAAGGGCAGCGTGGCACCAGCCATGATCTGCTCCTCTACCTTTCCACCCTCCTCATCTCCTCCAGACACCGTCCGGCGCCTGCAGGACCCCGGTGCCCTCAGGGACACCCGCGAGCCCGACATTCACCCTGAGCCATGCTTGCTGCTGACCTTTCTGAGAGCACATGCAAGAAAACAGCCCTGCTCAAGGGTTAAACATTACCAGACTGAAATTCAAGGCTTGACGATTGGTTCCAGTCGACTGGCTGGGATGATAATTTTTCACAAGATAAACACAGCCAGGAGTGAGCGGCAACCGCTAAAGACCTTTTGTAGCAGTGTCCCCCCTCCAAGCAGCTTTGCTTCCCCCAGCTGCCGCCGTTTTCCTTCACCATCCCTGCTCAGTGGCCCACACTTTAGGACCCCTGTCCCCAAGCCTGAGGGGAACCCTGGCCCTGCGGGGAGGATCGCTCACAGCCCGGTCATACATCCGCAAGGTCTGTGCCTGCACTCCCGCCTCTGGCCACGGTGTAACCCCTGCACTGGGGTGCAGAGACAGCACTCCCACCCTGGCTTGGATGGCACCGAGCTCGCTGCCGGGACTGGCACACCGGGACAGGCAGCACTGCCTGGCGGGGGAGAGGGAGCCCACAGCTCGGCACCCGGGTACTCACTGCTCTTGGACGCCTTGATTTTGGCCACCAGTTTCTGCACGCCAGGCACGTCCCCGTTCTTCACGGCCTGGATCAGCTCCTGCTCTCGCCCCATGGCAGACAGGTGGGAGCGGTGGTGGCACAGAAGGCAGAGACCCTCAGACCCCGGTGGTTTATAAAGCCATGGGAATAAGCACGTAGTTCCTCAAAACACACTCTGATGGAAGATGAAATCCAGCAAGAAAGATGCTTTACAATCCCACGGGACATAAAAACCAGAAGGAAGAAGTCTTTCTGTAAAAGGCAGAAGTCTCTTTCTGGGTCAGGAGGAGCAGGACCCGGATAGGGTTTGGTTGGAGAACATGCAATCAATTAAAATAAAAAAATAGTTCAGCGTTCAGGGACGGGCTCCTGGCAGCACCGGGGCTCTGTGAGACAAAGCCAGGCAGCTCGGGGCAGGGCAGCTGGCACAGTCGGCATCGGGATGCCCTTGGCCTCTCACAGCACTCCCGGAGACGGAGGTGTTGTGCTTTGCTCCCCTCGCCAGGCTCTGCTGCGCTGATGAGTCCCTAATTCTTCCCAACGGGATTATGGGCTCGTCGCCATCTGGAAGTTATAGATCCTCCCACTCTGGTGCTCATTAGCCCCTTCGTTTCGGCATTCCTCTTGGCGACGGCTCTGCAGCCACACTGGGGAGCGCCAGCACGGCAGCCCAGGACCTGCGGAGAGGAAGAGCAGTCAGCCCTTGAAGGCCATTTACCTCCCGGCTCCATCGCGACAGCTTTTGTATCCACGCCGAAGAACGAATACTTTGACTATATTTAGTCCTGGCGGGACTCGGCTCGTCCTCGTGTTAAACAGAGACGAAAGAACCTGCAGAGGAAACCTCCCAAGGGTGCTGCCAAGGGGTGGCTGAGGAGCGGGACAGGCACACACAAGTCCCCTCCAAAAAGGCATCACACAGGGCTTGGGGCACCACAGTGTCTCCCCCTCTCCTCTCCCGGTGGCAGCAGCCAAGGGATGCAGCGCTGGGAAGGTTTAGCCAAAGTCCTCTGCAGCCCATGGGAATGGGTCAGCCTGGCCAGCACCCTTCCTCTCCCATGCAGGGGTAAACCCTCACCCTCTGAATTACCCATGAAGCTCGGTGCCCTGGGACCCAAGACACTCTTTAACCAGTACACGAGCTTTCTCTGGCCCAGATAAGGAGGTTAGGTATAATTCAGCAGCACAACCATGCTCAGGTAAACAGCACCAAGCCCGTGTCCCAGCCAGCTGGGGCATCCCAGAGAGGGCACGGGGTCCCACAGCAGCGGTTCACACCTCCCAGCCCGTGCTCTCCCGCTGTGTCCAGGCTGCCCAAACTGGGCAGTAAGAAAATCCCTCCTGGTTCGGGGCCATGCGTCTGGCAGGCTGCTCCGATGCCCGGGGAGGAGCGTGCGTGCAGGAGGGCAGGGACCACGCACTGTGCCAGCTACAAGGCCATTGCCAAATCACCACGCGACTCCCCCCATGCTAAGCCGGGCTGGATCAGAACTAACGCCAGTTCCCCCAGCCATGGCTCAGGCGTGCCACCTCCCCTCCCAGGGCGCTCACCCTCAGCCATTTATGTAATAGCCGGTATCACTTCCTTTGAGCAATCGAGGTCACTGTTTTGAGGATGGAAATCACAGGGGAGAGAAAGCAACAGCAGGAGAGGTCCCACCTGGGCCACAGGGGGCAAAAGCAGAAGGGGCGTCCCATGGCACAGCATTGCTCACACACCCCATGGTAAAGCTGGAAGCTGTGACCACCCATGAATGCGGACCCCCCATGCTTCAGCCCTCCCCTGAGTGCAGCAGGATTCAGGACAACTGAAGAGGCGATGCTCCGGTGCTGACTTAGCTTCCAGGACAAGGGGATGCCGAGATTCCCACACCAGGCTGGGGGGCTCTCCCCCCATCATTGCTCCCCTGATGGTTCATGCAGCTGATGAGCCCCTCGGCACCAGGGCTGCTTAGGGGGATTGGTACCAGGCACTGAAGGCAATGCCCGCTGAGGTCAGCCATCACCTCCCCATGTCCCCGGGCACCGGCTTATCTATCTTACAACAAAGTTTCAGCTACTTGACTCAGACTAACCCTTTGCTGCAAACAAATGCCCTCCCGAAACCTCCTGCGTTACACCATCTTCAGAACTACTTTATTTCATTTAACCCTGTGCACTGCATCCAACTTTGTGCTGCTCTTCAAAAGTGCTCATGAAAAGTGAACGTGAGGGCGCTGAGATTATTCACTCATTTATTAAAAGAGTCCCCAACGGCCTCACTTAGAAAACAGCCCCATGCTGCTGCCTACCTCTCCCAAAGCATTGTGAGGGTCGGCGAGTAACTCGGAGGTACCGAGAGCTCCGAATACCGATCTCCACCTCTTCAGCCTCCCAAGAGAGGAGCAGCAGCGAAAGTAAAACTCAAGGAACGCATAAAGCTGGAAAAGCAACAGCAAACATCCCTCCCACCCGAGCAGAGCTGAGCCTCCAGCCCAGGAATCCACCTGGAGAACCAAAGTATCCCAAACATTCCCGCAGCCAACGGGAGCGCCGGGAAAAAGGAGGGAGAGAAGGAAAAACAAAACAAAACAAAAACAAAACAATTACGTAAGTAGAGAAGGAAAGATGCGAAAGAGAGGTAGGCACTGAGACCGGGTCCCGCAGGGGCGGGCGGGGGAAGCTCGCCTCCCCCGGGAGGCCCCCGGGAAGCCCCGCGCCGCCCGCGGCGGGGCGAGGCCGGGCGGGCAGCGATGGGGGCACCGGTCGCGTCTCCCCGCCCCGGGACCCCCCAGGGGCCGCTCCCTCCTTCGGGGAGGGCTCGGGGGGATTTTTACCCCCACCGAGACGAATCGCTCCGTTGCTTCTGCCAGCGGCCCGAGCCCGGCGGGCTCCGCAGCCGGCGGCCCCCACTCACCTGGCCGCGCTCCCAGCCCGCCCAGCACCGGGGCGAACCGAACCGAGCCGAGCCGAGCCGGACTGGACCGCGCCGTGCGGTGCCGTGCCGAGAAGTACAGAGCCGAGCCGAGCTGCGCCGCAACTTGCCGAGCGGTGCGGAGCAGGACCAGGAACGGTACCGGGACCGGAGCGACGCGGTCCCGGCTGCCCGGCTCGCAGGGCGGCGCGGCGCTCGGCAAAGTCCCGCTCGGGCTGGCCCCGTCCCGGCAGGAAATCCCTCCCCGGCCCGGCCTGATTGGAAAAGCCCGGCGGGTTGTGCGGGCTGGGCAGGGCCGGGGCTGCTGTCACTCACCGTGATGCGCCGGCAGATTTGGGCAGGGGCAGGGCCGCGGCAGCCCGCCGCACCGGCACCGCTCCCGCCCCGGGGAAGGCGGTTCGCTTTGAACGGGGCCGACCGGAAAGCCAACGAGGTCCGGGTCCGACCCGGTGGTCCGGGACCGGCACCGGTGGGAGGTCTCCCATCCTCGATCTGGGACCGACCCCGGGGGGCGATCCCCCATCCTCGACCCGGGACCGACCCGGCACTCCGGGACCGGCCCCCGGGGGTGCTCCCCTACCCTCAGCCCCAGACTGACCCGGTCAGCCCTTTGCCCCCTCCATCACCGACCACCCTGGCAGGGGCGCTGCGCAGGTTGATGGCACCCACGGGACCAAAATCCATCGAGCCCCAGCTGTCCAAGCCACAAATTAATCCTACTCTCAATAAAGCACTGAAACCACCAAAAAATCACCCATTTCTGCCAGTCCTCAACAGAAACACCAGAGCTGAGTGCTCCCCTGAGCACAGTTCTCCTAAAACAAAAGATTGCCTAATAAAGCTAGACAGCTTTTGCTGCATGATACCACTGGATTATCATCAACTAATCAGATTAAAAACACACAGAGACTTTGATTTTATTCACTAAGTGCCCAGTCCACAGCTCCCTGGGGGAGCTGCAAAGATCCGGTACCTCTTCGAACCAGGCCCCAAGATATTTTGCCAAATGATGATTTCATGAGCAATCCCAATAAGGGGGATCCTCAGCAAGGAGGAGGAGGAACTGATGTTTCAAGACACACCCTGTCTTTTCAGTTGGGGAATAAAAAGATTATTATGCACATCTAATTATAAATGTCAACATTGTACGGCTGCTACGTTGAAGCATGAAGCTCTAAGTAGCCCTGCTAGGAAGGGCTGTGAAGTGAAAGGTCTTGTTATTCCTGGTGTGAGTTTTGCCAGAGCTCGTAAAGCGCAGTGACATTTATAATAATCCCCTGAATTTATGTAGTACCTTTTGTCCTTTTAAAGATCTTAATTAAGCTTTGCAGCTCCCCAAGCACAGACTAAACCCCCTTTGCAAAAGAGGAGGCCAGGCCCTGCTTTGTACAAAATGTGCACCCTGTTTCAGGCAGGGGTAGGACTTTTTGCACCCCAACAACCTCCGGCAGCACAACCTTTACACTGCACTGAGATCATGCCACACCAATATTCCCACCCAAAGGTTATGCCGCTTCAGCTACAGCTGCATGGTTAAAACTGGGTAATTTAAGCTTTAATCTCTGGGGTCACACAAGCCTTTTGAACAGAGGGTTTACTTCAAGTTACTAGTAAATCCACAATTTCTAGCACAGCGTTCCAACATTACAGCATGTATCAGTGCTCCCAACTCCCCCTCGAAGCCCAATGCCTTCGATTTATACAGGCAGGCAGCAGAGGGGGGATGATCCGGCAGCAGCCCCTAGTTCTTATCACGTATCTCTACTTTCCATTGGACTCTTCGAGGTTAAACATCTCATGGGTGATCCCAGCACAAAGCCTGGCCACCGGCACCAGCCATGTCCGCCTTACAGAGCCGACAGACCCACCATGACATTTATTCCCCCGCATCCGCAGAGCAGGTGCTGAGAGAATCGATTGGAGTTTCCACTGCAGAGAAACCCCTTCTAACATTTTACTACTTCCCTGCACCGGGGTGAGAGCTTTGCAGCCTGGGAGGAGTTTTTGGCGTGCAGGCACCCTTGGGTGGCCGTCCCTGTCCTCAGCCCCTGCAGAGAGGTGTCCAAGGCCAGTCTGGGCGCAGGGCCTGGGGGCTCCCACCCGGGCTGGGCTGCTCAGGTCCGGCTGGGCCCCTGCTCCTGCTTGCAGCTCTCCAGGTCGATGTTGCCATCTAGAGGCCCCTATTACAACGATCGTCTCCTTGCAAACTATTGGGAAGCAGTTGTTTGTTGTTGGTTTTTGTTTTTTGTTTGTTTGTTTTTTTTTTTTTTAATTCAATGCAACATTTGAAAGCAGCTTTGGTGGGTTAGGGGCTGAGGGGGAGGGAACGGATTAGTTGCTCCTACAGTTGTTATGTTTTTGACTCAAAATGTCACTGCACAACACCCTTGCCAGCTCTCCCCAGCCCATGTCTTGTACTGCTGATTGATGGTCACAGCTCATCCCAGCTCTTCTCGCAGCCCCAGCAGCTGTTCAAACCCCTCCTCTCTACTCTGAGATTTACCTTAATTGTTTTTTTTTCCTCCCATCCTCAAAACAAAATGATGCATTTGCTGCCAGGGAGGGAGGGAAGCAGCCCCACTGGCAGGAGCAATGCACACAGCAGCATCTACAGTAGCTCTGCTGCCAGCACTGATCCAGGTGAGGCCACAACAGACACGGCTCCAAGACCTGAGACTGCAAAAGCTCTCCCAAGTCTCATGAAAAGGCAAACTTGGAAAGTTGCAGTAATCTCATCCCCACCCAGCAGGAACGGGTAGGAGGTCTGCGAAGGCCCATAACAGACATCCAAAACATTTTAAGTATGTTATGAACCAGCTCACTGGCAGAAGCGATGCACACAGCAGCATCTACAGTAGCTCTGCTGCCAGCACTGATCCAGGTGAGGCCACAACAGACACGGCTCCAAGACCTGAGACTGCAAAAGCTCTCCCAAGTCTCATGAAAAGGCAAACTTGGAAAGTTGCAGTAATCTCATCCCCACCCAGCAGGAACGGGTAGGAGGTCTGCGAAGGCCCATAACAGACATCCAAAACATTTTAAGTATGTTATGAACCAGCTGGATGGAGATATCCTTCTCCCCTCTCAGCTGTGGCTCATGCTCCTCCTTTCACCGCTGTTTAAAACTGCAGGGAACATGCCTGGCTCAACCTAAAGACTTGCTGCTGCAACCCCAAAGCTCCTCTCACACCTGGGTAAGGGGAGGCTCAGGCTGACATGGGAATGGAGGCAGCCGTGCAGGCAGAGCAGGATCCTCATAGGCAGACGGGATTGCTTTCCCTGGGCAGGTGTGCAGACACTCCTAGCTCAGGGCCAGAGCAGGGCTGGAGGCTGGTTCCTGCACACCCACAAGGGCAACACCACCACGGTAGAGGCTGTGGCACCCCACAATGGCACCATGGTATCTGTCCCGCAGAGAGGAAGGTGCAGGCTGAGGAAAAGCCTCTCCTGCACTGAATCAGGCCATGGCAAAAAGCAAGTTACTGCCCAGATTTAAAGACAGCCCCAGGAGCCCTTCCAGCTCCTGACATTCATTCTCGCAGTGCCCGGCCTCACTGAGCACCAGAAGGCGACGGTTGCCCCACTGCTGGGCTTTGGTACTGTCTGTAAGCAGCTCAGCAAGTCTCATTTTCATTCCTAGCGCGCAGCAGTCACATCCCATCCCTGGTGACCCTTCACTGCACATGCACCCCTCCCCCATAAGGTCCAGAACAGGCATTTCCCATCTGGCTCAGCACTCCACCTCTCTGGCCGCAATGTCAAGGGCAAAGTGGGAAAAGGGCAGGGAATCCAGACACACAAGGTGCTGATGTATGCATTTACTCCATCACCTTTATTAACCCTCCTGGCAATAGCTACTGCTGGAAGAAGCCCAAGGAGGAAAACCAGGGGGTTTGATCAAGAGGGAGATGCACTGCCTACAAGAGGATGCTGTACTCCCAGGGACCAGGCGCTGGCAGTGGGGTTTTTGGGTTGGTTTGGCCTCAGACACCTCCTGCCCCCACACCATGTGCAGCACAGCCACTCTCTGCAGCCTCAGGCTGCCCACCACTGCCATCAGGGCTTCAATGTCAGGACATATCCCAGCCCCAGGCCAGAACCTGGACACAGTTCCATGTGTCCCACAAAGCTGAACATCAGCCAAAGCAAGAAAAGCAGAAATGACTGTCCTTTGCAGAGGTGGTGGTACCTGCTGGTGGCAGACAGCAACATAAACTGCACCTAGAGTCAGCTCTCCAGCAGGTAGCAGGGCTTTGGAGGTGATTTAGGAAGCTCTACTCAGCTACAGTCTTTTACAGCAGAGAAATCCCCTCCACACACGTGACCTCAGGTAACCAGCCCTCAGTTACATCACTCCACTGGAGGCAAGCTCTGAGCTCCTTCGAAAAGCAACGCTGCAACTCAAACACGTGTGAGCTGGGAGTTACAGCCCGCACCAGCCTCTGCCCCGGCACGGCAAACCCTATGCACAATCTCTTCCCCTGCATCCGCATGGGAACTTGGGCAGGTGCCGGCATGGGGCGCCCGGCAGGAACAGCCTTCCCACGTGCCAACGCTCAGCTCCCGCCAGACTCACCTCTTCCTGGCACACGTGTGCTGCTTCTCTCACCGTCCTCCCGTCCGCCTCCTTTCCTTCTCCTCCAGGAGCCTCCCAGTGCTGACAGCCACTTCTTTCTGGTCCTGTGCCTTTCTTTTCTCTCCGTCTCCCTTACTTAGTCCCTCTCTCAGGAAATTAAAGATAATCCTCCCTTTTCTTGCTGCCGGATTCCCTGTTTAACATTCGCTGCGTGTGCTTGCACTGATTCAAAACGGGATTAGACTTTCTGTTGCTTTGATGTCAGTTGGGCTTTGCAGCACTTAAGGCAGAGAGGGGAAAAAGAAAGTGTCTGTTAACAAACCTCCTGGGTTCTGCCCATCCACATGTGCCCATCCACTTGTACTCATCCTGGAAATGGAGGTCAGGCACATTTACCAGCAGAAACTGGGTCCCCTTCCAGGATCAGCCTGGTGGGAACAGACTGACCTGCAGCCCCAGCACCACGGTCTCTATTTTTCTCTGGAAATGCCCAGTTTCCACCCTGACTCCGTTATCATCCAGCAGAGTGGAGGCTGAATGGCTCCCGTCAGGAGGGAAGTGTCATTAATCATTGGAAAACCACAGCTCGTTGGCTGTCAGTGAATATTGCAACTTCCAGCTGCCACACGGCAGGGAGCATGTGGGCCACCAGCATCGCTTCAACAGAGATCGGGGCTCAGGGCTCCCCACCGGGAATACCCTGAGCTGCTCATTTCTAAGGGAGAAGCAGGTGCTGTGAGGTGGCTAAAATGGAAATCCATACCCTGTTCCCTGTGGTGTGACACTTGTCTGAATGTGTCCACAGCACACTCCAAAATCAGGCATTCCCCTCTGCTTCCTTGGGTCTGAGCTTCTCCCTTTGGAGGACAAGGACTTGGGGTTACTTTCACTGCCTGGTACCTCCAACACCAGTTTGAAGCAGACGGAGAGCTTTTTTCTCATGCTATCTGTGACAGTCTTGCTTTGCCACCGAGACACAGCTCCTCAAGTTCACGATGTCCAAACTAGCCTGCAGCACAGTCCAGAGCTGGGGCATGATCTCTCTCATCTCTGTTCTGCACTGATCTCATACCAGAAGAAAAGTGCCTTTTACACAGGATTCTGCAGAGCCACGACCAGGGCTGGGATCTGATGGTGTAACGCTATTCCTGCGCATTCAGGACAGCCCTTCCCTGGGGTCTCCAGGCTCTTGCAGATGGTTTCTGCTGCGTGATGCTCCGGCTCTGTTCCCATCTGAGCTTCACCCCACAGTCAGTTGGGTCTCCTCTGGGTAACAGGCAGGTCTGGGGGCTGCAGAACGGGAGATGTTTGGTTGCAACTGGAATCACCCCAGCAGCTTCTGGAGCTTATTTGGGAAAGCAGTTCCACAGATGACCACAGTCCAGCCATGGACAGGACCCACCTCCCAGCCCATTCCCCATGGAGAGGCACAGCCAGTGCTTGCAGAGCACAAGTGGGGACACACCTAAACTCTCCCCGGGGATCTGGCAGCTGTAATCCCTCTGTCACCCGCACCACACCAGTGTGCTGCTAGCACTGCCAGCACATCGGGCATCCTCCAGGATTGCCCAGGGACATGCCTCTGCCAACAGCACAGTGTCTAATCCATTTTCCCTGGTACACGCACATAGACTTGATTAATGTCTGCAATGAGCTCCATCCATCATCGGGGAGTAAAGGAGATTAACTCCGCAGCACGCCTGCCTTGCGTTGATCCCATTCTCCAGGCCTCCTGATTAATGGCAAGGCTGCCTTATCTGTCAGGCCAGGAAACATGAATATCCGGGTTGAGTGGGGATGAAGGGAAGCTGCAGGCGCTTGGGCTGCAGATGGGGTGCTGCCAGCTCAGCTGCAGCATGCTCTGCCATTGGGGCCATGCCGATGCACCCCCAACTCCCCAGGCTGACAGTCCCGCTCCCCATTGCCATTGCTCCCTGCCTCTCTGCACCCTCCACTCCTTCCTCCCAGCCCTTTCCTGCCATGTTGGCAGGGATGGCTGGAGGGAGAGCAGCAACTGGAGCACTGATGCATCCCGGCAGGAACGCAATACCAAAAAACATAGTCTGGGGCTCCATTTCCCCTTCGTGGTCGGTGGGAAAGATGTCATTCCCCATCCACAAAGGGAATTAGGATGAGCTGATTTGGAGGCCGGAGTAACCTGGCAAATACCCTCCCGGGGCTGTGGGTGAGGCTGCAGCTGACCAGTGCTGAGGAGGGCAGGCGCTCAGCCGGGCTCTTCCCTGAGAGGATGCACGTGTAAAGTGGATGCAGGGAATTAGCGGTGCCATCTGGATGGGCTCCAGCTCCTGCCCCTGGCTCGCCACTGATGCTTCATTAACAGCTCTCTCCTTTCAGCTCCCGTCTCCTTGGCTTCTGCTGCGATCAGCTGGGCTGGAGTTTTGTTGTCTTGGGTTTTTTCCAAGTGGAAATTATTTCTCATTTCTTTTAACAATCAGGACACAGAGAAAGAAGCAAGAGAGGAAGGAATTTCCAGGAGATGAAAGGGCAGGATTAAGGACACGGCTTTCGCTTTGTTATCCCTCTAGTGTGGCTAAGAAATTCCTTTCAGGAGAAGGGTTTAATTAACTATGGTTTTCTGACAGGAAAGAAAGCTGGACCTAGAGGTAGATCCCGTTTTTTGGGTCTGATGACAACCCTGGCTGCAACCTCAGCAGCCCAGATTCATACACAAATTCTTTTACACAAAACTTTGCACAATACATTTCAATTTGCTTTACAAATTGTCACCCCAGTCTGGAAAATATGGCACAGAGGAAAAAAAAATCCAGGCATAAGCAAGGCTACCATGCACGGTGCCAGCGGGAAGAGGATCCAAGTGCACTGAACCACAGTGCTATGGTGGCTCAAGATGTGGGAAGGGGCCTCTGCATAGAGAAATAACCCAGGGCAGGAGGCAACAGAAATATCTCCATTGCCTTCTAGACTAACAGCCTCTCTCACACAGCAAGAAAAATCGGGGGGAGAGGAGAGAAAGAGGCCCGGTGGCAAACTGGGACATTTAGAAAGCATCGTACTGATGTATCTGCATCCTCTACTGCCGCAAAACCCTTCAGGAACTGAGTCAATCAAAAATAATATTTGGGGTTGATTTTTATCCAGATGAACACTCTCCAAATATTTTAAGGCAACCAGAAAAATGGCCAACTTCTGGCTTAACCCTTCTCTTGAAATCTGCATCGAGTCTGAAAGAACGAACCATCTCAGAAAACATCTTGTTTTGTGAGCTTGACCTGCAAAACTGGATATGGTACTGGGTCTGCCCATCCCCAGCACCACCCCAGTCACCTCCCTGCGCCCTCACCCACTTAGTCTTTCTGCAGCTCGACTTTCCTATAAAGACCTGTACACGAGAGACTGAAAATTATGCAGGTTTGCAGAGGAAGCCTTACCCCCACCTTCCACAACAACAGTAACTCCTGCCAGGGAAACATCTCACCTGGTCCCTCTGAGAATTACATTTGCCTTTTTTCGAGCTATGTTAAACAGGGAGCTCACACCAAGCCCATGTCTTGCTCCTCTCCCATCTTTCCAACTAATGAGCTCCCAGCTTCAGCAAATGCTGATTGCTGTTGCTGTCTGTCTCTGCTCTTAGCACTTAACAGCCCAAGGGGCCAAGTGGTTTACCAATTATTGTTTTCATAAATAGGCAACATTTTATTTTTTCATTATAATTTTAAAAGGTTCCCACCTCTTCCAGTGCCCTCAGCTATTGCCTCCAACCCTGGCAGATGTCTCCGCTCCAAATGGCGGCACAGGGCACATATGGCTGATTTGCCAGGGGGGAAGCAGAGAGGAAAAGAAACATCCAGCTGCTCCAGTGACCCAACTGCCGAAGTGAGCAGAACTTTTCCTGGGGCCTGCAGGTCCACATCAGGAGGGTTTCCCATCCCATACTACCACTGCTAACAGCTCTCCTCTCAACACAAGACTTCAGTCTCACTTGTGATTTATTCCTTATTCATTTTACAGGTTTTGTGCTTCTCCACATCTTCTCCAACCTAAGAATTTCCTGGGAGATGCTGTGTCAAATGTTTTACTGGACTTTAGGTAGATTCAATGTACCGCAGCTCAAAAATCAGCTATGACTGTTTTCCTCCCTCCTGCCCCTGCTCAGAATCAGGCAGCAGGATTTCAGTCTCTGGTTATAAAACACCACCTCTTTTTTTTTTTTTTTTGATAGCTCTGTCATAAATCCTTGCACTTGGATTTGCAATTTCATGTGACAGCTCTTTCCAGGCAATGACTGGAGTTTATTTTGTCTCCCCGATTTGAACCTCTCAGGATTTTTAGTTTTGCTTCTTCTCAGATCTGTAATCTCCGTTTCCAAGTTCAACATCAATCTCATTGAAAAGGGTGGCAGAGCACTCGTTTTGGGTTGGGCGGGCATCTATACTCAGTCATCAAACCCCTTGCATCTATCCTCATGCTCTGCCTCCTCTTGAGCCCCATGCAACATTATCTGCGAGCTACAGATCTGAGCCAAAACTTATTTCCCCGGTTCAGACACAGAAGGAATTGAGGTTACAGCTACCTCCTCCTTGCACTAATGCCTGTTCTTGTAAAAGGGAAGCAGAGTGACTAACACCGTATACCCTGCGGCAAGATTCGTCTCCCTGGGGGCTCCCAGCTGTTTCTGTCGGACACTGAGAGCTGCCGGCAGCTCCTTGTGTCTGACAATGGGATCTGCCCATTTCACCAAGCGCACACCCAACATCCCTGACCTCAGCACATTGGCTGCTGACAGCTGTGGCCTCTCAGCTTCCCCATCACAGGGCAAGCCCTGCTTGGCCCCTTCTTGTTATTTTTGGCTGTGCTTTTGTCTCTGGGATCCTCTAACCTTCAGCAATGAAAACCACAGAAGGCTGCTGCCCTAGCCTTTGGCTCGCTGCAAGCAACAAGGATGGGCAGGGGCTGAGGTCTAAAACCCCAAATTAGCAATGTGGGACTGGAATAAGCCAGGACTGACCAAGCAGCTCAGACCTGTCATTTCAAGGGCAGGAAGCCTCTGAGGAGAGAGGAGGTGGTCATCTGGTTTCAGTAAATGCCAACTTTGTGCTAATTAATTAGAAATCCAGTGTGGATAACAAGAGGGTTTAGATGATTGTTTAGCTAAGTATTCCTGTAAAGCCATGTGTGACTATCAAGCAGCTGAGAAAGGGAAATCACCCTGCTATGTTCATTAGAGACACGTATAAGAGAAAGCAGAGTCTGGGAGTTGGGAAATCAGGGCTTTGCTCATAGCTCAGTCTCAGGCCACGGCTCCATGTTCATTAATACCAGCTCAGGGCAGTACCGGATCACACAGTAACACTGATCTGAATCAAATCAGGCATCAAGACATGACAGCAGCTTCTTTCCAATCAGCCAGACCATATATGCAGAGCACATCTAGATCGAGGACAGCAGCACTTGAGTCACCATCAAGTTGCCTTGACGAAGCTGCTCACAGAAAAGCCAAAGGTTTGAAGGTTTTGTTTGTGGTTTGGATTTTTTTTTTTTTAATCAAATGATTACATTCAGCACGCATCTCTCTGTGGGGATACAAACAGTTGTGCTGTAATAATCATTGCAGGAAGACGGATAAGATGCTGCCTAAACCAGCGCTGTTGTAGAGAGAATCACTGTCAATTTTTGACCTCAAGCTCAGCAGGTGGCTTTAGGGAAATTATTTGACTTTGACATGTGATGCTTTCCTTCCCTGTAGGTGAGAAGTGATAGCAAAGACTTTCCAGAATCACGGGAGGGAAAATGGATCAGTAGTTAGAAACTACTTTGCCAATCCTGCCTGAAAAGGTGTAAGTGAGACTGATGTGCAGCCATCAGACAGAGACAACAAATATTCAAGTACTCAGCCAGTATGGAGGGTTGATGCACCATGTCTAACGCATCCTGAATGAAATCATCCATACCCCTAAGGCTGCTGCAAGGGTGAAACTTCACCCATTAGGCTGTTTGATCAATATAAACAAAGACAGAGCTACACAATAAAAGTAGAGACCCCTTCTGTAAGTCTGGAGTTGAGAACAAGGAGACCAGGGGCGGGGGGGGGGATTTGCAACTTGGCTTTTAGTGAAGGCTCCTCTCTCCAGAGTACAAATCAGAGTAGTAGCTAGGTACTAAATAAATATTTAGAAAATGAGAAAGTCTACATTTAATGAGAAATTATTTGGCAAAACGAGCTGGGGAAATGGTTTCAGTAGCACAGTAACAGAAGCTGGCACTGCGTCCTGCCCCACGGGATGCTGTGGTTCTACTCGTGTTGCGTAAGACAGGATCTCCAGCTGGGACAGACATAGGAAATACAACTCATTACTGAAATGCAAGAGCCTTTCAGGGTTAAACCACTGTTAGACCAGCCAGATTCATTCCGTAGTCTCAGAATTAGCCTAGCAGCAGCTTTGGAAGATTACTATCTTTCTTCATAACAGCGATGTTGCAGACAGCATGGTCTAAGGATAGGGGTGATGCCAAGTTTGTAGGAAGAGTAATTTTTTTCCTTTTATGTTCAAGAGCTGAGCTCCATTTCCACACCTTTATCTACATCATTAGGCTGTTGAGATGGCAGTTCTCAGCTTAAATGTTAATTACTATATCTCTCAAGATGTGTTTTCAAGGGGTGAGTACCTCAATCTTCCTTGTCATTACATGGAGTTGTTAGTACAACTCCTCAGCTATATCCCAAGTCCCCCGAGATCTCATTCTGCTGCAGTTTCCAGTAGATGAGCACTCACAAAACTAGTCCTTCAGAGAGCTGCTGTCTTCAAGTATTCAGCCAGATAATGAGCCGATTACTATGCCTGCTCCTCCCAGTGACAGCGAGCTGTACATACAGCCACACTGCGCATCACCAATTGCTGCGGTTAATATTCCTCTCCTTCTCTCTATCTCTTTGACTTGGTAGGGCTGGTTTTACAGAGACCAGCCCCTGTTTGGGGCAAGAACTTCCATAGATTATTGATGTAGCAAAAAGGGAGAATCAAGCCTTGTCAAAGTCTGAATATAAAAGCCCAATAATAAAACAGTCACATAGCTATGCTGTGAAGTGAATCTCAAGTGCTAAGCACGGCTTTGTCATTGCAGCTATGACATATGTGCATCAGGGGTGGAACAGCGGTGGTTTATCATCCCCCTAGAGCTAAGAAGGAGGAATTACAGCTTCCTCAAACGCAAGGCAGTTTCTAAGTGAACAGCAATATTTGAGATTGCAAATTAAAAATAATGCTGTGCTTTGGAAACTGCTACATTTAAGTGTCAGGTTCGTTCTTTGAAAGCTATAAGATAGCTAGTTCCTCTCCAGGGAAAGCGAGTAGGAGCTTATCGATGCAGGGAAGATGTTCGGAATAGCAACTGCCCACCCATTTCCCATGCAAACACTCATGCTCTGTACTTCAAAACTGGATTAAGTCAAATTACATGAAGGCACTCGCTGCAGATTACAGCAAACTAGATGATCTCCAGAGGTCCCTTCCAACCCTACCATTCTGTGAACCAAATACCCCATAGTCTTTCTGTGAACGAAACTGTTCACAAAGCTCTTCTGCCTTAGGTCCACCATCCCTGCACACAACCCGTAGCTTGTTTTTCAGTAGTAACACCATATAGATGAGCACTAAGATTTTCACAAGCAGCAAGAAAAAAGGGTCTTTTAAGAAAATATTAAGTGACTGAGAAACACCACTTTTTCACAAGCTGTGCAGGTTTAAAAGTGTCTTGTGTACCATGGATATCTGCCAGGGGAAAACCTCTTGGGCAAATCACTGACTGAGGCAACTCCAGACACTCAGAAAAACTTCACAGCATAGCAGACAAATTGGCCCCAGCCTTTCTCTGATTCCTAAGAGCTACAATGCCTGGGCAAAGCATGGTCCAGATTTCTGTCTACCATTGGTCCACTAGAGGACAACCTAATAATGATTAAGTCCTTTGGCTTACATAGTAAAAGGGCCACACTGAAAATGATGCTGCCAAATATGGCTTACAGACCATGCTGGTACTGTTGCTAGTATGTGTGCTGGACCTCATTTTTAATGGTATAGATTACTCCTCATCCCATTTGATACAATCTTATGAAGCTCAAAAAAATGGCCCCTACAATTGATGCCAGCCTTTGCAATTACAGAGAAAAAGACAGGAAAAAAAAGATTTCTAGGCAGACAGATGTAGTTTTTATTAAGCAAACCCAATCCCTTACACTGCACTCAACCACAGAGAAAAAGCTGCCTGTTGCTGCTGGTTTTCTTGCAGACTTCTGACATATCATCATGCTTTTTCAGTGCAGGAAATGCTCAGAGGTACAGAATGATCCTTTCACCCTGGTAACGTGTGATTTATCAAACCATAATGGAGAAACCTAACTCATGTATAAACATTGGGCAGGAAGCACAAAAAAATCCTCCGCTCAAAGCCACAGAAAAGAGATGGCTAGTGCTCTTGCAAGGCACAGAAAAAGAGCAAAGCAGTTTCTCAAAACCCAATGGGGTTCTTGCCTAATATTTTTAAGGCCAAAAAACAGAACACAAATAGAATCTGAGCTAGCAATAGAGCTAATTTCAGCAGCTAGGAAGCAAATGAGCTGTGGCAAGAAGTGGAACAGCAGAAAACAGCAGAGAATTAATTACAAGTGAAGTATCTCAGGTTGGAATTAGAGTTAGAGGGATCAGAGCGTCAAAGCAACAGAGTTTTCAGTAATTTGGTGCCTTGCCATTCCCCAGCCCCACTAGTGGGGATGTGCCTGTGACTCAGGGATGAAGACTGCAAGTGTCTCTGCAAGGAAGATAAACACTGAAGGCAGGAGATCAGAGCTACTTAAAAGGCAAAATCTGCTGTTCCTCTCCTACTGACGATAGCAGGGTGTCTGTAATTGGGAAGGCGCAGATCCTAGCCATCCCTTCGGGGGCGGCATGGGGAAGCGATGTGAAGAGGCATTCGCTGCAACCGAGGCACTGCCGAGGACCCGGCCGGGAGTCGGCCCCCTCCCACGCGAGGAGTGCAGCTCCCCCCGGCCCCGCTCAGCGCCAACATTCCCTCCCACTCGACGGCGGTGGAGGGATGCTCTCAGACGACGTGGCTGGCGGAGTCAGCTGCTCTTTGATGTCAGTACCTGCTCCGGGCTCGGAGGGGCGGGAGTGGGCGAGCGGAGCGCGGCGCAGCCGAGCCGCAGGCTCTGCTCGCCGGCTGCAGGAGGGCTCCTGCCTCCCACACTCTGCCCGGCCCCGGTCCGCCCGGGCGGGGAGAGTGGAGGCCTCCCACCCCATCGTTGCCGCGGATCCGCCGAGGGAACTTGCCCAACTTTCTCCATCCCTGGCACCGGGACTCACTGCCATGGCCCCCACCAACTCCTCCCGCAACTTCTCCGCGCCGGAGGCTCGTAACGGCTC
>VYZM01004313.1:535638-583553 GCA_013398915.1 Dromas ardeola | reverse complement strand
CCACCCCCCAACACCCCCCCAACCCCCGGGTGCCGGCAGGGACCAGCCGCCTTCAGCACCCGAGGGCGGACAGCTCCGGGCCCCGGGCGGGGCGGCACACGGCGGGCGGGACGGCGTCAACCCCTGCCGGGGGCTGGGGAGGACCCCCGCGCCCCACACCTCCCTCCCGGGACACCGTACACAGCCAAAATAAAGCCCGACCACCGCCGCTGGGCCCAGCGGCTTGAAGCGATTCACTACCTGTTGGCTGTGAGACAGTAATAACTCCAGCAGCCTGTTGGTCTTAGCTGCAGAGAAGAGATGAAAGAGCCCAGCTAGACAGGGAGGGGAACAAGGCACAGAACACGAGACATCGTTGGAAAGGGAAGCAGAGATCCCCACCAATCTCCTTTTTTCTCCATACTACCACTGTTTCCAAATCAAAGGTTTAAGGTCAGGCTGACCAGTTCTCAATGGTGCAAGTTGGTGAAACTCTTCAACAGAAGGTATTTTATAATGTGATCTTTGACTCCCTCTCCACTAGCGTGTCCTTTATAAACTGAAAGTGTGCCTTAGGTGCTTCCTTCTGAAAGTAAAGAAGTAGTTTCTTATGTATCTGGGCACGGCTGAGGACAACCACCTTAAAGAAAAAAAGTTTAGGCCAGTCCTCATTCAGTTCACATAGTGCAGTCCCCTTTGGGACTTTAAAAAAAGAGGCAGCCACAGATCTACAAGCAAGGACAAATCAATGCCTTAAGTAGCTGTTTCAGTAAGCAAAGTACAGCCACTTGGGTGTGCACAGAAGCAGCACTGAAAATTCAGATTCAACCATATCTCAAGATGAAAGAGGCTTTAGAAATGAGATAACTTGAGCATTTGATAGTTATGCACTTCTGACTCCAGCCCATAATACACACATGGACTACAGCTTCACACTAGCTTCCAGCTAATAACACTCGAAAGTCCTGCTTGTACAAATACCAACAGGAAAGATGCTACAGCACTATAGAGGGTACTTTTCACATGAAGCTTTGGGCTTGCACACATTCTGCTCTAAGGCCAGGTGAGCTCATTCCAAATTTCACAGGGTCACCATGAGCAGTCTACTGATTGCACGGCAGGAACAGGACATTTTGTCCCAGTTTCCAGCTAACCAAGTGGCCTTTATGGTTCACTCATACAAACCATTCCCATCACATTCATAACAAAGTCTGGGGCTAGAGAGAAGAACAGAACTCATAATAGCTACATGCAGAACAGCAGGACCACAGTTGTCTTCTAATTTCTAGTCTGCCATCTTCAAGCATTAAGGAGGCACGAGGTGTGTTTGGACGTTCAGGGTATGCACAGGCTGGATACTGAAGAGTAAATATGATTCTAAGAGAAGTAAGAATCTATGATTCTAAGTATCAAAGTCTCAATAGGGTGCTGATGACAGTATGTTATCTACCAAAACCATGTAACACGGGGCATTTACTTGCATTAATGAGCAGCCAGGAGGAACAGTGACCTTTTAAAAGCCCATGAATGGCCTGGAACAGGCTTTTTTGTCTTATCAACTAAGCCTGGCTTTCACTTTCAGGCACCTTCCTCATTGGCTGCTTTCTGTCATCTGCCCAGACACTTTTACAATAAAATAGTGCTACAACAGCTCTACCAGATTTTGACCTTGGCCTTGCTTATGCCTAAACTGTCTGCTTCCTAGTGCCGGAAGGACTGAGGCAGTAGCAGGTCATTATGTTGCACTTCTAAAAGCACTGAAATATTACATACAGTTGATATGGTACACACTTTTCCAGCCACATAGCCCCAGTTGTCTTGCCAATTCAGTCAAGCTTTTCTGTCACACCAGAGTAAATCTGGAGAAGTTTGTACCCAAGAATTCTAGAGGTCAGAGTTAGCAAATACCACCTCAGCAAATAGATACAGCTTTGGCACACAATGCCTTATGAGTATCTGTTATTTCACTTAATCTCATTTTCAAGATTCCCCTAGTTTCTATTGGAGACCTCCCCACTTCTACAGGTACAGGCTGCTAAGGAGGTGGAATAGTACAGTGACTGAAAGTATTTCCAATTAACACCACATTGAATCATCTACAATTCAATGAAAGACACGTGCAGTCTAGGCTCAGGGGCTGTCATGCATGTCTTTAACAGCCACACAAATAACCCACACAAAGCCTTCCCCAGAAAAAAAAAAAAATCAGGTCCCATAGGAGAGGAGTAATGACATTTGCCTCAGTTGAGAAGGTGATTTAAGACTACATCACACACTGCACATGATAGTCTTGCAGAACAGAGCACACCACAATCAGTGCCTTAGACACCACCTTCTGTGCCTAAGAGCAGAAATCCCTCTTTGTTGGTACTGAGGGCTTGTGGCTTCAAACCACTATTTTAACCCTGGGTTGGGGACCAGGCAAATATGAATTTGATTATGTTTGTGCCTCTCACCCCAAACAGCAACAATCAAGCATCAATGCTGATAAGCTAAGTGTTATCAGGCAAGAATTTTGCCTTTGAAATCCACTTACATCCAGAACTCAGAGACAACATGTTTACGTCATTTTTTTCCTCCATGTACAAGTAGGACATTCCCTGTTGAAGGGCCACTCTGAAACACACTCCCAAAGCCCTGTCTGGCCACACACCTGGATTTCTTTTTAGAAAAGAAACTAGAGGAAGGGAGAAGGGCAGGGAAGGAAGATGGAAAGGAGCACATGCTCTGCCCTAACCCTGACAACAGAGGTGGGACACGGCCAGGGTACAGTCCCAGATCTCACAATTTAGATAAGCATTAGTTATCTGCCTGCATGGTCAATGAACTCTGTGTCTCATGCCATACAATAGATAAACCACCCAACAGATGATTTGAAACTTTCTGACACAACAGCTTTATCATTGACTATATCCAGATTTTGGCACCCAGAGGCATACTTCTCTGATATGGAAAGCACCAGCTGCCTCACCCACTCTCCTCAAAATGGGTGGACACCCAACACTTCCTGGCAGAAAAGATACTATCAACTCCCTGTCAGACACTCGCAAGTGCAGAGGCACACCAGCCTGACTTTAGTCCCCCCAAAAGAGCTGGTGAGGTTCAGGTCAAGACAGAAGTACACAAGAGCAGCTGAGGAAAGAAGTCTACACATTGCCAGATTTAGGTGGTGTGCTGCATGCTTTGGGTGGTAGAGGAGGAAGCGTCAAAACCCCAGCTAAGCCTCTCCAGTACAGTGGAGGGTCTTAAACATCATTTGAAGCTACATCTTTGAAGGGGATCCAGCTGCAGGACAGGGCAAGCACACAGATGTAAAGAGGTTGCCTCTGGGTTGCACTCATGGCTATGGTTTGTTTTGGCAGTAGCAGAGAAGTCAGCACCATACACCAACGTGATAATGCCCAGTCTCTTCAGCATCATCTGTTTCCTGGGCATTGTGGGGAACCTCATTGTCATCTACACAATTGTCAAGAAGAAGAAGCTGAGATGCAAGCAAACTGTGCCTGACATTTTCATCTTCAACCTCTCCATTGTGGACCTCCTCTTCCTCTTGGGCATGCCTTTCCTCATCCACCAGCTCCTAGGTAACGGCTCCTGGTACTTTGGAGCTCCCCTCTGCACCATCATCACTGCCCTGGACACCAACAGTCAGATCACCAGCACCAACATCCTTACAGTGATGACACTGGACCGTTACCTGGCAACTGTCTACCCTCTAAAATCTACCTATGTCCGGACCCCGTGTGTTGCAGCTCTAGTTATCTGCTTGGTGTGGCTCCTCTCCTTCCTGACCATCATTCCTGTGTGGATGTATGCAGGTCTTATGCCTCTGGAGGACGGGACCGTCCGCTGTGCTCTCTTGCTTCCCAACCCAGAGACTGATATCTACTGGTTCACCCTCTACCAGTTCATGCTGGCATTCGCTGTGCCGTTGATTGTGATCTGTGTGGTCTATTTTAAGATCCTCCAGCACATGGCCACCACTGTGGTCCCATTGCCCCAAAGGAGCCTCCAGGTACGTACCAAGAAAGTCACCCGCATGGCAGTTGCCATCTGCTCTGCCTTTTTTATTTGTTGGGCTCCCTTTTACATCCTCCAGCTGGTTCACCTTGGCATTGACACACCATCCATGGCCTTCTTTTATGCCTACAACTTTGCCATTAGCTTGGGCTATGCCAACAGTTGCCTCAACCCCTTCCTCTACATTGCCCTCAGTGAGACCTTCAAGCGCCAGTTCTTAGTGGCCATCCGCCCTGCACAAGAGCCATGTCGCAACAGCAGCTCTGTCAACAACAACAGCACAACAGAGGCTAGTGTATGCCTAAAACTGGCACCAGAATCCACCCAGCAGACTCAGTTTCTGGAGGACTTTTCCCCACGTTCACTGCCTGTGGCTGTTCACTAGGGCACTCTGAAGCAACTGCAGCAAAAAGCCTTCAAGACCTATAAGTTGATGGAAAAGCAGCAGCTTCAGGCAATTCTTGATGAAGCGTTTGAACTGCAAGCTTCCACTTCCAAGAGTCCAGGTGCCTCCCTTTTTCATTGCAGGGCTCTGCTCCTACACTGCCCCGGCCTATGAGATGCTGTGTACTGCTGCTTCTTTCCACTCCTGCATGGGAGGACTCTTATCACACAAGACACTGGTCCCCCCAGAAGGATGGATGGAAAAGAGAGAGAAAGACAGAAAGAGGATTTCAAGGGGGAAGTACTCTTCTTACCTAGAAGAGTAAAGCCTCTATCAACAACACTACCTAGTGATTCCCCGCCTCTTGGCCTGACCAGAATTCCTAAGCAGCATGTCAATATAGAGCTTCTTCATGCAAAACCTGAACCTCTGAAACAGTGTCATGTATTTATTTTTGGTAAGAAATCTGACCTGCAAACTTTGATGGCTGTGCTCATATCCTAGAAGAAAACAGCTGAAAAAGGTTTTGCAGCCACAAGTCTCACCTAGGTCTGACACTTGGCCTTTTGGTCCAGCCCCATCTGCCTCCAGTAGGCTATACTGTTTGGCAGCCAAATATTTTCAAAAACTGGCTAATTTTGATGCTAATCCCAAATATTTCCAGCAAAATCAGGCAGATAACAATTGCACTGCTTCAAGGGACTGCAAATAATTCTGAAAACTACTGCTGCTAACACCAGCTTTGTGGCTTTTCATGCCAATGAGCCGATTTTCACACTGCTAGTTCCTCCTGCTGCTCTTGTGCCTCACAGTCTGCACAGCCATTGGGGAACCCCAGGCAGAGGGTTTTAAACATGACTAAAAAATACAATGTGCAGAGATCTGTGGAGCGAGAAGATGCGAAAAGGCAGCTCAGAGGAAGCACAGTTGCTTATGCAGCTTCCTCAAATTAACAAATGCTTTATAAAGTTAAAAGAGGAAAAATTAAATGTCTATGGCTTGTATATGCGGCTTTAACAGTCACAGATTAGGAAATAACTTTGCTCATTACAAAGACTAGAGAAAAGACAACACAGATCAGCTAAACACGAGGGATTACACTGACAGCCTGCACAGGGCGCCCAGGGGACTGTGCAGGCTTTGTTCAACACTTTGTCAGACATGGAGGAACTGGTTACTGTAGATGAATTTAATATAAAGAGGAATTAAAAACATCAAACAGCACAAAAGAATTTGTTCCTGTGCTTATGGTTTCATGCTACCAGCCACCCACGATATACCCAGAACAGAAATCCACCCTTACACAGCAAAACCGTGTCACCTGCGCAGGACTTCCCCAGCCACAGGCACACCTAACTCTCACACACCACACACTTGCAGGTGCTTTTAAGTACAGCCAGTACTTCAGTCTACACTCTGCAGAGAGCACACAGCCATTCACTCACCTCTGGTGATCAAAGCAGGCCAGTGTGCAGCACCAGCACTGTGGACATCATCAGATGTGGTGTGTTGCTTTTCGAGTCATTGAATAAACCTTATAACAGGGTCTCTCTCTCTGTATTTTCATTCCAGACTCCGTCAACCTGCACCCACTGCAGGAGCCTATCCACACCACGGCTGCACAGTATCTTGTCAGTTTTTTGCCCCTGTTTCCCTGGGCAATAAAGCCAGACATATATGGAGCTTTCAAGCTTTATGACTTGAAAAAAATCTTTACCCCATTTTAACTGCCAGGAATTTCCACCTGTGCTAGTTTTCATGGAGCTGCTTTGCACTGTGGTCAGCACTCTCCCCGAAGGGCTCGGGAGCAAAGGTTGAGGAGGATGTGTGCTGTGCCAAACCAGACTTGCTCTCAGGATAAAGGAAGCTATTGTGTTACCTTTCTCCCATAAGGAAGTTAAGGGGAGGACTGGCACACTCCTCTGTGAAAGGAGGTGGTAATGGCTGTATGGGTTTTTTTTCCTCCTTCAACAGCAGCAGTGAGGAAAGTATGAGAGAAGTGAAAACAGACTAAATTATCAGGGCACTCAGAGAGCAGCACATTGAAGATGTTATCTTGCTTACAGTAAAGGTGTTTATGGTTGAACTAGTCTGTTCCCGCCTTAAGTGAGTCAGTCTGACCCAGTGTGGCCAAGACATGTGCTAAAAATCATGGGGGCTAATTAAGAAGTGTGGTCAGCACCAGCTGGTGCAACACTGGAAAGGGTCTTTGCAGGGTAGACCTTTTCCAGATCTCATAACACTGAGGTCAAGGCACAGTATACAGGCACCTTCCCAGGTTAAAGTCCCTTCAGATCTCATTTACATGAGCAGAAAAGACATGCTAGCAAGACCTAGTCCCAACACCAGGGACAAGGCTTCCCATTTAGCTGCTGTCCCAGCAGAGGCACCTGCCCCTGCCCACCACCCTGCAAAAGCTCATGGTTTCCATTCCCTCATGTTCCTCCTGCCTGTACCCAAGGGGTTTCCTAGTCCAGATGTCTAAATGCTGGCTGTGGGCTCCCTTCCCTTTCTATATATATCCATAAAAGCTGTAGCAAGTTGGGAAGACAAGGATGCAGATACCTGTGGATGCTGTGAGGTTGGGAAGAGAGGAACAGACAAAGGGAACTAGCAAAGAACACAGACAGCTTTTTGCCATCTTCCCTAAATCACCCCAAAGGACAGGGCAAGATGAACAAAAGCTTCTCCTTTGAATACAACCTTTTGATCAAAGGCCTTCAGAGGTGTCCCCCTACCTAGGGGATAAGGACTTCCATTGGCTATACAGTCTCTGTGCACCTTGGTGTGACCTTATTCCAAACATCCTACCCCTTTTCCCTATTTTTCAGAGCTGGCTTTGTTAAGTTGGAGGGTCTGTTGATGTTCTGGTTTGTGTTCAGCTTTACCTCTTTGTCTATTCCGCTCTTTGTATTTATTATGTGATCCTCCTGTCTCAGTGCCTCGGTTACTGATTGCAGCGCCTGAATAAAAGGCATCACTAAGTAGAAAAGGACACAGCTACTTGTGCAGAGATAGGAAGCTGAAGCGCTTTTGTCTGAAAGGCACGGTGAGAAGGGCACAGAGATAACACACATGTTTCCCTACAGTCCTGCCCCCATACACAGCCCGTTGTCTCTCTTGCTTGAGGGAAACTCAAGGAAATGCAGCTAAATAACCAGGGGGAAAAACACCCCCAAAACCAAGGGGTGATAGAAAGAAACTATTCGACCTAGTTGTTCAGATCAACAGCCTGAGACAAATTTCCTCAGCTCCTTCTGCCAGCACTTTTCTGTGTGTTCGTGAGCTGCCTCGTCAGACAGCAGGAAGACAGATGGGTTCACTCTCCACCCCCTCCTCTTCCCCTCCTTGTCCTTAGAGGTGCAACTGAAGCCACATGTCACAGCTCTGCTCTTGATAAACTCCCACGAGAGGCAGATGGTCCAGTTACTTTTACTCCAACTTTCCCAGCTAGTGACAGAGCCCTCTTGGCTGGTCGCTGCAGGATTCAGTCCCTGGCTCATCCTTCCAAGTTACCTCTTTTCTACTATGCAGATCCCCATGTCCGCACTGGGCAGCAAAATATACTCCTGCCTTCCCCACAGTCACAGCTCTGCCAAGGCAACCCAAAGTAGAAGCTGGAGTTGATGTCCCCAAAGCCCTGCCAGGCAGCAGGCTGGTGGCATCCTTCCCCAGATACCGTTCTCCACCTGAAGTTTCTGCACAGCTAAACCTGCCCAGAAGCAAGCTGCAGCCATGACGGAGAGTGAGCACAACACTGGTGGCTGCTGGGTGGGGAGGAGGGAAAGGTGGGGTGACTCACTGGCCCTTGGGACACAGCCAGAACCTGACTAATCATGTTTCATCAGTCCTCCGGAGTTGCTAATTGGATGCATTTCATTCGACAGACTCACAGGTGGGAGAGGAGCCACACGGCAGGTACAGATATGTTCCCAGCCCACTCGCTCTGCATTAGTCCTCCTGCCAGATGCAGGGATCACACAGAAATGCCCTTCCTCACTCACCTCCCATTAGCAAAGCAAACAGCTAAACCCTCACACCCCCTGCAGCCTTTCCACTTGTTCCATCCCTGCTGTGGGGCTGGGGAAGGGACAGCACACAGGAAAGTCTCACCAACAGTAGAGAAGTAAAAGGGGAGGGATGCCTCATCTACAGCCCCCATTCTCCTACTGGACGATTCCTCCAGCAGATGAGGGCCCTTAGTTGCCTCCAGGCAACAGGAGATGTATTTTGAAGCTGTATTTACAGGGCAGCATTTGAACAGGGAACTCACTGCACCACTGGAGGCAAAACCTTTGTTAAGAGAGGCAGACCCTGATTGCAGGAGGGCAAAAGAGATGACACCTGCTCCTAGAACTTTTGTGCCCTACCCATATCCCATTTGGAAACAGCTCCTATGATTGTACAGGACCCGCCAGTTGTTCCTCTCACAGCATCTTTCTACCAGTATGGTTGTGTTGGCTATGGAAATCATCACTCCTGATCTCCCAGTCTGGCTCATGGGAGAGCCGCAGCACTGGCTTCTCTTGAAGGGTAGAGCTAGGCTTCAACAGCTGCAAAGTTACATTTGAGAAGTGGCTTACTTCAGTATGAGACATGATGGTGCACATAGAGTGGTGCTTTCATAAGCACTTCTGGATGTGCTGAGGACAAGCACATTAGAAAAGCCCCCAGGGTTGTCAGCTCAGTACCTTTCACCATCTCTAAATGCTGCTGGAGTCGCATCAACACTCCCTAGGGGCAAGCCTTTGTATAAAGGACGACTCCTCCAAAGCAGACTACATCAGCATCGCCCTCCCCAAGCACAGCAGCTGAACAACAAAAGCACCACTGAATGCCGAAGACCCCGTCCTGCAGGTCCATACGGGGTCAGTCCCCAGGAAATGAGAGAAAAGTTCTGCCAATCGCACCAGGCTGAGTTTCAGTTTACACCACAGCAGTCAGTGGGTTTTTAGCACAACAGGGAGCAGACTACCTCAGGTACTGCCTGCATCATCATCCAGCACCGCATGAGAAAAGGAGATCTGCAGGGTCTGGCTCTACAGAAATGCCTTTGGGCAGTGACTTTTCGAGAGCTTCGGTTAAACAGTGACACACAGATTTTGGTTTAGGCCTTAAACCTTATTTCTTCCACTTAAAACTAAGTTAACAGATGAGTCAGCCCTTCCCTCCAACCTGTGCTCTTCTATCTCCTGCAGGTTTCCACTCGCAGAGTAGGCAGGCTGAGAGTCAGTGACATAATTTTAATTATTCTGGTGTTTGGTTATTAAGTTGCCTTTGCTAAGTCTGCAGGAGCTCTTACGATTATCTTCCTACACATGCTGCTGGAAGCACAACAGCTTGCCAACACGAGGCTGCCATGCCCTCCTCCTTCAGAGGAGAATGCAGAGCTCTCCTTAGGCAGCCACAGCAAGGAGAAGACTCCTGCCTCATCCAGGAGCAGTGCTTCTCACATTCACTGCTCAGGGATGTAGTCCTCTACCCTTTCTCCCATGGGAGTTATCACAGAAAGCCAAACACTAACATTTTTGCACGCATGTTGTCACAAAGCACTTGATAGGGATAAGCATGGTGATGGAAACAGTGGGTGAAGTTATAACTGATGAGAGCTCCTCAAAGCTATTATTCACTTATTCCATTAGGAGTCTGGTTCTTGGAGATGCACCTTCTCCAGCAGCCAGATCCCTCCCACCCAGAAATGGAAACAGGTTTAGAAAGGAGAAGACTATTCACAGCAGGGTTCCCTCTGCCCTCCTTCCTGTCTGCTCATAAATGAAGACTTTGGATTTCAACTTGCAGAAAGCATTTAATTGCACCCCCCCCTTTTTTTTTTTTTTAAAAGGTCAAGTCATTACAACCTCCCAGCCCATAATCCCCAATTTAGACCTCCAAGTGCTCTGGCAATGTAAATTTGTCATGTTATCAACATGGAAACTGCTTCAGAAGAGAAAGAGTAAAACATCACCTCTCGGAGTGAGAACAAGTTGCCTGTCCTTTGCTTTTATTCAAGTCCAGATACTTTTCCCCAGCCAACAGCTGCCACTGAAGAAAGTACATAAACATTTGCTCTTGGGCTGACGCATGTTGTGCCAAGCCACAGCCTCCAGCCAGTACTGACACAATCTCTACATTTGACACCACAAACACTGGCAGCTCAATGAGAAGGGACCCATTTGCTGGAATTAATATTCAGTCTTTCTACAGCATGAGAAACATCAATTGTTCAGTGTGAAATAAATTACATGTCTTTCTTGGGGGGATTTTAATGAGACCTCCCCCTTCTTTTCCTGACACACTCAGACTCAGGGTAAAAGAAAAAAAAGCAAGACAACATTCCAACATCTCTCCATCAACCCTGCATCATAATGGCCCAATCAAGGTAATTAGGATGTCTCATGGGTGTTCAGGGAGGCTTCACACAGCAAATCCAGCCTGCTGTTCACTATATTGCTGCAGCATAGCTAATTACTCCTGGTTTTAGAAGGAAGGGGAGCAGGCCAGCTTTGTGGGCAGCTGGGAAAACGGGCTACGCTGAGTACAGTCAGGTTTTGGATTTACCTCTAGTCCTACTAGAAGATCTCATGGTAAGCTGAAGGCTAGAGGATGGGAGAAAAGGCTGGTCTGGGTGGTTAGTTCTTAGAAGAACCAGCATAAGGACCTACATGCACCTGAGACCCCCTTATTTATCTTCAAACTCCTTTGGAGCAGAAGGGCAGCCAGGCATCTTCCCCGCAGCTCCAGTGTCAGCTTGAGTACACACGAGTGCAGAGAAACATGCACGCAGAAGACAGAGACCCTTCCTCACCACAGAGACTCCAGCAAGCCCTTTGGGGCAGGAAAGCATCACACACTGGCATGGCAATGGACACAAATGGAAGCCTTTCCCAAGGCTTTTGGGAGCTGGATGTGCACTTCTCCATCTGCCTCACCTATCTACACTAGATGCCACGGGTACAGTAACAATCCCCCAGGTGTGCATCCACGTTCAGGCTGGAAAACCATACCAAGCCCCTCTGCCATCAGGCTTATGGAGCTCCAGTGGGGATCCCACCACCTAGAAAGGTGCTCTGGGAGCATCTGTAGCTCATCTCACAGCTGCCAGCTACCATGTGGGCCACTCACTGCCCACATCTCCACACCACCGGCCTGATTTATCATCTTTCCTGCCCACATGGCACTGTGTCCAAGCCCAGGGTTGCTAGGGATGGATTAGAGCTCCACTGTTTGACACCCTCCTATTTTCTCATCTCCAGATTTGGTTAAAGCACATAGAAGTGTTGATGTGTGGATGTGAGATAAGGGAGGACAACACTTGTCTCAATCAAGGCTGCACAGAACTGGCCACATAGCTGCACATGGAGACTTGGGCCAGTTTACATCAGTGTCTATTTCTTTACAAAAATTGCCAGACAGGCCACAGGTAGATTCAGTCCCTTGTTTCATGGCTATCTGCCCTTTTCCTTCTTGCTGCCTTAGTTTCCTCAAGCCTAGAGAAATTTCTTTAGCAGCAATAATTCCCAACACACATTCGTGAAACTTCACAAGTTATCATCTGTGCTTGGAGAGGAAAGACTCGAGAGACTGAACAGGAGGAGATTATAAACCAAGCTGTAGACATGGAAGCTGGGACGGACACCACTGAAAGTCTGCTGGAGGTAGACGTGGGGCAGCTGTGGACCAGATCCCAAACACTCTGCTGTATTTCCATATCACATCTCCCTTCGTATGTACATGGTCTAACTCACTTCTAGAACAAGAGTTAACCCAGGAACCTGCCTTGAACAGCCAAATATGTCCCATGACCAAACTGACATGCTAAAGGGATGCAAGTACCACCCAGCCTCACTGCCCTCTCTGACCAGCCCCAGCACCCATGTTCAGACAGATATTTAATCCTTTCCAGAATGGGACAGCGTCCCCTCACTTCGCACACATGCATCCAAGAGGTTAACACTCATCAGGCAATTGAATGGACTGTGATCACACAGGGAAGTGGGCCAGTTGCACAGGCAGCCTCAGACCCCCTTTACTGCACGACCACAGAAGGAAATCTAGTCTGCTCTCACTCACACCACTGCCTCCACTGAAAGTAATGATTTGGGATTAGAGAAAAGCCAAGCAAAACAAGGTCTGAGTCATGGCAGAGGTTTCTTCCATGGCTGCCCAAGAGTGGAGTTTGACATCCTGAGGGTCTGATTTCACCACCAAAACGAGCCGCCAAGAAGGAAAGCTGACATGTTGCTGTCCTCTCGTTCCTTGAGTCTAAGAATCTCAAATGCTTTACAAGTATTAATGACCCAAACCTCAGATGGTAGCTGGAGACACAATAGTAATGATGACCATTTGATCCTCGGAAAGTGTCAGGCTGTCATCTCACATATAATCTACAGTACTGCTGAAAAAAGCAACTGCTTCTCTTGACTCTGTCCTTTAGTGCAGGAAAGGAAACCAGAAAAAGAGTAGTGGATGATTCAAGAAAAGACGAAGTTACCAGAAACACTTGTCTGCAGCATTACAAGTGCCAGATAAAAGCTGCGGCACTGACAAGCCTGTGAGCACCAGCAATCAGGCAGACCAGCCAGGCCCTGACATATTGGAGACAGGACATAACCTCCATTTCTGTAATCTTCCCAAATCACTTCATTGTACTAATTCTTTAAAACGTGCTTATTCCAATAGCCGCAAAGATATAAAATACATCCCGCAGGCTGTGAGAGGTGACCCGGCAGCAAGAGTATTGCTTCAGGCATGTATGAGATTGGCTAAGAGACACACAGACAACTTACAGAATTACTAGCAGGGAACAAGCTTCTGCAACCAGTAACAAGCTGCAATACATTAGAACTGTCAGGAGTGTTTTTCAGGAGCATTTAATCTCTTCTTTAAAGAGGAACCATCAATACTAATGAACTGCAATTGTGACAGCTCAGTGCAGAAGCCCAAATTTTAAATTCTGTATCTGACTGTTCATGTGGTAAAGGAACTCAAATAACGCTGCAGGAGCAACAGGTCTTCGTAGGAATTCTTCGACCCTTTTGCTACTGCGTTAGATGCTACAAGTGTGATGAAAGGCCTCAAAGACAAATGCAGCCCACAAAGTTACTATCTAAGCAGCAGTTCATATTTTGGAACATACCTTCCATAAAAAGCTGCAGAAACTAGTTTATCTGCACACACATCCTCAAAACACAGCCATCTGGGGACAGAAAGCAGCAGGACACAGCCCAGCTATAGCAAGCTCTGGAGAAGTGGGATTTATCAATAGAAACCCTTCATTGCAGCTCCTCTGGAAAGAGCTATGGGATCAATTGTATCAGGATACCTCACCAACTTTCAGAGTCACAAGCAGAAAATCCACATCACATTTCTCCCCTTGCAAGAAGCTGTTGGCTGATGTCTGTCAACTCATTTGCAAAGGAAGCTTTGAAGACATGTCTCGTTTTGGAAGCAGCAATGATCCCAGATCACAGCAGGAGACAACCTGCTCTGTCTCACCCTCCCATCAACTAGAATGGGGTAGCTCCTGAGGATATCAATCAAGTTTTAAGCAAATTCTGCAGTTCCTTCACTTGGCTCCTTCCTCACCTTGATGATGAGCTAGAAAAGGGCAGTACTATCCAAACCAGGTTTGACTTGTAAAGCACTGGACAGAGGGAGGAATCTGGGGATGGCACTGGAAGTGGTGAGGGGACAAGAGCTGGTCCCTGCAACACAGGGCACCAGGAAACAAAACTCTGCTTACTGTTAGTCTTTTAATCAAACAAGCCTGACTCCCGAAAGGGCAAAAACTGATACATCTCAGGGTAAAGGAAACTTTGAGAAATATGGAGAATACAGTAACAATAGGAAGACTACAGAAGTTTTGAAATATATATTCCTTTTCACCAAATGAAATGATGAAGAAACAGAAAAAAAGAAATGCTAGAACAGGTTTGGTCCTCATGAAATCCAAATTGGAACCTTTATGGCTTGATGCTTTTATTAACTCCCAAAAGAAAAATTGCTGTCTGAAAGTAGGAGCCACTCAGTGACCTGTGAGACATCTGCCTGCACTCGGACAGTGTCACACATAACGAGGACACAGCTGGCAGCAGTGGCTCTGCAAGTGGCCCATCCTGCTCCTTCACATCACATCTGACATTTTTGTGTCAATTGCTGTATTTCAGGATGCATTAGTGTGAGCAGCAAACACCTCGAGGGGAAAAAGAAAAAAAAGAAAAAAGAGCCTTACTTGAGTTGTAGGTGGTTGGGAGAAAAGAGAGCGGAAATGAGTATTGATTAGCAGATGCTGGACTACTTTTGAAGCTTGTAAAATTGTCTTAGGTGACACTTCTGCAACACCCTCTGGCCCATGTTATGAGCATTAATAACTCCATGCCATAACTTACAGAGGGGGCAGAAATGAACTCATCCCAATTTTAGTTACAGAAGCTGGTGCTCATGGCAGTGGTGATATATTCCAGGAAGACCCATCAGATCCTGACTGTTCCCCTGTGATTTGCGCACCCTGGGGTATTTACATCTCTGCACAGACTGTGATATGAGGCAGCAACCTCTCAGTCTGTCTAGCAGCATTTGCCCACACAGGAGAACCACAGATGCACACGCATGCTCTGGCTTAAAGTGAGATGAGCTGATGGCACTTTGGAGGCTTCCCCCTGGATGATAACACAAGGTAAAAAAACCCATTTCAATAGTTTCACATAAATTTCTTTCCTCCTTTTCACTCCTGACCTGACTTTTACCCCTTGAGCTTCTACTTAGATGTTTCCTTTTAGGTTCCCAGGAAAAGTTTTCACCAGCCTTTAAGGTCAGGACACCACAATGGTAAGTGTGTCAACTGGACAAAGTTGGTCAGTTTTTAATCAAATAACTAGAAGCATCTTTAACCAAAAAGATCCATGACCAAGGGTGATGATACAGGCGCTGGGAAAGGACAGAGATGCAAGGAAGCTCTAAAGACTTAGCAAAGAGACCAGTCAGCACTATTTGTGCCGCTTTGGGAGAGGAAATAGTAAAGAGAAACCACCACTGCCTCTGAGGTGCTTGCTTCAAGCTTCAGAAGGAGCAATGGGCACTGGTGATTCAGTGAGACAGACAATTTCAGCACTGAGGGAAGAGCAGCCAAAGAGAAACAATCTTCTTGTTTCTTTAGGAAAGAAAGAAAGAATTTGTGCATTTGGTTCTTTTTAAAGAGACCACCTCCACTAGTTAGTTCCTCTTACTTTCTCCTAGGGATGAAACTAAAGAGGGAAAAAAAAAATCAAAGTCAATTCAGAATCTTTCAACCAGACTTTGAAAATGGAATTATTGAGCTAATTAAAACCAGAGGTGAGTTTTATAAAAATCTATTGCGGTCTTATGTGCCTTGTTAGTAGCTCTGTCAGGACAGTTGATTTTGGCTGCTTATAATACTGCTTTGCAGCTGGCATAGGGGTTTCAAGACCTCCATTCAGCACCTGTTCTGGCTCCTGTCCCTCAACATGCCCTGGCCACACTGTTGCCAAAACACCCTGTACAGCAAACTAAGTAAACCCATGAAAGTGCAAAGCAGTGCTTGGTGTCAGCAAGGGGATGTTGGCAACATAACCATCTAACATAACAATGAAAGATCCTTCCTGAGCCTGTGAGAGCTTCCGGTCTGTGTGTTTCCATATTAATTTCCTCCCTGATAGACAAAAATATTTTAACTAGTCAGAATGAACCTGGTGCTCAGAGCATTTCTGCTGAGATATTCCAGAAGCTGGATGACTGAACTGAGCAAAGACTTCATTTTCAGTCCTAAACTTAGGAAATGTCCCTGTCCTCACACACATCCACCTGAAAGCAACTGCCAGGCTTTGTTGGGCTGAGTCTGAGCCCATCCCAGCAGCCTGCTGAGCAGACCTGCATCTGAGAAGAGGGGCAGCATTGTTCCCTGAGCATCCATCACAGGCACAGCCACCAGGGCTGGCACACCCCGAGCTGTGCCTCCAAGTTCACACAGGTTTGTTTCCAGAACCATCTTCCAGAGTCAAAAAGGGACAATTTTTCAGCAAAACTTCCCTTTCTTCTGGGAATTTGTTATTGATGTTACTATGGTTCCCATCTTCAGCTCAGCCCTTAAAAGTAAGGAGCATTGCTGTGTGCAAATTGAGGGAATTTTCCAGTCACAAACTCATAGAGCAAAGGGACACTGGCTCTTCCCATACCTTGTTTTTATTTATTACATTTTTGTTGAGGGACAAGTTCTCATTGTGCTATACAGCTCTCAAATCAGCAGCACTTAAAGCACAGCTAGTCAATAGGCCTTTTTTAATTTAAAAGCTGAACAAATTTCAGCTGATTGAATGACTGGCACAGCTTTTTTCCCCTATTGTACAACTAATTTTAAGAGTCACCAGCCGCATTTGATTTTCTGTGAAGTCAGAAACGGACTTCCATCTGTCCTGTTGTACAGTAACAGATCCAGAATTGAGTGAATCAATACCTTTTGAATGGATTTCCCTGCAGCTGTGCTCGCACCTTTATTTACTTCCTGCAAAATTCTGGGCGAATTTACTTTAGTTGGATAAGCCAAAGCCTGAGCTTATTCTTCTAGGTGTGTGCGTAAGAACTATCCTGCTGTTTGTCCATATAACAGTTCAGTTCAGTAAATATAACAGAAGGATTAAACATCATGTTTTATTATAAGCACAACTGTGCACACACAGGCCTGTCGCATACTGGCATACAGTGTTTAACAAACCAGAAATGCACGCTAAACTGCTATAAATGCAGTGATTATTCAGATAGTCACAGATAGGGCATCCACACAGGGGATGCAGATCTGAATAGCTACAGCACAATTATAACCCTGCCATTACGCTGAATAATTTCCTAGCAGACGCGCCAGACTCCCCCGGTACACAGCACAGCCTTTGAGCCAAAGATCCATAAGTCAATTTACATGGAAAATTAGGAGGTGTCAGAAGAGGCAGAACTAGACAGATCTCAAGGATATTAATTCCTCCTCCCTTAGCCTTGAGCTTTCAACATATCATTAATTTAAGATCGTTGATGTTAGACTTCTGTCAATGCCATGAAGAGAGGGAATACTTCACTTAAGCTGTGCTTGTGCTGGGTGAAGATAAACCAAACGAAAGAACCAGCCTGCACGTGCAGGATAAAGAACTTCAAGCCCAGCACCTCAAGCCAACCCTCCCTGCGACAGCGGGCAGACCACAGTTCACTCCCAGCTCTGCAGGGCTGACCCCAACCCATGGCACCTCTCTGCACCAGACCCCAACGGCCTTCCATGGGGGAAAGAGGACAAACAGCACTAAGCTACTTCCACAAAGAGCTGTTAACTTCAACGGTTACCCAGCACCACCCTCTTCCTATTCTTGCCTCTCCTCAAGCTCCCTGACCAAGGCTGTAGGCACCCAGGGCTGTGATGACTTTGCTCCGGAGCACACCTCCCTCCCTCCAAGCACTACGAGTTGTTAATCAGAGTTTGATACAGAGGGGTGTAGAGGACACCCAGCACCCCGCCAATCTAGTCTACCATCTATGAATTTATGATATATCTACAAGCAATTTGCTCTGGGCAAACAAAACAGCAGCCAATTAATTTGTGGCTGGGTGCAGTTACATCAATAACAAAGCGGATAAGGGATCTAAACTAGTAGTGCCTGCTACAAGCAAATTAACTGTCCGTTTAGGCAGAGCAGCATGCAGAAATGAGCTGATAGCTATATCAGCAAGTCATTAGATGAGAGACTAAAGCTCCCATTGGATGCTGTTATCAAGTTTTAGCTCTCCCCAGAAACTAGGGTTTCACACAAAGGCAGGGCAGAAAAGGCCATTTCCATCAGGTTTAACAAATACAGCTGTGAGATGCTGAGGTTTGGCCACACTGCTTCTCACAGGGCCTCCAATCCACAGCCAAGGTGCTCCCCAGTCTGGCTCTGCATCCCCTGACAGTGACATCCTGTGTGTAACTGCACAGCGAGCGAGGGCTTATCTTCACCCGCCCTGTGAGGCAGCTTGGCTCATGGAGGAGGGCTGTGCCAGCAGGGCTTGGCAGTGTAAGCTCACCTCACAGCACTGAGTGCCTCCTGCCCATCAGCACACAGCAGCTTCTGTACATTTGTTGGTTTGAATTCAGACACCTGGGGTTGTTCCTCTGGCTTTTTCCTCAAGCAGCAAAGGCTGGAAGCCCAGAGAATCATTACATCTTATTGTGTCTGACACAGTAACTCCCATCCTGGATCTCCAGTTCTGGCCTTTTGGGCATGATTCCAATATAAATACCTGACTTGTATGAAACTCCTGAAGTGCATCAGCCCCCAAGAATTCAGGACCATCAGACAGACTTGACACCATCTATAACCCAATAACATGGGCAGCATCCTTCCTCCTACAAAGCTCTGCCCCACAGCACAGGAAGCCAGCCTTTCAGGGGCTACAAGGGCAGATGGCAGCAAGTTCTCAGCTCTCCATATACCCGGAGGGTGCCTGCAAGATGCACTTGTGAGATCTTTCCCACCCACTTGCCACCCCATAACCACAAGTCATTTTGGGTTCTTATCCTTAACTATTGGTGCTTGGCGAGACGGGCCCCTAACCCTGTGGCATTTCGACTCTGCCATAACAGGGTCAGCGTCAGTGGAGTACGTGCTGGGTGTGACAAATCTCTCCCCAGGATCACATATAATTTTCTCCACCTCAAGAGGGAAACTGCCTCTGAAGGAAAGGGCAGCAGCAGTTAAAAACCAAAGCAGACAGCTAGACCGGGACTATGAACCACATCACCATGCATGTTGCTGGTGTAGGCAGTGCTGCTCCTAGTGCCTTCACACTGAATTCACACCCTACCTCACTAATAAGGCCTTTTGAGACAGGCCACAAAATTATGCTAAATTAAATGAAAAACCAAGACTAAGACTACCACATTGGAGGCACTCCTCTTCCTCCCAGGAGCCTGAATGCATTTTAATTCAAACCTAAGAGGACTAGTAAGGGGAAAAGCACTGCATTTACCCATTAGCATTTCCCCGCTTACTTCTCCTCAAAAGAAACACCAAGCAACAGCTCTAGAAACTCATTTCCCTTATGAGTTAAAGTGGTGTAGGAGAAGCAACCAGGCAGCACTATTGCAGACCAACAGAGGAGGAAAATGGCCTCAGCAGCCATCTCAGTCTTCCAGCTGAAATAAAGACCCTGCTCAGTGACAGCTGCAGCTCCTCAACCAGTTTTAACCCTTCAAGAAGGCAGTTGAGTTCTGTAGACACCCCAAATCCTGGTCTCCAGCCTGCCAAACCAGCTGCCCCTGCAGCAATGCACTTTATCCTCCCAAATCTCTACTTCTACCTGCAGCTTTTCCAAGAGATTTAAATTCATTTAAAACCACAATTAAGGCTCAACCTTTCATGTTCTTTCTTCCTAAAGAGCTGCAAAACCAGAAAATCCTTCACATCTGAGCAGGGCCAGGTCATCCTACATTAAAGATGGGGCAACAGAGCTACATTTATGCGGTGGTTAACAGCTCAGGATTAATTAGCACACACTGAACCCAACCCAGGCCAGTCCCTAGTTTGCTGAGCAGCCACACCAGAAGGCAGTTAGACATCTTTCAGCAGCAAGCACCTGCCAAGACCTTTGTGGAAGGACACCCTTGACCTCAGAAAGTTTAACGTTTAGAGCTCAGTTGAGTCCTCTCCCCTTGCTCCAACTGGGGGGCAACACTTCCCCCTTCAGCCAAAAGACTCATGACTCAGCTATGAATCACCAACCAGCCTCTTCACCTCATCCACCCGGCACCAAACCTTGCCTACGAACAATTAGAGAGATCTATTGTCATGCTAAACAGCCCGCTGGGCCCCTGCAGCCCCCAACAACTCCTCCATTCACCGTCTGGGTTGCAAGGGCAGAGGTATTTTTAGTGCAGCCACTGTTTTTAAACAAGAAATGGAAATGGCGCTTTTCTGGCTGATTTACTGGCAGTGGTTGCCATGCCGCCTCTAACCAGAGGCGAGGAGCAGGAGCACTGAAATGCAAAGCTCGAACAGATGAATCATGCAGAGCAGCAAGGCTTGGGGGAGTTTTAGCATCCGAGTTGTCAGAGCAATGCACAACTTTAGAGATGCCCTTTGCAGCTGAGGTCAGCCCAGGTCTGTGTGCTGCATCCTCCATAAAGGACCCCACTCTCGGCTGTGAGCTGAGCAACAGCTGCTCACAAGGGTTCGATTTGCTCATTCAGCTCAAGCTGGAGACTCATGTTTTTGCCTATGGAGAATTAAAGTGGCAAAAAGCAAACCCAAGAGATTTCAGGCAAGGAAAAAGCCAGCAGTGCTTTCCCCAACAGCCACGCAGGCAGACAGCAGCTCCACACACTGCAGACTCCCCTTTGGGAGGATCACAGCTCCATCTCTGTGGGGTGGTGGGTCTCCAGCATGAGCATCGGGCAGTGATGCAGGACAGGTTTCTGGAGGTCTTCGCTGTCCAGTGCTGTGTAGACAAATTTTTCCCAAGCTGGTAGGCAAAACTATCCAGTTTTCCAAGCATACTGGGGAATGAAGGCAATGGCGGAGAGGTAGTGAAGGACTGCCAGCACTGGGTAACAGTCTCCTTTATCCTATAAGGTAACTGCATGCTACAGGAGAAGTAACAGCACTACTTCACTTGGATGGGAGTGAAAGGGCTCATCCAAAGCAGAATCCTAAACTCACTTTGCAGGAATTAATTCACATACTGCCCTCCAGAAACTGATATTAACTAAACCCTGTCAGTCACACATTAAAAAATTTCTGATTTGTAGGTTGTTCAATAGCAGTTTTGTGAGCAGATGACATTTGAGATGGAGTATATTTTAGTTCTTTTTGTTAAGTGCAACATATCATTTGGTTTCCAGGAGAAAACCATTTTTATTTCAAAAGACAGATAAGCAGTTTCCAGATTTCATTAGTTCCACAAGCTTTTCTGACAGTAAATGCAGCTGGTGACTGTTCAAGCTGGAAAAGAAGTCCCTTGTATGAGACAGGGACAAGGATCTGCTCAGCTTTAAGTAGAGACACTTCAGAAGGCAGCAACAACTTCCAGAGCACCTCAGACACTTGAGCAGCTCAACACCTCTGCAAATTGGGAAACTTACATTTTACGGATCACTTAATGATCTGCAGTACCTAAACGGCTTTTTCACATCCATCCTAGGAGGACTTATTCCATTCTGTTTTGGCAGGGAAAAAGAGATCAGCCTCCACTCACCCACAGACAACAAAGCAAGCTCCCCAGACCTTCTTCCCCCACCCATGCCAGCATCCTGGCTCAGGCTCTGCAGCAGGTCCCTTGCCCCCAGGTAGCCTTGTCACCACTGCAGACCAGGAGCTTGGGCTCATGATCATCCTGCACCAGGTCGTGGCAGCTCACCCAGCTCAGCACAGCTCTCTTCCCCACAGACACACTCTCTGCCCCAGCCTGGCTGTGCTGGGAAGCTGGACAGGGTGAGCTCCAGTGTCTTTTTTGTCTGGAATTAAAACTGCTTATCCAGCAAAGTTACAGGCAGGGCTTATGATTTCCCAGCATAAGACAAGCTTAAAAGAAAGGATCAGCTGGAATGAGGCAGGAGATTGGGAGAGGTGTCACTGGCATCTTCTCCTCCCAGAGGTCCAAGAGGCCAAGGGTCCTATGCTTTCCCATGCCTGTGGAAGGGGAGCAGGCTCCTGGGTTTGGGCCCTGTCCCCTCCAGAGCTGCCAGGGCTCTCTGTTCACACACAGCCAGAAAAAGGGTCAATGTCCTGGCAGGCAAATTTGCAATTGCATGGACACACAGCCCAGCACCCTCACAGAGCACAGGCTGAAAGAAACACTGCAGCAGTGGCCACGCTGCGCAGCAGGACCCACACAGTAGCTTTGCAGTCTTAAAAAAAAAAACAGCAAATCTCTTTGCTTTAATCATGAGCAGCACAGAAGTACATCATTAAAATGATCCATCTGCACTGGAAAATTCATCTGATCCCCTTTCAGGGGGGGAAGCACAGGGAGAGAGTGCAAATACAAAAGGAAGAGGGGTGGGTTCCCTCCTATTGTCCCTGCTCAGCACCGAGGCTTCGACTCCATTATAGGAGACCTCCTTCTCATCTGCACACAGGCAAATCTCAAAGAGAGCAAACCATTTAAATGCACTGGCTTTTATTTCCAAAGAGGAGAAGAATTCCTATTTGTTCTCAGGATTGCAATTTTCTCCCCGTGCTGCAGAGGATACGAACAAATGAGCAGGGAATGAAAGGGATTAATGGATGAATGAGTGGGACCTGGGCTCCCAGCTGCAGGAGGAAGGGGGGAAGCCAGCCACAATGTGAGGGGCTGCCTGCACAAGATAACCCGTACAGCTAGTGTTTAGCATTACAGACATCAAGGGCTCTTGGGGACCCCCGTTCAAATGGAGAAGAATTAACAAACATCTCTGAAAGGATTCATTTAAGGGGAAATCAAACAAAGAGAAAGGTAGGAAGGGTTTAAAGTTTAGACCAACCACATATTGCATAGAGAGGGCTGGTTTTGCAGAAGTGCTGGACTTCTGACAGTTGACACCACTCAGTTCCCAGCAGCTTTTGTCCTCCTTGAGGGATGGACCCACATGATGCTAGTTTCCTCCCAGAGTCTTAAAAGCTGCAGAAAACCAAAAAGGCATTTGGTATTTACTGAGGTGTTTATACTAAGCATTGCTCATTTAAGGCCTATTGACTCTCCTGGCTGTATCAGGGATATGTAGCCCTGTGGAAGCTGCAAAACAAGCAAAAATTAAATCTTCTTTTCCCCCTTCTCAAGTTATTTTAAGTTCAACATCAGGAGATGAGAGGCAAAGTTTGGGATTAGGATTAGTTTTCAGCCTGGTGAGTGAGCTGGTCTGATTCACATGGCAGTCAGTTCCTGGTACTGATGGCTTGCGATAAGCTGCATCACTGCACCCTTTGCTTTTGATGCCCCAAGAAAGATCTTTGCTTTGGCTCACTAGTGCTTGGGTACGATGGGACACATGAAAGTCACAGTTTTTTTGGGTGGGAGAAGCAAGTGACACCGCCCTCTAAATCTAAGGAGTTAGCAGTTACCCATCATGCTGCTATAATGCATGGCTTAATTTGAAAGCAAGCTTAATTTGCAGATTAATTATTATAGTCTCTGACTGGATGAGCTTGCAATAAATCACCTGGGTGTAAAATTGCACAGCAATTACTTGACTGTATGTTGAGCATGTAAATGTTAGTAAAGAGGTGTCACCTAATGGAGACTGATGTTGGGGAACTGCAGGCTACAGGCAGCAGAAGCAAGTCACAGTGCAAATCAGGTCAGGGGAGGAGGTGGCAGACAAGAACACACAGATCAAAATGTTTAGCACCATACAAATCATTCTTCAGGAGCAACATGCAAAACCAATGTGGGATTTTTAGGGACCTGCAAATTATGATGGAAACTGCTGGAATTCCTCATGGGCAGAGTTGGGACAGCAATTTTGAGAATTGAGCCACTGGTCAGGACAGCCCCAGCCTCACTAGATTAGGGAAAAGCAGTACAGATAGATCTCAAGGAGATTAACCTTCAACCAACAGTGAGATTGTAGCAGATGACTGCTTTCTGGATGCCACAGACCTGGATTTCAGGACCATCAGATTTCACCATGATCCGCCCAGCCCTGCAAAGCTATTCCCTTACAACAGCTATTCCCTTGCAGGAATGAGATATAACAGATCCCACCAAGCTGCCTGGGGCAGAATACATGCCCATCCGACCTTGGAGCACACAAGCAAGAGACGCCCCAGCCAAGTCCCAGCCCTGGTCGGGGACAGCTGGGTTTTTTCATGAATGCTAACACCCAATGCACTTCTAATCCTCACCAGGGAAGGTCTGAACCAGCCCATTTCCACCACAATCACTGCCCCAGCCGGCACTTTTCTGAGAGCAGAGCCAGAGCAGTGACAGGCGAATGTCCAACCTCAGTGCAACACATAGCCCATGCAGAAATTTCTCTTTGCCTGCTTTTGGCTGGCTGCAGCCTCATTGCTCAGCAGTGCCAGGAGCTGGCTCCAGTTCTGTTTGGGATTCAGTTTTTTGAGAAACCAGAATTTCAGCATCATTTTTAAAGAGGCTCTGCCCAGGGCCATGGGACACCAAGACTAGAAACAGCTTTAGAATAGCAGGCCCAAGTGCGTTATCTTCTTAAAGCCAGGACAAACTGGAAACAAGGGTACAAATCAAAGCACCTCAGTCCATCAATGTTAACACCACTTGTAGCCTCATAGATGAAACCCAATTTGCCAGAGGAGCTGGGATTTACTACCATGATCAAAGGACTAGGAACAAATGCAAACACTGTTGGATGGAAGCTGTGAACACTACAGCATTATAAACACTCATCCAGGGCTCAAGTTAAGAGAAACAGCTGAACAAGGCTGCAATCTGCATCCAAGGACAGGACCTTGATTACAGCCAGCAGGAGATGTGGATCCTTCTCTAATTCACAGTCACCTCCTTCACCACAGGCTGCCCATAGGGTTGCTCAGCAACACAAGGGCTGATACTGACAATTTATGTGGAGCAAGCCCTCAGGCTCCCAGGAGGGGATGCTCTTACCTGACACTGTGCAAGTTGCATTTGCATTCAGCCACAGTGAGCTGCCAGGGAAAGCCAGGAGCCTCTGGCACCCACCATCAGCTCACAGGGCTGTGACCCTGATGCATCAGATGCACCAGGCAAAAAGCAGCACATTTGCATGGCACAGCTGCCTGCAGCCCCCCATTAACACATCCCATCCCAGTAAACAGGATCCTGGCACCAGCTCCAGTTGTCCAAACTGGAAGTTGCAATAGGATTAGATCCATCAAACATTGATCTCTGTCATTTCCCGGTAAGCTCCTGACATGAAGCAGACCTTGCAGGCAAGCAGAGGAAGCACAGACCTGGACTTGTCTCTGCCAGCAGGTTCACAGGCACAGAAATACAGCAAGATCCTTCTCCAGGATGAAAACAGGTCATCATTGAAGCCCTGCAACCATTGCAGCCCACAACTACAGGATTTCCTCATGCTCCTTCCCTTTAACTCCCAAACACAGCTTTTCAGTAGCACCAGTCTCCCTGATGCACAGGACACTCCTGGAAGAGTGTTTGTTGCATGCATGGTCCCTCCACTGTAGCATCAGGATTTGTCCAAAGTCCTATGGCAGTGCCTGAAAGCATCCAGCGATCTCGACTTCTTAACCCAAAGGGCCCTTTCCCAGCAAACCGCCAAGAGCCCCAGCTGCAGCCCCTATGTACTTCCCAATACCAAAAACACCAAAAAGGAAATACAGAAAGCCCAAGTTAATACTATCTGCATTATCAAGAAGTTAGCAATGCTGTCAGGGGGAGCTATGATAAACTGTTCCACCAGCCCCTGGAGAGCCCCATGAGCCATGCCTGAAATGACCAAAGGCATCAGGAAAAAAAAAAAAATCATTCTTTACTAGGAAAGAAAAGTTTCATGAGGAATGAAAAGATGACAAAAGCTGCTTTTCTGTTACAGAGCTCCTGGGGAAATGGGGCCAATTACAAAACCTGCCTGGGATTTAGCAGACAGCTGCTGGGAAATATGTCGATTTAAATGGAGAAAGAGAAATTAGGTTGGAGAATTATTAGCAATACAAGAGAGGAGCTTTCCATGCTCTACACCCAAAGCCAATGCAAGTGACTGTAGCACTTAATCCTTACATGCCTGGTTGCACAGCCAGAGCTACGGGTCCATCACCCTGGGGATGGCAGTGACTGCCCAGGGCTCAAGCCCAACTCTGTCCTGCTCTGGGTAGTTTCAGCCTCATCTTGCAACAGTGGAGCCTTAGCCTCTTCCACCTGTGACTCAGTCCAAGATCCCTTGTCCTTTAACACTACATGCAGTGGCAAAGTACGTTTTGATTTTCAGTTGTATGCAATTTTTGTCATGTAGGATTGAGACGACTGGTCACACATCTTATTCTGTACAACAGCAAAGGTCCAGCTCTGCTACACGAGTACCTGGCACCTTTCAATGCTGAACATGTGACAGGGACCCAGTCTTGCAACCCTGCCCCTGGGCCCCCAACACCTCTCAGAGCTCCCTCCATTTGCCCCTAGGAAGTATCTATCCCTTGGGCTGACACATCCAGTTTATTTACTTGTTTGCCTGGGAGCTGGTTGTCTTGCTGCTAGATAGCTAATTCCCCACAAAAAACAAATCCATCTGTGGTGTCCCTAAGAAGCATATCTCTGGAAGATCTGGGTCTTCATTAGTCTCCAGTTTTCCATCCACAGCAGAAGGGAAAGGTTTCATTAAGAACAAGGCGAGCCATTCCCCAAGCAAGACATCAGCTCACAAAGGAAATCACTCAAAGTCACCTCCCAACACATACAGCTTAATTAAACAAGGATTCTTCCTCAAAGGCACCATCAGATTTCTGGAGCCATGGGAAAGATGAGTGAAGAACAGAGCTGCCTGCAGTCCCCGGGGCTGTGTTGGCAGGTCACATTTCCAATGCCAGAGAAAGACACTCCATTTTCTTGCAAATAGAGCTCATCAAGAGCAATGCTTCCCTGAAGGTTTCCCATCTCCGAGTGGTGCCATAGTCCAATGCTGCATCATCCTTTTTGCACCCCTACACACAGGGCTCAGACCCGGACTCCCTCCAGCATTAGGGCAGGTACAGAGGGAGCAGCATTTTTGGTGGATATTAATTACCATGCTCCCTGTACCCTCCCTTGGAGATCCATTGAATCCTTGCAGCTCGCATTAGGAGATCTGCTTGACCCACACTCTTTTCATCTCCAGTTCATAAAAGAGAAGACAAAAAACTTATTTTATCAGGTGTTCTAATCCTGGTGCTCCATTTCCCCCTACAGCACCAGGCAGACCCACTGGCAGCTTTTCCATCTGCAGATATGTCATTTAAATGGAATTATGCCAGTAGCAGGGATCATGCTGTTCCTGTTCCATAGCCATGCTTTGGAAATGGATGCAAACTTATTTAATATCAAATTCTGACTTTCCTCAGATCTGTCAGTACAGCTCACTTGGCTTCAGTGCAACTGAAGTGCTGGGTACAGCTGAAAGCAGGATCTAGCATACAGCACTCTGGAGTTATTAGCAGTGCATGAATAATCCAGATACAATGCTCTTTTAATGCCAACAGCAGTGATAAAAGTGCAAGAACAGAGACAGCAGAAGTAATTTTTCTGCTCATGTATGAGCACAGCCTGCTTTCCACCCGCCCCCTCCAGCAGGCTCAGCACTACAGAAGACCACGTCTGCCACTGATTCATCAAACATGCTCTGGACACCAGAGTTTGGGAAGGTTGAGGCCAAGGCAGGACCATCAGCACAGCTGGCTTGTCACAGCCAGTATGAAGAGGTTGTCCAGATGTTCAAGGTTGACCAGGAGCCCCAGAATTTGGGCCCTGCAGTCTCACAGTGCTGACAAGGGAGCCCATTCCACACACCTCAGTGTGGGAAACACCTCATCTTCTCATCTGACCACTCTAATGACTATCACCTTGTCAGCCAAACGAGGTGCTTGGTTTAGTCAAGATGCAAGGCAAGTCTGGCCAATTCATACCATCCCATCATGAGACAAAATTTCCCCCTTGGGAGGGAAGTCATTAGCAGATTGCACAGTATTTGTAGCTTCAATTGGTTTGATTTTATCCTCCAGACACAGGCTCTCATTGTGCCTTTTTCTGCAAGATTAAAGTGCTCTTTGCTATCTGGGAAAGTACTTGCAGTGTAATTAAGTCACCCAGTCCTTCGTTTGATAAGGACTAAGCAGATTGAGTTCTCACATTCCCTCCCTCCAAGGTATTTTCTTCTACATGCCTTCCAAGCTTTCAATATCCTTTTAAAAACCTTTACACCAAAGCTGTATGGGCAATTTTAGCATCTCTGGCCAGACCACTGCCCCCCATCCTGTAACCATTCCTCCTCCCCACCCCGCAGCATGAGGCAGGGAGACAACCTTTCCCATCCTCCACCCCGTTGGAGGCTCCTGTATTTCACCCATTTGATAGCAGTGCTGCACACTGGTAATATCAGCCTGCTGCAGGCATCCTGTTACAGCATTGCATGCTGATAACAGAAGGGTTTCTGTATCCAGGGTTACCTTTGGATGTGTAGGTATAATCAAAGGGCTTAACCTTGCCTGTTCCCACCCCAGATCCTGCTAGGCTGGCAGGATTATTGCTAACCCACATTGCAGATGGTTTACAACAAAACTTGTTGCCTCCTGATGCTGTCCCCCTGTATGCAGGGCAGCTTGCTAGCAGGTATTTCATAATCAGCTCAGGAAGAAGCATAAATCCAATCTCATTTTAGGAGTGCACCAAGGAAAAAAAGTAGTCTCTCTAGATGCATTTGGATAAAGTTACACCTGGCTCATGCTGACATTGGACAGCCATTTCTGCTGTAACAGCTTCTTGCTTAAATCTATCCATCCCTACAGCTACTGACAGCTCAGCAACAGCTGGAACTCCCAAAAGAAGGAAAATGAGGCTTTCAGGAGAAAGACACACTTCTGTTCACTTGGGGCAGTGCCCTCACTTTTCGAAGTACCTTGTCCAGAGCACTATGTATGAAGATTACATCCCAGCTTGTCCCTCAAGTTCAGCCCAAGCACGTCTTTCAGCTTTTAAAGCCTCATAGATGGACAGGGAAAGATTCATAATGCCAGTCCTCAGTGCTCCCAACTAAAATAAATGAAATAAAAGCTGTTGATTTAGCTGCACACAAACGAGAACTACTCAAGCCACACCTGAGGCAGAGGTTCACATCAAGGGTCATAGCCCTTGCACTAAATTGTGCTTCTATATGCACAGCAGCACACAACGAAGGGATCAGCTGGCATAGGAACCAAGAAGCCACTCCAGGATCAAACAAGGCTGCAGAGGGTCTATTTCCATCATGTCCTCTATTCTCCATTGCAGATACACACTGAACTCTTTGCTCTGATTAAAGACAAATATATCGGTACCTTTTCCTCCTGTAAGACATCTTATGGACACATCTTTCATGCTGAAGTCTCAGTTCTGGTGTTTGAGGGAAAGTGAAATGCCTCTTACAAAAGAGTTTTGGTAAGCTGCAATAACCACTAGGGAACAAGTGCTGCTCTTGCAGGTCCAGATCAGAGGCACCAGCCAACTGTCATGAAGCTCTGTGTCCCCAGGATGACCAAGAGCAGCAGCAGCTATCCTGACAAACTACTCCTCCAAAGCAGCCAGGAGCTCCCACCACTGCCAGACAAGCAGAGGCAGTAGGGCCCAGTATGGGAGCAGGCTATCAATTTATTTCAATTTTTAGCAACAACTTTACGGGGGCAGAAGGGGAAAACAGCTTGGTTATTTGAAAAAGATTTACAGGACAGTCCCTCCCTACATCCCCCCCATGCATCCCAGGGACTGCCACAACACGCAATGCTTATCTGAATGCCCCAGGGCTACTGCACACACACAGGCAGACTCTACACCTCCCTCAAGTGCTCCATCTGACACACCTGTTGCCAACAGTGTTTTTAGGTGATTAAAAGACACCTTTTCTGGGTAAGGTGAAAATTGCTCTATCCTTCACCATAAAGCCTTATTGAAGAGTGAAAAACAGGTAACTGTCTTTACAGGCTGGTCCCAGACCCATATGTGGCTGGCAGAAAGATGACAGCCCTTAGGCACTGAGTGTTTTTCCACTTACACAGCCCTTTTAGTGCAGAAATGTACTACTTCTAAAAATCTGCCTTTTTAGTCTAAATGGAATCCAATCACATAAAATACTATCTACACATTTGAGAGAAAGTTCTCAGGTTGTAAGTTTAAAACAAAAGGGAGTTATAGCCTTGACATGGGCTATGAAAGTTGTGTACAACTTCAAATGCAAGAACAACTACTCGGCTGGGAAATAGCCTTAAGCCAAGGTCAGTCCTGTGCAAGGGTGACAAGAAGTCAGACAAAGTCTTTAACATCTACTGAGGGTCCCCATGGGACCCTTCTGGATCCCACCAGTACTGGGACATTTTGGATCAAAGACCCCCTAGGCATCTCATAAACCCTGTCAGGCTCACAGCTTGGCTCCTGAAGCCACACATCCAGGAGGAAGGGAGCCCAAAAGGGACAGATATTAAGGAGTATCACAAATGTCATACTGCTGCAAACCTCCTCCCGGCATTTAAGATATGCTCAGGAGTGAGAGCTGGGTACCCAGCAGCAGGCAACAGTGCAGAAACACAGGAGCTGGCAAGAAGAGAGGCATCAGACAAAGCTGTCAATGATGCAGAGGATGATACTTGTTTGAAGACAATCATGTGAAGCCTCCTAGTCCCTTCCTCCTCAGAGCAGAGCACAACAGCCTCTCCAACCCACCCAGCAAGCACTTCGCCAGCTGCCATGGACCAGCTTTCAAGCAGCAACCCAGTTTTCAAATAGCCCAAAGCATAATCACAACCAATCTTACTTCCCATTCCTCTCCTCAGTGCCTGCTTTGTGCCAGCTGCTGGCTGGAGACTCATCCCTTCCCACCCCCTCCAGCAGCCATGTCAGCAACTTGCTTCCCACAAGCAAAGAGGAAAGCAAGCAACATCCCTTTTAGCCTTGCATACAGAGAACAAATCAACATACTGTAGTGCTGTAATTGAAGTTGTCTCAACCTGTCACCATCAAGGTGCTGTAGATGGGACTTAGCATTCACAGGGCTGATTTGTTTGTGGAGCTGTTAAAATATCTTCATCATTCTAATCTCTTGCTGTATCACTTGAATTAAACTTAAGAGCCCAGAGGAGCACATGTTGTTAGTGCTCCAACTAATCAATGCAAAGACCTTCATAATGCAAGCAGCAATACAGAAAAGAGTTTAGTAGTCTCAGGGGTTGCTGGTGTAGACACTGAGCAGCTCTTCATCCTTCCTTAGCACCTTAATCGCCCACTGCTCCCAGCCCCATCGTGGTTATGAATTCAGCCTTACAAGCAGCACAGCACCAATTGTTCATCCCATTTGGTTTAAAGCCTGGGGTGCCCAGAACAGGTAAGGAAGAGCCTGGAGCTTCACAAGCTAATGAGACACTGCAGAGCAGATCCTTGATCTCCCAGTTCCTTGCCTTAAACAGTATTTCCTCCTTTCCAGTCCCCAGCACAAGCCAAAGACACCCTGGGACTCCTGACTCAGTCGCTTGTCTCTGACGCAAAGGCATGTCCCTACCAGGCATCTCCTTTCATGGCAAGGCCAGCCACAAACAGCAGGTTTTTGAGTGCTTCCCCAGACCAAAGCCCAGGGAAGACATTTCAAAGTACCTGGTGAGTGCAAACACATTGCTGGCGAAGCTATGAAACTTGAGTAAGGCGCGTAATCTATCACCTTGAACTCTAAACAGTGAGGCTCCTTTACCCCAAGCCAGGCATCCGCAGTGTAAGCCTTCAGTCTGTTCAAGTGAACCGCGAGCAGGATGCTAAGGCAAACTGGGGAAATGAGAAAAGCTTCAGACGTTCTCTCCAGACAGCAGTAATTCAACACTTCTCCCAGCCCAGTGCAGTGCATCACTGAGGTAAGAAAGAGGTAATTTTAATCATTCTTGCTGGATTTGGTCCATGGTTGCTTGGCTTTTCACATGTAATTAACAACATGCAGGTTCCAGTAAATGAGTTCAAATAAATCCTTAGATGACTAAACAGACAGCAGCTCTAGAAATTCACATAGTGGTGATTGAAAGCCTAGATTCAGATCATTATTTGGGGCTTTAGCAAGCTCATTGCGTACCACAAGCCTGCATAGCGATACTGTATCAGTTTTCCTACTGCAGAGCAGGAAAAGAATTGTGCTGTAGTCTGTAGATAGTCACATCATAGTGATTTCTACAACAAACTTATCAGAAGAGAGAAGGCAAAATTTAAGCTCCTCCATTTGACAGTTATCAGAAGGCAGCAGAAGATGCCAGTGAACCACAGCACACACACTTGTTATATAGAAGTAGTAACCGCTTAATCTCCAAAATCATGTTCTCAAATATAGCTTTTTACCTTAAAAACTTTGTCCTTACACCTCGCAACCCCAGCCCTGACAAGTGACAATAAAGGTTTAGCCCAGTAACCTTCCTCAATAATCTCCTTTTTGTGCAAAAGTCTCTTTCCATTGCCCCGCCTAAACTCCCAGCTGGAACACACTGCAGGAACAAACACAGGCATCACAAGTATCCTACAGCACCAAGGAATTTGCCAAAAACTCCCAGGTGAGGCTAGAAAACAGGCTGGTTCCACACCTCCCAGACAAGCTGTAACACCTGACACCGTTATCTGCTTTTCATCCAAAACCAAGCACTTCAGTGCATATTTAAGGTCTGCCAAATCCTCTTGAAATTGATTGCCAAATGTTCCCTTCTTATCTTCTACTGTAAGAAGTCATCTATATGATGCTCTAGAAGCTTGGAGTTGAGATATTTTTCATTAGAATATAATTAAGTATAATAATAATTAGACAATTGTATGCTGAACTACTGCTAACCTGTGATAACAGGGTTGTTGAATAGTGATGATATGAGCATAGCTCAGAGCCAAGCAACTGTGACAACATCACATGTATTGCAACATACACAAGAATTTAAGCACTTGCCAGTTTTAGTGAGTTTGTAACATTCTTTTCTGTCCCAAATCACATAGAGCATCTACACACAAAACCTCTTGGGTTCAGGACGTGACTACTGGTTTGCAACAAAGTCGAAGCGGATGGGCCACATTACCCATCTCAGAAACTGTTTTCCAACCATTACCATTTGTTGGCAAATAGATAAAGTCCAAGCCAGGAGCAGCTGAGGCACAGCTGGTTTCTGCAGAGTTACTAAAATATTTCCAAGCACTATGCCAGGAACTACAGGAGTTGTTAACACAGGGATTAAAGCAGGTAGCCGTACCTGGCAGTACTGCTTAGCTCAAGCTTAGAGCACGCAATTCCCACCTGGCTGTGCCTTGCACGCTATGCGAAACTAGAAAAACAATTCCAAGGCTGTACTTTCTTCTATTTTCTTAAAAAACACTACGAGTCTGTTTACACCAAGTTCGCCCAGGAGTTAACCACAAGGAACTCGTGATTACAGGGACTGCAGAAAGACAACTTAGACACAACAGAAAAGGACTGAGAGGGCCCAGATCCATCCCCTCACACCACAGCTTTGCTCCGCTCCCCGCCAAACGCCAGGATCAGCAGCAGGAGGGAGAGAGGGGAGCAGGCTACCCGGTTCAGAAGGGGTAGCCAGCCCACATTTTCAGTCCTGAGAGGCTTTTTACACTTTATCAACGTTTTTCCATACCCAAGAGAAAAAAAAGAAAAAAAAAAGGCAAATGACCACACTTACCTGCTCCGAGATCCCACAGTCCTGATAACAGTCAGTGTTGTGTCTCTCCAGTCAAATCAAGCCTGTTTCCCCTTGGGGCAAGGGCAGTATCCCATAGGATAGTGAGGAGCTTCCACAGCCTCCACCATCAACCTCCTCCATGGCTGCTCAACAGCTGCAGGCGACGAGAGCTGGATCTTCCTCTGCTACCTGGTGTCTCATACACACACTCTCAGCTTGATAACTATCCTTTTAGCTCCAAGAGGAACACCTTGCAGCTGTCCACCTTCTCATAACCCTGCTACAAAGACTCCCTCTAGAGAGCTCAGTCCCCATAAACTGTTTTTTAGGTTTCCTGCCATCCACAGTTGCTCCACTGGAGATACAGCAGGATCCCACCCAGAGCAAAGGGAAAAAGACCCTCAAAAACCCCACCATGAGCACTACAACCAGGGTTTCAAGGCAACTATACAGAAACTTAATGTTAAAAACCCTAACTTAAACCCAGAAAAAATACCTAAGGAGAAAAAACAAACCCACCTCACCCTCCATTTGTAAGCAGCAAGAAGAAAGTGCAGCACACCACCGCCCCCGGACCACCCACACCCAGCTGATGAGACTTAGTCCATTAGGGCTGATTAAGAGGCTTCAGCTGGGGGGAACCGTGAGTCCCACCAAGGACAAGGCTCTGCAGGTGCCTCTGTGAGGAACAGGACCCCCCCCACCCTGCCCCATGACAGCTAAAATCCCAGTTTTGAAAAGAAACCTGAACTGAGATTAGTCTTGACATTTCTGGGTCTTGTAATCACAGTGGGTGACAAAAGCAAATTCTGGATCAGGGCCTTTCCCAGAGCAATTTAAACACATCTATTTTGAGGAGAGACTGATTTAAACAAAGGGGTGACAGGCCATAAGTTGAAAGCTGCACGATGTGGCATCCTGAGATTATGTTAAAATCAGGCAGTTCGGGTAGCCTCCAAAATACATATTTTTTGGAAATCAGGGAGAAAAAGTCTGCTGCCACATAGCCGGCTGCCCCTCATGCTGTCCGCGAGTCCTCATCCCTCTACATGCCTCAGAGAGGCACCGCTGACCAAAATCGCTTGACCCCCTTGCAGGATGAAGGGTCAATTTAAAAGGAGGAAATAATCAGGCAGGAAGCGAAAATTAAACCATTCAGTGGAAAATGGAGGGGAATGGTTTTTGTATTCATTTGCCTATGCTGGCATCTTGTCAAAGGACTATTATTGGGAAACCGCAATGGGAACCAGGGACTCGAGTGGGGGGAAAACTGCATTTTTCCTAGTTGAGGCTCAGTGACTCCTGTGAGCTATCCTGCAGCAACAGGAGACGGGCTTGAGGTGAAACTTGAACTTTTGGTGTGTTTCCCTGTAAGGTCCATTCATGCCTCCCCAGGCAGCAAATCCAGCTGCATCAGCAGAGATGCAAGGCTGCGGTGCAGGAAGGTTTCTCTCATTTTCCATCCCAGACGGACCACTGCACACTCTGCACATCCTGATGGCACCAGCACACACCTGAGCGTGCACAGCACCAGCCATTGGGGGCTGCAGGGGGCTCTGTGAGGAGAGGATGGGGCTGCCCTGTGTCAGATGCAGACGCTCCCAGGTGGTTCTGGCTGGTTCCAGATGGCTCCGACAGCCCCACCACAGGGCACAGCTGAGCCCATCAGTGATGCTGGTGGTGCCTTTGGGGAAATGCATTTAAGAAAGGGCAAAACCCTGCCAAAAGGGGGAAAAATGTGAAAAATGGCCCTGTGAGCTGCACAGTCAGGGAGGAAGGATGGGGGTAAAGAAGAGGTGGTCCAGGTGCTGGAGCAGGCATTGCCCCTGGAGGAGTTCCTGCTGGAGCAGATATCCACACTTGGGATTAATACAAAGCATGGCTAGCAGGTTGAGGGAGGTGATTCTGTCCCTCTACTCCGTTCTGGTAAGACCCCACCTGCAGTGCTGCCTCCAGCTCTGGAGCCCTCAGCACAAGAAGGACATGGACCTGTTGGAGCAGGTTCAGAGAAGGCCACGAAGACGCTGTGAGGGCTGGAGCCCCTCTACTGTGAGGACAGGCTGAGAGAGCTGGGGGTGTTCAGCGTGGAGAAGAGAAGGCTCCGGGGAGACCTTAGAGCCCCTTCCAGTCCCTAAAGGGGCTCCAGGAAAGATGGGGACAAACCTTTTAGCAGGGCTAGTTGCAATAGGACAAGGGGTAATGGCTTTAGATTAAAAGAGGGAAGATTTAGACTAGGTATAAGGAAGAAATTTTTCACAGTAGGGTGGTGCAACACTAGCCCAGGTTGCCCAGAGAGGTGGTAGATGCCCCATCCCTGGAAACATTCAAGATCAGGTTGACGGGGCTCTGAGTGACCTGATCTAGTTGAAGATGTCCCTGCTCATGGCAGGGGGGTTGGACTAGATGACCTTTAAAGGTCCCTTCCAACCCAAACTATTCTATGATTCTAATATTAATTAGCAATAAATTAATTTTCGGCAAGCTGAGTCTGTTTTACCCACGATGGTAACTGGTGAGTGATCTCCCTGCCTTTCTCTCAATCCACGAACTGTTTCAACTGTACTTTCTCCCCAGTCCTGTTGAGGAGAGGGGGTGCGAGCGGCGGGGGGGGCGACTGGGCACGGTCAGCTCACCCCGACGGCCCGGGGACACAGCCCTGGGCCGAAGCTCGGTGCACAGCCCTGGCACGTGCCCTGGTGCAAGGCCCTGGTGCAAGGCCCTGGTGCACAGCCGCGGCGCACGGCCCGGTGCCCACCCCCGGAGCACACCCCAGTGCCAGCCGCGGGCCGCTCCCGCCCCGCTCCCCGCCGCTCGCAGCCCTCCGAGCCCCCAGGGGGCGCTCTAGCACCCGCCTGGCCCTGCCGGCGCTCGGGCCCGACGGCGGAAGGAAACGGCTTCCCCCGACGCGCCCATGGAGCCCGGCGGGTCGCGCCGCCGGAGGTAAGGCTCGCCCGGGAGGGGAGGCAGCGTCGGGGTCCCGGTACCGGCGGCTGCCCGCGGTGGTTGGTGCCGGTGGGTGTCGGGGCGGTCTCCCCTCACCCTGTCCCCCCTCTCGCCCCCGCAGCGCGGCGGAGCTGGTGGCGGCCCGCGGCCGCAAGGCCCCTCAGGGTCTCCACGGCCAGAAGGACTTCATCCCCGACGGCTCGGCCGAGCAGGCGGAGAAGCTGCGCCGGTGTCGGGAGGAGCAGTGGCAGCTCCTCTCCGAGGAGCGTGTGGAGCGGCTGTAAGTCCCCGGGGCTGGGGGCGGCCCGGGGGTCGCAGGGCTGTGCTGAGCCACCGAGCCCAGGGGTGTAAGTTCCTTTCTCCCTGGGAGGGACGGTGCCGAGGGGGTCAGAGCACGGCTGCTGGCCGTTCAGGTGCTGTTATGAATAGAACGGAGCAGGTAGGTGTCAGCACAGTAAGTTGCCTCGCCTGTGCCCTCAGTTCGCCCGCTCACAGCTCCCTGGTGGGAGCAGCAGCGGCGCAGCTCACCACGGCTGTTCCCCCGAGAGCAAAGGCTCATACCGGCACGCTGGTGGCTTCCATGTGGGTGTTCAGAAAGTCCCTCAAAGGGCCCTTAGTTTTCTTCCCTGTGTGCATAATCCTGTAGCCTTTGCAGATCACAGCCTGAGTTATACAGCCCTGTGTTGATGCTCATGCGTGGCCTTGGGCAGATTCAGCTGACTCTCGGTGTCCCTGGTTTATCAGTTTTGGTGGTTTCAGCAGTGCTACCAGTCTCTGGAGTTTATCGTTTCTCAGGAGATTTTCACGCTCTACCTCTCAGCACACGCTTTCCCTGTTTAGGCTGTGGTTTTGTGGTGACACTTTCTCTGTCTGTACTGATCAGCAGCAGCAGAAGCTATTCGCATAAAATCACACCGCTGGGGACTTTAGAGAGAGAATGGTGACCTCCAGCAGACAGGCAGGTCAGACAGGGTGGACCGTTATCTTCCACTGTTGTCACAGTCGGGCTTATTCAAGTACACCCATAAATGTGTGTCGGGGGCAGCAGTGGAGACTATCAGGATGGGAGGGCAGCTGGGTAGGTTTAGGTTTCCTTTCAGATGGGGAAATTGAGGTACGCCCTCAAAGTGTAGTGCAAATCCGTGGTGGACCCTACAGGTCTTAGCTTCTGCATGCTTGAGCCAGCTGTTAAAAATGCGTGTTTGCATTCTTGGAAAGTTGCCCTCCACTTTTTCTTAGCTATTAAATTTTTCCTATGAGACCATGTAGGTGGGATGCAGCGTTTTTAGAGCCTTGGCAGCATCCAAACAATCATATGATATATCATGGCCACACATCTCCAGCAGGCTGCTGTAACCTATGGAGAGATGTCTGCTGTGCTGCTGAAGACACTCTTAACTAGTTGTTGGTGGTAAAATCTTCAGCTGGTACTGCTAGATCCAGAGGATGATGTCTTTCTAAGGCCTTACCCTGTAAAAATGCCACCTGGAAGTTTGCTTGCCTTTTGGTACTTCCCTGAGCTTGTTGTCTTGGTACAAGAGGAGTTCATAGTAGGACATGCTAGTAATAACAAACTAATCTTTAACCTTCTCAGGGGGAGTCTGGTGAAAGCTGAGTGGAAGCCAGGACAGGGCATCGTAGAGCTGCGGTCCCCTGCGGTGAGTCTGCTGCAGAGTGTACTCAGTGCCATCATCTCCTGCTGGCCATTGCAGATTCCTTAATTTGCTTCTTGAAATGGGAGGGAGCCTGGTTGTCAGCAGGGAGCACCCAGAGCCCATCACGGATTTGTGCTTCTGTTCCAGGGGAAGTTCTGGCACACCATGGGGTTCACAGAGCGTGGCAAACAGTGCCTGCTGCCCGAGGAAGCTCTGTACCTGCTGGAGTGTGTAAGTAGGATACCCGTGCGTGGATGGGGGCATTGGGTCCTTCCTGAGTGATTGGAGGAACTGTAGCAGCTTTAGACTGAAGTCTGAAATTACTTGACTTGTGTTGGTCACTGCTGCAGTTTGAGCAGCTGCTAAACACCTGGTTCTCAAGGAATTGTCTCTTTTAGCCTGTTTGCTGATGGAGCTGTTTGTCTCCAGGCCATGGGTTCATACGTTGTACTCCAAAGCAGCCTCTGTGTCGTTGGCAGCGTGTGTTAGTTGGATCGGTGGCCAGTTTTATGCAGCTGGTATCGTGGTTATCAAATATGACAGTAGAGACTAGGAGAGTTTTAGCTGATACGAATTTCTGTTAGTACAGCTAGTAAGTCAGCTCTCTTATCAGAATGAGAGAAGCATGAAGAGCATGTTACGAAGTTTACCATTGAGGTCTCTGTCCACTTTCATGCTTGGGGGTGATGAAACGCATTTATATATCAATTGCTTCTTTACCGAAATCAATAGGTATAGGGACTTGAACTTCCACAGTGTAGGAAAACTCACTGTTCTGGGAATTTCTGGAAACAAGATCGAACCATTATCGTCTGTTCCTTGCAGTAGTTAATTGGAATAAAAGATTTGATACTGAGAAATCCTTTTCCTCAGAACTGGTGAACATGAGGACATCTGAGACTGGTCAGCGCCTTCTCTGTCATGAGTTGACTTCCTCTCTTATCCAGCACATCTTAGATATTTTGCAGTAACAGGGTTCATAAGTTCATTAATACAGTTTTTCTGTGTTTCTCTAAGAAGCTGATAGCAATTAGTGAAACTCAGTCCAGCTTGGTAGGGCTGCATTTAGGCACTAAATCAGATCTTTCCTTGTGAAGGGTGTTGGCCTAGGAGGCAGTTACGTAGCAGCCTGTGCTGTACATGCTTTACACTTAAGCACGGATCTTTGGGATTGCTACTTGGCATCTCTTCCCGGTATATATGGCAGAAAGAAATTTAAATGTGGCAGACAGGGGCGTGAGACCAGGTTGCTTTCAGTGCACTTCTGCTTGCAGAAATGCTGGTTAGCGCTCAGTTGTATTTCTTTGCTGTAGAGTGGGAACTTCTTAGCTGGCTGCCAAAACCAGGACATGGGGGAACTGGGCATGGCAGAGGGACTGTAAGTAATCCAGGTGGCACATGGGGAGGTGTGGATATCATGTGAAGGAGGGTGCTGAGACCAGTGGGAAGACTGGTGTGAGCTTGCATAGATTTGTTCCCTGTGATTTTCTCAACACCAAGCTTTTGCCCTGCAGGGCTCTGTTCAGCTCTTCTACAGAGATCTGCCCTTGTCAATCCAGGAAGCCTACGAGATCCTGCTGTGCCAGGAGGCAATGAGCCTGCCACATTACCAGGTGTGTTGGGACCTCCAGCTATTGCAGGGAGGAGGAAGCAGAGACCCCAGCCTCTGCCACATAACCTCTTCCAGTGGCTGAGAGCAGAGTAGGACAGTTAAGGAGGGAAGGGGAGTCATTCTCAGTTTTTCCCCCTTGCCTTCTTCCAGGTGATCAGTTCCTATTTCCCTACCTTTGCTTTGGGTCTTTACCCTGGTGTTTTCTCCTCTGCCAGTGCCAGACTGTGTTTACCAGTTGTAGCAGAACTGAAGTAAATTGTTTGATTTTAGGGTAGTCATTTAACCCTCTTGCTTTCCTTTGCTCGAAGGTGTTCAGCCACTTGAAGCAACTGGGTTATATTGTACTGAGATTCGACCCCAGGTAACCAGCTTTTTCTTTCCACGCTGCTTTCTCCTTTCTGAAGACCCTGAGCAGCTCTGTGCCTAATGCATGGCCCCAGTGGAACGGCAGAGAAGAGGACTTTGACCCTGCATTCCGTTTCTTGGGAGGATTAAAGGCTAAAAGTGGCACTCTACCCTTCCTTGCTCCTCCCTCTTGAGGAGGTGATTGGGAACATGAAATGGGGCATGAACTGAGGACCATCCTGGTCCTGCTTGTGGATTTTCTGTGCCTGGAAGAAAAGTTTTTGTTGCTGTGTTCTGGGGGCTGAGCAGAAGGGTAGTTTTACTGCCTCGCCCTGCTGTCAGCCTTTGGTGTTGGTGTCTCCTTACAGCACTGTCCTGTCTCCCTACGAGAGGCAACTGAACCTGGAAAGTCACTGCCAGAGCTCTGGGAAACACCATCGCAAAAGGAGGAGGAGTTCCAGCCCCCGGTAAGGATGCAGCCCAGCACATTCTTCCATCTTCTCCCAGGCTCTGCGGCTTGGGAACAGCATCCTCAGCCCTTTGTGCTGTGGGTGACCTGTCTGGCACAGCTGCTCTTGGCTGTCCCCAAGCAGTGCAGTGCTTTTCCTGAACTCTTTGCAGTATGCCCTTTTGTCACATCTGTACTTAATGCAAGGATAATAGAGGCAAACTGCCCCTGAGCTTCCCAACTGCAGTGGTGAGATGCCCAGGTAAGAAGGGTAGAGAGGTCAGTGCAGAAGAAACGCGTGGCAGATGTCCCCTTTTGCTCTTTTTTAGAGGGAGCACAGACACCACAGCGCATATCTTACATTTATCCACCCCGTGCTAGGACTGTACAGCCGAGAGCATAGTTGGGTCCTGGTCCTTGCACGTGGCTTCTAGACATTGCCAAAACGCAAACAGAAGCTGGCATAATTAGTAATTTTGCTAACAATTATGATAGCTGCCAGTAGGTGGCGTCATCCTGTAAGAAACAGGGAGGACAAGACTGGTCTGCAAGTCCTTTTGTGTTAACAAGTAAATCAGTGCCTGAGGAGTTACGAAATTTTAGGAATGGGGAGATAAAACTGATGATTTAAGAATTGCCCCATCTTCTCTGGGACCAGGGACTGAATCTCATACCAGTAGGAGGTGCTGGCAGGAAGGCTTCTGCCTGGCCTGTGCTGGTTTGGCTGAAGTATATATAATCTTTGTGTGGAGGTGTTTGGGTCAGTATATGGGGCGTGTGGGGGCTGCATGGCAGGTTGGGAATGTGCGTCTATAGAAATCAAGGCTGGGATTCTGCTGGGCATTGAAGTCAAACCTCATGCAGAACTGCTGAGAAGTTTATTCTGCCTTTGGCATTCACTACTTGGTTTTGGCCTGCTTTTCTCCCCTGTCATTTTGTCACATAAGCAAATGCCCTCCTTCCAGCCAACAGGTCAAGGGTTTACAGACCTGTCTGGGGCTTCCTGCCACCTTTGCTGTCCTTCCTTCAGGGGCGGCGGACTGCATTATTCTTGTTAGCAGGGAGAAGGCACGATTCAAAGGGAATAAAGTTCCACCACACACTCTCCCTGTCTTTTATGCTGTTTCTTCTGTATTTAGGTCGCATGAGAAGAAACATAAGGTATCCGAGGACCTTCCAGAAGCTGAAGAGACCTCCAAAAAGGCTGGAGATGACTGTCAAGACTCCAGCTGCCTTCCCATGGATGAAAAGCCCTTGTCAGAGCACCCAAAGGAATCAGATGCTGGCAGTGGAAAGGGAGAGTCAAACCCAGTTCCTCTTGATACAGGACAAAAGGACTCCCTGAGCCCCTCCTGGAGCCAGGCTGGAGACCACAAGGAGAGCAGCACTGGCACCCATGCACCCCGCTGGGATTTTAGCACCATCATCTTGCCAAATGTGGCCCCAGACCAGCCGTGCACACATCTGCCCTCACCGGACAATGGGCTCCTGCCAGAAAATGTGCCAGGGAGGGAGGTTAATGCAGCTTACTGGTGCACACACATCAATCAGAAACAGGAGAAGCTGTCACGGAAAGAAAGGGAGCAGCGAGAGAGGGAGAGCAGGTACAAGAGCAGTGTCAATGCTGACCGTGAGGTGAGGCGCTGCTCCAACTGGCAGGAGTACAAAGCCCTTCTGGCGCAGAGGAGCCAGCAGAGGGTTTGGAGACGACCGCCACATCTCTGGGACCAAGCTGTCACACCGCTTTTGCAGCCAGATGAAGCTACGTCACAAGGTAGTGGCTCTGGGAATTTGACCGAGACCCCCTTCTCCCCCCCAGTTCTGTGAAACATTGCCTGGTATGCAACAGCAAAAGGGATGACGTGGAGAAATCGAACATCAGTTTAGAAGACAGTACCTTGAGAAGGAGAATCTCATTAGAAGGCCCAGGCAAAGCAGGCACAGAGGAACCCAGCCACGAATGTGGGGAGAGAGAAGAAAGCTTGTCCTCTGCCTTTCCATCTCTTTCTATAGCCCGCTCAAGTGCCAGGATAAACAGGGCCTTGGGAGGTCTTCTAATCCATTCCCCATGTCCTACTGTATTGCAGTCCTTCCTGCTAGGCTGTTAGGCATGGGAAATCAGGGCCAGCAAGATGCAAAGCAGTTGCAGGGTGTTCTGGGCTGTGCGCTGGGAGGAGATGAGGAAGTTGAGGTCTTTGAAGTAGCCAGTAGTGACTGTGGTGCTGCCAGCCATTGTTGGAGAAGGAAGGCTCGTGGGTGGTGGTGGAGTGCTTGGAGTGCCCTGGGAGAGAAATAGCTGGTCTGATCCTTTCCTGTTTCTTCTCCCTCCAGCTGAGCTCCTCCAGCAGATCAGTGTGCTGCAGCCCTCCCACATCCTGGATGGAGCCTCCCGGTTAGTATCCAGCCAGCCAACTCATAGCTGTTAGGGAGTGGGGGTGTCTTGTGACTGTCCCTGCTTGTGAGGTCTGTGAGATGCTCGCAGTAGCAGTTTGGGAGCTGCCGGGCATTCAGGGTGCTGAGAGAATCCAGTGCTCTGCTCTATGACCCCGTTGCATCTGTAGTGAGTGGCTGAAGTGCCAGGCTCTGCAGCAACAGAGCTACGACATTCCAGGCCAATTAAAACATTGGGGTTGCTCTCTTTTGCTGCTCTTGCCTCTCTGCACTCCAGCCAGGTGATCTCCCCCAGAGGTTTGGTTGGGTTTCACCTATGCCTCATCCCTGGAGTGTGCTGCCATCCCTGCTGCAGTGACTGGCTCTGGGACTTTTTGGTTCTGCTCCTGCCTCAAAGGGTTTGTGTGGAGTCCCTGTAGGGCAGAGCAGTCCCTTGCTTCTGTATCTGTTAGTGGTGCTTCTTGCAAGGCGTCCCCAGAGAAGGGTGTGTGGCAGATGTGGGGCAGGAGCTTGCTCTGGTCTAACTACAAGAAAGATCTGTAAAGTAATTCGAACAGTTACAGGGTCAGTCCTTTGAGGAGTGAAGCCTTTCAAAGGGCTCAGACTAGCCAGGCTTCAAGAGCTTTTGCTCCCTCTTTCCTCTGCTGTGTCTATACCCTACAACGTTTCATTCCCATACGTTTGTGGATGTGTTATCTCTCCTGTAGGCTGCAGGAGGACCCAGAGAGCATGAAGATAGACTTCAATGTGTATCAAGCAGATGCTGTGGCGAAGTTTAAGAAGACAAACCCTGGGAAGCCATATGTCAGGATGTGTGTTCGGAGGTATCCATGGGTCTTAATGCTGTGTTCTGAAACAGCAGTTGTTGTGGAAATGAAGCCTTAATGATCTGTAAATGACCCAGCATCTTGTGAGCTTTACAGATCACTGGAGTGCCTCCCTTGAGGGTGATCCTGCCCAGAATTTTTTTTTTTCTTTCAGTTCCTCCTTTGGAGGCTGTGGCTGACAATTCGCCCAGCTCTTGCACTCAGCCCACACTATTTGGTCATCTGGTTGCTGCTCATGTCTGAGTGTTACTAGAGTGAGGAATAAGAAGCCACAGCTGTATTTATGCAATACTTGTGAAACTCAGGTAGACACCCTCAGTTTTGCAGGGAGCCATACGGTACCTGAATCCTCAGCCAGTGCAGATCCCTCTGGATTTATGGAAAGGTGTACCTCCCCAGAGCTCACTACAGGCTCAGGGCCGTGGGTTTAGTATTTTGATCTTTGTCAAATGTAACTTTAAGATCAGTACAAACAGAGGTGTCCCCTTTCTTGCTGGATCCAGAATCTGATACTTAAACTCCATAGGCAGGTACAAAGTTCAGTCTCTGCCTTTTCTAAGCGTGTTATATACTAAAGCTGTCCCTCCTCCACTCTGCAGCTGTAGTAGCCAGAGCAAGGAAGGCAGTGACACAGTTTTACAAAGGTCCATCATGAGTAAGTAGGATGATCCTTGCCTTGCTTTATAAATATTTTCATTTATGAGCAAACAGACTCTTCAGAATTAAAAGGAGGCAAAAGCAGGTCAGATGTTGATCCTGGCAACCTAAAGATCTTCCTAGCACAAAGGTATTAAGATCGCACTGGGTTGGCAATTTGCCAATAGCCCTGTGAGCTGCATCTAATAGGCCCAGCGTGCAGTTGCCCTTGTTTTTGGCAAAGGATTTGGCAGCTCCCAGTTCCTGGCGTGCAGTGTGCTCTCTTGGGGCTGGCAGCCTGTGCTTTGACTGAAAGGGGTGGGGAGGGTCACTACTAACTCCTAAGTCCAAAGTGAGCTGTTGTGATCACTGGCCAGGACAGCTTTGTGTCTGTATTCTTCTTGCTTTAAGAACAACAGGATATTTTTCTCTCTGCAGCTTTGATGAGCAGATTCCATCCCTTCGGGCTTTGAAGCAGGTTACGTATCAGAGTGGGGACGTCCCAGTGGTCTTCGCACTGGTGGATCATGGAGAAATTGCCTTTTATTCGCTAAAGGAATTCAAGCTGCCAGTTGATGTTAATCACTGAACTTGCTGCCATTTGCAGAAATGGTATGGAATGACGGGAAGAGCTTTACTCAGGATTTGTTTTCTTGATTAATGAAATGTTATAGAAAATAGAGCCTGTGATAACTGGAACCTTGGGTAGTTGACCACTTTATTTGCTGTTACAGACTTCACTCAACGAGATGGCTCAGGCATAATAGCAAAAGTAGCAGCAAACAAGTGTGCATGGCTTAGCTGGGCATTTCTGGACTGGAATACATGCTGCTTTGTTCTTGAAGCCACTGGTTCTGCAGCTTTCTGATCTTGTGGACCGCTAGTCTGCCTTTTCTGTGTCATCTTTGGCTGACCTGTGGACCATTAGAAAACACTTTGCTGATGATCCTCTTGTCACATGTTAAGAACCACTGTGCTACACCAGTCGAATGGTTGGAGAGTCATTGAGGTCAATCAGGGACAGAATAAGCTGATCAGATCAGTGGGGGTGTCCTGAGCCTCTGTCATTCAGCTACGCCAACAACAGTCGGATCAGATTCTGATCTGAAGAAGGCACAGCCGTAAAACTCGGCCACCTGGGGTAAAGTTTCCAGGCACTTGAGAGTGGGAAACTGTGCCTTGAACACAATTTCATCAGCTGGAGGTCACAGAAAGCCCCAGAGCATTGCAGATGGCACTCCAGCCTCATGCTGTAGTGGCTGTACTGAGATGTGTTTTGGCTATGCAGTATTATGCCATATTAAAGTTTGGCCATTGGTATCAGCACACTGTAACTGATGGTCTCACCAGGGCTGTACGGCAGCCCCCTCTGTTTCAGCCTGACATCCTCTTTCCTGGCTGTCGATCCTTGTCTTGTCTTTTGCAAGTGAGAGGTCCCCGAGTAAAGAAAGAAGCTATAAACTCCTCATGAGCCTTTGAGTCCTGTGGCTGTTGTGCCCCAAACTGGGGACATAATTGCTTTCCAGGCCCTACTGTGGAAGCTTTCCACCAGGATATCCAGGTACCAAATTTGCTTTAGCCTCTATGCAAAGGTGCCCCTGACAGGTGCCAGAAAGTCTGCTCAGTGGATAGAAGCGTGCTGAGCATGGCTGGGTTCGGTATTGAGGTACTTCAGAACTGTAAGAGCAACTGGTTTAGATTCATTTTATTTGGTATTTTTCTTAGTTCCTTTTGGAGATGGGGAGAAGGCTAAGCAATAAAAAAGGCTTTTCCAATAGCGTGAGGTCCTCAGCGTGGTTCTTAATTCCTGCAGAAATGTTAATAAGTTATGCAGAGGGAGACAGTCTTGGGGAGGCTACTGGGACCCCAGTAGCACCAGCTGGTGAATGCTTGCTCATGGTCATACAACCCTGTGGCTGCGTAATCACACTCCTCTGCCAGTCTGTGTTTGGATCCAGCCGCTGCCCCGTTCCCTGGGAGGATGGCGTGACTCAGAGCCCGGAGGAGTCCCTAGGTCCGCATGCAGTTCCTGTTGGCACACGATGCCAACACTTTGCCATCTTCCTCCTGCGTGGTCAGAGGTATCGTAGCCCAAGGTGGCAAGGGATCTGCTGAAAGCACTGCGCCTGGTCCTGTTTCATGCACACGCCCCTCTTATCAGATGCTGGAAGTCAGCAGGGCTCCGCTGAGGTGAGGGTCTGAGAGCTCCTCCCACATGCCCTCCCCTTCCTTTTCCTCCTCTGAGCAGTGCTTTTGCTCTAATAGTCCCCTTCAAATGCCGGGGTTGTCGGCAGCTCCAGTCTGTGCCCTCAGCATTTTCCCAGACTGTTTTGCAGATTAAAGGCAGTAGGAAGAGGGTTTCTAAGAACAGGCGCAGCCAGAAGAGCTTCAGTCTGACCCACAGGGCTCACGTTTGTCCTGGAATTAGGTCAAACTCACTCCTGTTGATTTCAATCAGTCTCATCTGCTTATGTCAAGGTGGAATTGTATCGATGAACTCTACAAGAGCCACCCAGTGAGTTTCGCTGGAGCAGAGACTCCCTGATTCAGCACAAAACAATTACAATTTAATAACCACTGCAGGGAGGATTGAGAAACTGTGGCTGCCTTGCTCAGCACCACAACCTCTGACAGTGCCTTTACCAGGATGGGACTATGATGCAGACTGATACCACTGCTTTGTTTTGGCCTGTGATGCGGATTGGATGGATGTTGCAAGAAGAGGATAGAAACGAATATTTTAATTGAAAAACATCACTTTTGTAAGCTTGGCTGAAATGTTGACCATTACTGGCCCCTTGTCAGAGGTAATGTCAAATTTTTGCATGGGTGCAGAGAGGTTGGCAGACCTTGGACTGCCCTTGCACTCCACATAACTACTGATTCCTTGCCCAGCTGCTGTTCCCCTGCAGTAGGATGCGGGCTGTCTGCAGCGGCCGTTGTGTGGCTCTTTCCAATGAAGGCTTCAAATTTTTAAGCCTTTCCATCTCTCTCTTTTTTACAGGATGGTGCCAAGTCCCTGCCCCTGGCAGAGCGGGAGGAGGGGCCCTGACAGGGCAGGGGAGCCGGTTCTCCCACCCCGCCACCTCCGGCTCCGGCCGGTGCTCGGTGCCCGCGTCCCCAGCGCGCCCTCCCGGAGCTAGGCAGTGCTCCCGCCCACATGGCGGCGACCGCTTTCTGATTGGCTCCGAGCGAGCGGGCTCATGAATTATTTATGACCACGCCGCCTGAAAGGGAGGAGAGGCCCCGTCTGGGGTTAATTTGCATACGAGGCCCCGCCCCAGGATGGCAGTTTGCATATGCGGACTCCGCCCCCGAGGGGGGCGGTCCTATGTGAGGCC
>VYZM01004313.1:488960-535597 GCA_013398915.1 Dromas ardeola | reverse complement strand
CCCCGCCCCGCCGCACCCCTCCCGGAGGTGCCCGGGGAGGGAGGACGCCGCCGCCGCCGCGCAGGCGAGGGGGGAGCGGAGCGAGGCCGGGGCGGCCCGGCTCCAGGCCCCGCAGGTGAGCGCGGCTCGCTGGGGCTCCGCGGGGGAAGGGGTGCAGGACCGGGGGCGGCCCGGTGGGGTAGGTTCCGGGGAGGTGGGGGTACTNTCCGGGGCTTTGCGGCGCCCCGCAGGCTTGTTCCCGGAACCCCTCCGGCGGGGCTGGCAGGTGCTCGCCGGTCCCCCCCGCCACCGTGGGGGGGTCCACTTCGCCAGGTGCCCGGGCCCTCCGCGCTGCCCAGCTCCGGCGAGCCCGGCTGCCGGCCCCGGCCCCGGCCCGGCCGCGCTGGGGCTGCCCACACCTGAAACCCCCAGTGCTCCCCGGGACACCGGCCTTAGCCCGCCCGAAAAACTTCCAAGATTTCCTGGCGGAGGTCGCGGCGGTGGCCCCTGCTCCATAACTTCCTGCTTTCGCCCTCGGCTCCCGCGGCGCCGGGCACGGCTCCGTACCGGTAACGGGACCTCCTGCAAGAGCGGTGGCCGCCCGGGAGCCGTCCCGGAGTGTCCCTTCGCACTGCTGCTGCCGCCTCCTGCCGCGGGAGATGTCCCTGCCTGCAACCTGGCCTTGTAGGTCTCCATCTGCTGCGACTGGCTCGAAGCAGATGTGATTAATAGGAATTGCAGCGTCTCCTTTGGGACTCTGTTAGCATTTTCTTTTATCTTTTTTTTTTCCTTCAGATCCCTGCCCATATTAAATGTATCATGTTACTGTTTGGGTTTTTTTCCTTTCCAAAGTTGTAAGAGCTTGATGGGTGAGGGAGCACATTACTTCTAACAAACAGGGAGCAGGTGAAACACGAAGGTGAAACAAGTTGTTTAGCCTTTGTCTCAGGTTGCCCTGCAGTTGTGGCATGAGAACAAGCTGGTTACTGACATCTCCTCTCCTGGAGGTGCAGCTTAACCTTGGCTTTGGAGAAAGGTTTGTGTGTTTATATTTAGCGTTGTTAATGGTGTAGGGCGGTTGAAGTAGACTTCTGGTTCTGTGTTTCTGCAACGTAGTGGCACAAAGCTTTACGGAGAGTGACAAGCTAGGAGGACAGCCTCACTGAGATAATAAAAGTAAAAGTTGTCCGTTGTAATGTGTTCCTTGGGGGGGAATGCTGCTCTTTGTAGTCATCTGAGAGCACTTCAGTCAACTGGAATATCTTGCTTTACCAAGTCCCAGGTGAAGCTGAATGCCCAAGCAGCTGCCTGGTGATTTTGGCTTTGATTCGGGAAGCTGGTGCTTCTGGCAAGCGGAATGCAAAGCGGTGGTATGTTCCAAGGCTTCTCTGTGCATCCTGGCACGTTCCTTGTAAAGACGGCTTGGCCCACGGAGGGGACAAGGATGATCTGTGCAAGTAGTGAGCAGTCCCTAACACTGCTCAGTGCTGCTTGAGTAAGGGGCTCCATTTAGTTTATGGTACTGAAAAGGGAGAAGAGTTTTCAAATGCCTTCATAGGATGGTGCTGAGGAACATCTTTTATTTGGTTTTGAACAAATTGCATCTGCTGTAACTACTGACCGAAGAAAATTATTGAAGAGGTTAAACCAGTTGAGAGTCCTATATCTCCTAGTGGTTTTTTTGGTACAGTAACGTGATTATTACTGGGAATTACTTATGGAAGAGGTGTGGTTTTTTTCTTGGCTGACATGGAGGCTTGAGAGATGTTAGAGTAAGAAGCTTTCAACATATGTAATGCAGTTCACACATGGCAACAAAATTATGTGATACTGCTAGTAGCTTGGGACTGGTGGTAGCTAAAGGTTTGATTTCTATGCAGAAATTCTATGGAAACTCCAATTCTCATCTAAAAGTTTCTTCTAGCTAGATCTCTCTGTGTTGCTTTAAGAAGCAAACGTTTTTGTAGTTTACTCCATTGACCCACTATGTTTGGTGTAAAATGCTGTCCCAAAGTGACAAGCCACTCTTCCACTTGAATCATACTTCTTCGGAGAAGGGTACAAAGAGTTTTGCATCATGTGCAATAATGTTGTTCAGCGCAAAGACTTTATTCTGCTGTAGCGTTTTGAAATTTCATGTTGTCATGCTCCCATGACAAGGAGAACACAATAGGAGTCATAATGACACAAAAGGCTTGCACAATTAGTAAATTCACTGCAAGTGGGCGGTCACTGGTAACTCCAAGCGCAAAGCTGTGAAAGTACATGAACTTGCCTGATCTATATGATTGGTTCTCAATTATTTTCCATCTATTTCTGATCTTTTATTTAATATTTTCTGTGTGTTGGGAGGGCGCACACCTGCACGTAGTGTTGACATAGTCTGTTCAGTTGTTCATTTAACTGTCTGTCTCTCCAAGCTCACAAAAATAAATGCTTTTTACAGGAGGATCTTTTGGTTTACCTCTCTGCTAGTGCCTGACTACTGTATCCAAGGAGCATCTGAATGCTCTCCAGTTAATGAAACTGCGAGTGCTGGGGGGCTAGCGGTTGATCGACAGTTGTGTTGTGTAAGGGAGATCTCTGCATAGTCTCATTAAACTGTGAGATTAATGTTGTTAGAGCATCTTCCCAGTGAGGCCTTATCTTGGGAAAAGAGGGTGGTATCTTACACTTCCAAGCTTTCCTTTTACTACAGCTGTTCCTTCCCATGCTTTAGCTGCTCGGCTTGGCTTGTGCTTTCTTCTCGAGTATATGTCTTTCATAATGTGTTACAGCTGAGCATGATTGTAGAGATTAACTTTATAGTGACTGCCCAGGATCAGAAACAACCCAACTAGGGGTTGTTTCATTGATTTCAAGCTAAAAGTGTTCTTAAACTTCTAACTTCACAGTGAGTCATGTCTGATGATTCTTGTAATCGGTCAACTTGGTAAGACTAGTATTTAAATGATGCTTTGATCATTTTTGTTGTGAGATCGTTGGGGTGAAGGAATAGCTTTTTCCTGTGCATTTGATCCGGCCTCTGTTGTGTTGCTGCTGACTCTGTTGGTAACAGGAACAAGGCAAACTTCTGGGTGCAGGAGGAAACCTAGTTCAGACAAGGCCATGGCAGTGACTGTTTGTTATAGGAGCACTAACTGCTTGTTGTTCAAACAAAGCTTGTTGATAAGGCCTCTTTTATTTTAGCAGAGTTGATAAAGTATTATCAGATGCATAGGTAGAAATTCTGCCTTTAAGGACCTGTAAGCAGGAAGGGGTGAGGAGGAAGGAATGAAACGGAGACCTAAAGCAAGGCAAGATTTAAAAGTTCTTGAGATACTTGATGACATTTTGAAAAGAAAGCTGTTGGACCGTATCCCAGTTGAAAACCTGTTCAAGATGAGTAAAGGTTGCCTAGGAAGCACACAGATGGTACCTTGCAACTCTCCTACATGAGCAAAATAAACTCATTGCAACAAATTTTTACAAAGGATAATTCCCCCACAGCCAACGCCTAGTTAGTGGAGAAAATCAGCAAGCTGTTCATGGGCATCAAGACACATTCCTTCTGCAAAAGCAATGAGGACAAAGCAAAATGTGGAGCTCTGATGGGATTGCTAACGCACAGCAGTGAGGAACAATTAATGCTTCTCCTAGAAGCCTTTGACCTTCTGTTGAATATGTGTCTGTCGTGAGACAGACGTGTACTTGCCATAAATCTCAACATCTAAAATGAACTGAGCTAAGCAATGAATCCAGAATGAAATCTGGTTTTGATGTTAGCTGCTTCTTAGTCTGTGATTGGAAACAGGATCATCTTGCGATTCATGCTTTCATTGGCTTTCTGTATGAATAGCGAAGAGCTTTTGTTTTGTGGCTGGATCTAATCATATTTAGCTAAGCATTCAGCTAATGAAGCAGCAGGAGCTCAATGTATGGGGCACTCTGAGCTTTGCTGTCAGGTGTCTATGTACTGAATATGAGCAATTGGGATTGACTCAGCTTTGGGCTATTGTTGCCTATAAACAGCTGACCTCAATGCATCTTAGAAGAAGAGAATGTTGCACATAGTTTCTGGTAAGAGGCTCATCTTTGAAAACCTAAAGAATTGTTTCCCTGGAAAATAAGAACATTAGATACATGCAGACCTGGCATGGCTTCAGAGGCTACTGGAGAATTCCTCTCTGGCTACTGGTAGCCACAACTGTTACCATATGGTTGCAAATGCTGACTGGCAGATAACTGCAGAGCACATGGGACTGGAGTTTTATGTAAGGCACCGAAGGTGTGTGGGAGAGAAACTGGTCTGCTAATATGTAAATGTGCTTCTGGAAGATAAGATTATACAGATTGTGGAATCTTTTTGTTTTTCTAGAATTTGAAAAGGCACTTGCTTATTGCACTAAAAAGAAAATTCTTCTTTACAAGACAAGAGCCTTGTAAACTTGTAAGAATGATTCGCTTGGATAATCTGTGCTACAGTGGATGCCATTCTCTTCTCTGTTCTTCCTTTGCCTTTCCTCAAAACTGCATTTCCTCATCTCTTCCCATGCTGTGACACTCAGGAATTCTTTGGTCAGGCTTGTAACCCTGGTACAAGTCAATGAGAGATGACTTTTGTAGCATGCCTTCTCTGATCGTAATGGCCACATCAGCTTGCCAGGATGACGTTTCTTCAAGTGAGTTTCTGCTTGATTCTGAACCACTGTGCTCCTTAGCCAGTTGAACAAGTTGTTGTGGGCTGGAGTGTGAATTCTAGATCTCTTGCATAAGCAGGTTAAAACAGCATGCTTCTAGATGCAATTAATATTTCAGGGTAAAACATTCTAGCAGGGTGTTAAATATAAAGATGTGACTCTCAAGTAAAGCCCACTCTTCTCCTTGCTTTGCTTGTAACAGTGAGTTTGTCTCTGCTGTCACAGCTGAGGTCTCTTTTCTAAAGTGGAGAGGGTAATTAGTTGAGTTTCTCTGTGGGTTTGCCTAGTTTAACAGGTCCAGGATATTGATTGACAGTGGGAAAGGGTGTGTCTCTTTGGCACTTTCCTTTCCTTGTCTGGCTAAGGGCAAACTGGGTGTTATACATGGGTGTGATATGCTCTCCTTGCATAGCACAGCAGCTTCTCACTGCTCTGGAGCTTTTGCTAACTTAGAGTAAATATAACCTTGTGTACATATGCCTCTCTCAGGAATGTCTGGTGAAAGAAGACTTATGATCTGATACAATTTTTGAAATTTCAGTTGAGGTACCTAAATTATTGTAGAAGGATATACTTTCCAAGTATATCCTCTTGCATATATATTCCACTTTTATTCTTCCTCTCTGTTTTGGGGTCTCCTGCTATATGTGTTTCTTCACCCCTGCATGTGCTGGTGGCATGGTTCATGAACACAGTTGCCTGTAGCTCCCTGCTCAGAGCCACTTTTCTCCGTGGGGAGTGGAGATGCCAGTGATTCTAGGTGGGGACTAAGTGACTCAGGCTCTTGGTGCTGATGTGATCTTCTGGTCCTCTGAACCAGGGCTGCATTGCAGTCCTCTTAGTGAGCTCTGGACAGTACTGCGTAGGTGGCTGGAGACTTTGGAGTGTGAGCAGGAAAGGTAAAAGGGGAGTAATGAACCAAAGAGGTAAAAGTTCTAGCTCAGGCAGTTTCTAAAGGGACTTCTCAAAATATGGCTATGGAGCATCCTGTTTATAATACTATTTCCTTTTTTTGGTCCTTCACAGCTGGTAAGGCCTTGCTAGAAACTGTTTGAAAAACAGTTCAGGCTCCTCAGGAATGGCTTGCTGATTTAAGTCATTAACCAAAGACCATCGTTATTGGCAGGAGCACACAGATAGCCACCGTGTTTGCCAGCTCTGCTACTCCTGTCTATACAGACAGGCTGTGAAAGCTCTCTTCCCTCAATCACCCTCCAACCCCATAGTTTGAAAAAGGGCCCAAGGCCCTCTGTTCACTTGACAGTCCCTTTGGCGCTCCTGATCCCTCTCTGGGAAAGACATTAGCCTCTCCCGCATGCTCCCTGCCTTGCGGTACATGTGTATCTCTTCTGATGATGGGTTACTATACAATTTCTATACTGATTCTTCATTGCACCTTAGAAATTCTGCCCTCCACTGTGCATGTGTGTTGTGTACAGAGTAGCTGGTAAATTGCTGTAATTTCCTGTCCAACAAACGAAATTAAAATACTGACTGGAGCGTCCAGCAGCTGCTTCATGAACAGCGGAGCTTTCTGTACACTGGAAACTGGAGCTTGTGAAAGATGGCCAGGGCAGACAGGAGCACTTATCCCACGGCAAGTTGTCAGGATGTGATTCAAACCTTTGCTCTTGAGTTGACAGAGTTTTACTTGTCACTTAGCACCTCTGTGGGGGGGAGATGGGACAAAGAATCTCTTGAGCTGTACAGAATATGAGGCTGTAGCCTGGTATCCCCAGTGTGATTGCTAGGTTGCAAGTCAGGTCTAATTTGTCCTGTTTGGATCCTCCTGGTGCTGTGAGAGACAAGGCAGTGAGATATACTGAAAGGCTTGTCCTTCTAGCTGCACATTGAACTGCAGGTGCAAAATTTCCTTTCCCTACCCCCACCTTGACAGGGAGTTAGGCTTGATATTTTACAAAAGCAAGTTAATAATTAATGCAGCTACCCTGCAGGCAGCACAGCGCCCTTTCTGCTGTACCCATGGAGCGAGCTGAAAATGTGATTCTTTCTCTTTTTAGCTCAATAGCTGGAGGGTTACCTGGGGTGAAAACTGATACTAGCCAATAATGCCTGTGAGCCTGCGAGTTAGCCTTTATATTGGGTTTGTCTCTTTATCCAAATGCTGCAGTTTTGCTTGCCTCTTCTTTGGAGAAGATCAATTGAAGTGATCGCAGAATGGCCAAGTGTAAAAACTCTTCTAAAATCCTCTTGGCTTATCTGTACTGGTTTGCTCTAGCACTGTGAAATGGTATTGTATAAGTCTTGCACCAGAGATGTCAGTCTGTGGTGGTATCAGGTTTTAGTTACTCGATAGCAATGTTGTCTCATTCTGCTCTGGCTGATTTGTGTTACCTGCTAAACCAAAATAAATAACCTACTTCTGCTTGCTTCTCTTCTCAGGCTGCTTTTGTTTATATGGCTTTGCTTTTGTTTTTTGTTTTTTGTTAGGATTTTTGGTGCCAAGATACTACAGCGAGGAAGATGAGAAGGTTCTTAAGACCCGGACATGATCCAGTGAGAGAGAGGCTTAAACGTGACCTTTTCCAGTTTAACAAGGTACAGGTGCAAGGCAAATCTATCCTGAGCCACTGCACAGTGTAAAGGGAAGGGAAAACTACTTGAGTGTGGGCGGAAAAGTTAAATTTAGGAGGGGTGGTTTGTTCTCTTTTTGGTTCTGTCCTTTTTTCCCCAGTGTGCCTGACTAGTTTTCTTCAAGCTCACAAGCATGTTCTCAATCCTGGCTTTTGTTTTTAAGAAAAAGGATATTGTCATGCTGTTGAGTGGCACTTGCTGAAAGAAGAGATCTTCGCAGCAGCTTTTATATACTCTGAGTGTTCTGTAGTTTGTCCTGCTATGTGCTGTGACTACTTATGTTCTAGGTAGTCTCTGCTGTACCGCTATGAAAGTAAACATTTTTCTAAAGATACGCATAAGCCACAGCTTGTGATGCAGCTGAAGCCACAGTTCTTTGTCTATGATTATACTTTGGGTTTATAAGTATACCTCTGTTTGTAAATGTGAATTTAAAAGTCTGTGGTAGAAACATGGTAGCACCTAGGCAGCACAATGGTCATTAATAATGAATTTGGTATTATCTTAGCCTGAATCTGTATCTAATTTTTTTCCTTCCCTATGTGAAGAGGAAACGGCAATGGCTGTGTTAGCTATCCAACACTCTGGGCATTTTTCTTTTGAGCCCTGGCCAGGAACATAGTGCTTTCATCTTTGTAAATGCCTAGTATTAATTCATTGCTAGGCTAATGGCTACTTACACCTTCATTGGGGATTAGAAATATATTTGTAGGTTTTCTATTTCCAAGGTTTAAATGGAATTTTTCTGAAAAGTATAATGGATAAATGAAGTCAGCCTAGGAAATAACCTCCTCGATTCATTAAAATTCTAGTGTAGATACATACTTAAAGTGTAACTTTAGATATTTGAGGTGAATGATTTAATGTAATTTGGTACTAAACCACACCATTTCCGTGCATACCTCTCTCCTATTGGGGAGACAAAAAGAACTTAAGAGTGCTTCAGGCCTATTTTCTGCTTGCTAGCATGAGGAAATGCTAGTGCAGATGCAATAAAAATTTCAGTAATTGAAGACCAGGATTGAGTTGCTTGCATTTAGCTGAATGCAATGTCAGCTTCAGAAGACATCCCAGAGATGGGTCAGAGTTGTTTATAAGCATATAAAATTGTATATGCCTTGGAAAAACCTTTAGCCACTATTACAGGGATGTCTCGTCCTTGAATATGCCTTTCTCTTATGAGAAAGTTTGGTCAAACTTTACCTGCCAGAGACAGACTAATTTGGATAATGCAAAACAGGGTTGAAAGAACTAGCTTTTGCAGCAGAGGGAAACTTCCAGATATATTAGAAGTTGGCATTAGGATTTGTGACTCCATTTGATTCAGTCCTGAAGGTAAAAATTGCATCTCCGTTCTAGGGAGGTGACTCCTTTGGACACTTCCTAATGGTTTACTCTCATTAGCAACTTGTTAATTAAAGGCCTTGCAAAATGCATTTGCACTTTTAAGCCACAGTAACTCGTTCTTTTCTAACAAGAATTGGAAAGGGAATCAACATTAGACCATTACCTTATAGCAGAATCTTTTACATTATACTTTTCTCTTGCATAAAGTTTTGTTCCCCCCAAGTCTTGTGTGTCCCATTCCAGTATTTCCAGAGATAATGGATCATTTGAAATCCTCTATCCTTTGATAAAATAAGCATCTACTCACAGCTAGGTAGACTGAGAAGATCTGGGAAAGTCAGACCTTAATTCTGACCTGTTGAAGGTTGTGGTTTCAAGGAGCCAAGAAAGATGGTACTTTGTGTGTCAAGACTGTCCTTGTCTTGTCCCGTGCCTGTGAAGCAAGCACATTAGTGCTGGTGAGCAAGTTTTTAAACGCTTGTTATTTGAGGTCTTTGAAACACCTTTGGTTAAGAACCTGCTTGGGAAATATTTTGTGTGACTATAAAGTTGTTGATCAGAGAAATTGCCTGGTGACTACCTGTGATGCTGGTAGTGACTAAATGGAAGGTACATACCTTAAAAGTGCTGGGGGTTCCTGCCCTCATTTTATTATTTACACTGACGTTGAATACGAATGCATGATTCTGCACAAGTTTAGTGTTAATATAATGGAATGTATTTCACCATGCTGACCTAGTAATGGACTTCAATTTAAAAAGTCTTTTTAATTGGTGGTGGTGGATTTTTTTGTTTTGTGTACTCCCTCAAGTTTCAATAGGTTGTGATGTTTTTGCTGTTTCCCTCTTGCATTTCTGTTCCAGATAAGAGGTGGTCCAGATGGTTTTAAAGGACTGGACCACTGGACTAGCTCTTCAAACTGTCCTCAAACTTGTGTTTGTTTCAACAAACGCCTTCCTAAATTCTGCTAGTCACTTAGCTTTGCATATCTGTTTCTCTGTATGAGTAAGAACTTCCCATACTTGTGTGTACCTGTTGCAAGAATCTGTTTTTAGCTCAGTGGATAGAATGAGGGATAAGGTATGTGGACTTGGCAGTCTACTTCTTTAAGTTTATCCTGCTTTTGGAAGTAGTATTTGGATGCCTTTGGCTCAGTCCAACCCCTGCAGAACAAACATGTTCAGGCTGGCATTGTCAGACTAGAGGATGGGTAACGCACAGGTGAACCAGCCTGTCTTACAGCTGAATGTTACCAAACTGGGAACATTGCATTTAATTTACGGCTTTGTGTTTTTTTTTCCCCTCTTTTCAGTCTTCCTAACTCTTTGCTAATGGGTGTGATAGATAGCTTGCCTTAAATACTGAATTAGTGTCTATGCAAAGTAGATTTAACACATAACAGGCTTCATTGTTTCTTCAAAAGGCACATTAACAAAGGTACAGGGTTTGTATTGCCTGTGGTTGGGTTTGTCTCTGCTTTGTCATAAAACAATCAGAGAGGAGAAGCGGAGAGAAATGAAAGAAGGAAGATAGCACTGAATTTCACCTGCACAGCTTTAGTGTGGGCTGGGAACAACTGTTAAGTTTGGCCGCATTTCTCCTGCAGTAAATATGACTGACATGAAGCATTTCTGTTAGTTAATGCTGCTGACATCAGGCTTAATTTTACTGAGAATGACAGATCTGTGGTCTGAGGAAAAGGGAAACGAAAGCTCCTACCTTTCCTCAAAGAAACAAAGGCCCTTTTGAGGAGGGAGAGCACATTGTGGGCACTCTAGTTTCTTATTTCAGCTCTGCTAAAAGCCTCCATTGTAACCTCTCCTGCCTTCTGCCCCCCTCGCTCCCCCTTGCTGGGTTTACCTGCTGAGCAGGTGAAAGGATTGGCTGATGAAGGCTGCCTGAGAGAGGGGAGGGAAGGAGGCCGGCTGAAAAGCTGACTTGATGCGATTTAACGACTGTGTGTAAATAAGTGCAAGAAAAAGATCTGGGTAATCAGTACAGTGAATGTGAATGCCTGGCCCTGGTGGTGTCAAATGCAGCCAAAAAAGCTGCCCCCTTGACTTTCTGGCCTGGCTGTGGAAACAACTGAATGACACAGGACGGAGTTATCTTCATTACATCTTATGGGCATCGTGGTTGAAGGTTCAAAGCTATCAGAAACCATTAGTACATTTACTTTACTGCATAAGCAGTTGTGTGACGCACCGTTGTTGTTACTGGTGCTCTCCTCTTGTCCTTCTGCACGTGATACTATTTTCTGCAGTGGCGTTCTGTTACTAACACTTTACTCCTGGATGTAATAGTTACTGTAGCTTTTGCAAAGTTGTCTATGGGATAGGAGGATACTTCCAATTTTCTATTGAAGGAAAACCTGTGGAAAAAATTACCCTCCTGTTATCAGGACTGAATGGTATGCGCTTAGGTTATGCAGTTCATAGGTCTCCTACTTGAAAATTAAAGCTTTTATTGACTTGTCTAATGTGTTTACAAATTAACACATTAAAACCAAGATATAATTAGTCCAATATTAGGGCTAGTATTGACAGCATCCTAACAGGCACTACAGTATTGTATAAATCATGGTTTTCTATTATGAGAATTATGGCTAAAGCCTTATCTTCTGGGCTGGAAAAAATCTCAGAATAAACACAGTTTCTAATTGATGTTTCATTGAAAATGGCACCTAGTTGTGCTCATGACATGACAGCGCAGCAACTGTGAACAAGTTGAAGCTAAAACTAACAGTGGAGTTACACTGGTGTCTCCCTAACGAGTTCCTCACTCTGTTTTGGGGGTGAGTGGAATGGTGTCTATTGCCCTACGCTTGATTCACTTAAATGTCTGATTTGTTGTTAAGGTAACATGTTACCTTGAATCTTCTTCCCAGAACTGTGTACCATAACTTCATACTCCCACAACTTTGACAACTAGGAAGCTTTTCTGTGTTGTCTCATTAGCTATGATGGTACAGAGAAATTCCTCTTTGCCTGTGCTGGATTAGAAAACTGTCCTTTTCCAATTCTGAGTCCACAGATAAATTCCTGATTTCACACAGTCTCTTCTAGGAAGTTTTATATGTGTAGCTAAGCAAAGGCTGATTAGCAACAACTTCAGGGGTGACATTAAAAAGAGTGACTTATCAAAATGTATTTTTAATAACACAAACTTAACACTTAAATTACCTTTTTAGAATATAAATAAGTAAGGCTGGAGATTAAGTTATCATAAAGGGAAATAAACTCAATGATCTTGGAGCCAGAGCACTAATTTTAATTTACTGCATATAAAAGGTTAAAAATGAGTTACTGTTCCTTTGCCCAGTCTTATGAGTTGGCAAGCAGAAAATAGGGAAATGCGTCAATATTTCCAATTTTATATCTTCTAAAATGGCTCATCTTCCTCTAATAGGACCTCAGACTGGGATTAATGGTGATTTGGAGGAAGGACACCGATTTTTACAATTTACGAGCAAATGGCTAAAACTGAAGCAATCTGGCAGACTATGGAGTCAGCCGTATCCTCCTGTGCCTGTGTTTTTGAGCAGGACCAGTAAAAGGGCATTAAACTATTTTGTAGCAGCTGGGAGCACCTCAGGCTGACCACAGAAATGAAACTGGCTTTATCTGATTCTCCTGCAAGGGATTAAGTTGGGAAATCACTATGCAGGAAGTAAAGTCCAGGTGTTACTTTTAGGTTGAATAAACCATAAAGCCAAGTGATGTGGTAGCTCTGTCTCAAAGACATGATGGAAATGAGGATGGGAGTGAGGTGGAAGTGCTTGCTTCTGTAGATGGAAGGTTCTCTGCTTATTCTTTCTTCTTTTTTTTCTCTTTTTTTCTTTGTGTGTGAGTGGTCCTCAGGCTGTTTTATAACAAATTCATATTCTGTAGCTGACCAGCTTGCCTTAGAAGAACATATTTTCCAGAAGCTGGGACTGTAAGGATAACAATGTTTTCCAAGAAGTAGCCCTATTAATCTTTGGGCTCACAAATTCCTCTTTATGTGGCTATATGTTGTTGAACACTCATGCATGTTTGTTTTGGTTAAACAATGACAATAGCTGTACATTAACACTTCTAAAAACTTGACTGAGCTATTTTACAAGCAGCTTGGTTGTATCCTGCAAGTATGGCAGAATATTATTCCATAGTGTGTAAATGCATTGGCCACGCTAAGCGTGGTGGGTAAAGCATGGTCCAAATCTTGCTCTTGGTGCAGTGTAAATTCTTACTTTAGGGAAGCCACTAAGACCACACTGGTCCCTACGGTAGTGACTGACATCTCTTTATTACCAAATGGCTTTGAATTAGTCTGAGGTGGCCTAGCAGGCTCTTGCTCTTGTTAAATTCCAGTGTTCCTTGTGCTGTCTCTGGGAAATGGATTTTAGTTACATTAGTTTTCCTGACTGCCCCACAGGGGAAATCTGTTTAGTTTTCTTGATGAGCACTGATGTTCACTCCATAGTTCTTCATAGCTTTGCCCCATTTCTTGATGTTAATCAACAAGAGGAGGTCATGAAGGCTGACCTGTGTGAAATTTGGCAGATAAAGCTGACCTTACAATGTGCCGTATTTGTGTCGGACTTTAAAATTGTGCTGAGCAGTTGGTTTACAGAAGTAGAGTTGATGTGGAGTGATGAAAAGTGTTGCGATGACTAAGCTGTGCTTATGCAGAGTTAGTTATAATCTTAAAGAACTGCTTGGGTTACTGTTTTCAGAATATTTCTCTTTCATTTCTGTTACACTTGTGCATATCCTGGCTGCGGAGCCAGGGGTTCTTGGAATAGGTTAAACCTTAGGCAATTGTTCAGCAAATCTAACCTGTGTTTGAACACTTTTCGATGGACAAAGCTGCCATTCAGTGCTTTATTTCTGACTGCCATGCCATATTTAACTTCTGGTTTTTATCTGTATAAAATAACGCCCATGAAACATGCTGTTGATCATGATTTTTCTTTCTCTCTACCAGACTGTGGAACATGGATTTCCTCATCAACCCAGTGCACTGGGCTATAGCCCATTTCTCCGCCTTATGGCCATTGGAACGCGATCAGGAGCCATCAAACTGTATTCTTTTGAACAACTTTGGCTAGATTTTGCTGACACATCAGAATATGCAACTTTGAAGACACTGTGAAAAGTTAGACTAAGTATAAATTTGCAATCAAGGGTTATTGGAACAGTTTGCCTAGGTTTGAAGTGATTTTGATCTGATCATAATGGGATTATCTTGCAAAGAGCTGAACTATAGCTCAAACAAAAGCTGAGCTGATGCATATACAAGATTCTTTGCTCTTGCTATGCAGAAGGTCAGACTGGATCTGGCCTAAGTTTAGCAATCCTTCATGTTGTAAATTCCAGGGTTGTTTAAATATTTGGGACAGGGTTCCTTTTTTTTTTTTTTTTAAGCAATTCTATTTGAAAGGTTAATACTGAAGTCAGAAATGCTTTCAGCTTCCTGAGTTTTTGACCATCCAGGCATTAAAGGTCTAAACATTGGAGGTAGAGACTTTTTTTCTTTTTTTTTAGCTAATGATGTCTAGCCCGATTTTTTGTGTATACGCGAGGCACTGAGGTGATTCCCATGGCACAGTACCAGTTAGGCAAGCTGTAGAACAGGGATATCACTCAGTCCAGAAAGGAAAAGTTGGTGCTCTCTCTGCCTGCTTAATCATTCATTCCTGGTGTTGTTTGTGTTCAGAGGCTGGACTCTACATGCAGGCGGTAGCCATCTGTCTCTTGGTTACAAATTAGTTAAGCAGGATTGTAGTGTCTGGGAAACCACTAAACATCTCTGAGAAAAAACAGCATCCAGGCACCTCTTCTGCATATGCTCAAAGGATGAAGTAAACTTCCATGTTCTCCTGTAGCCTGTGTAACAGGCCACAAGCATATAAAATCAAAGTAGATTTGCATTGGTTCTTTTCAGTCCAGTTTGCTAACAGTAAAACATGGTTTCAAACTAATCTCTTTTCATCTTGCTTGCTAGCAAGCCTCTTATCTATTAATTGTAGCTGTGGGTCATCTTAAATACTATGGATCCTCAACAAACTCTTCAGATACGGTGCTCCTGGGGTGGAGTTCATGGGTTTACATGAAGAAAACAATACTGTAATGCAGATTCACTTTATACCTGATCAGGTAAGTGTATTTTCAGTCCCTCTGTGACTTATGTAAACCTCTCTTAAACAGGTGTTGAGTTTGTTCCAGGCAACTGAGCTCCTATTACCAAGTATATTCAAATGCTGCTTGGTCGGGAAAGCATATCGCAGTGTATTTTGGGCTCTCAGCAGCACTTGTTGCTCTGGAGATGCTCAGTAAAACTTAGGAGTAGCTTTATTTGTAACTATTAGTCATTTATCTCAAGCAACATATTAGGAATGGTAATAAGGCTAAAATAGTTCAGGCAATCTGCTGCCGAAGCGAGAACTTCCTTTACCTTTTGTAGTCCCTATTCTTTCAGTAGGACCGAGTGGTCTTTCTTCTGCAGAACAGAACAGTAGCTGCTGCTGAACTGATTTAATTGTTTTCAGGAGTTCAGAACAGTACTGCTAAGCTCGCCTGCTGTTAAGCTTGTTGCCTTTGTGTTTTGGGGTATTGAATCTTGCCCCTGGGGATTGCTGAACAGTTGTTATTGCCACCAACTAAAAATAAGAAGGCAGAATTTCCATATGTCTGGTGGCTGTCTAACCACTTTCCCTTCCCTTGACTGGCAGACTGGTGTCTTGGCCACATACTTTCTTGCCCGATGCCCCCAGTATAGCACGAATGGCCTCTCTATGAGAGGGATTTAATTCTTGAGGCGGTTTTGGGTGTCTGTTTGCTTAACTAATGGTATAAGCTGAAACTCCCGTGGGGAGTGTTGCACCAGGTGTGGCTTCAGCAGGTAAAATGCTTCAATTTGAACATCCAGCCAGCAGGGCTGGGCTCATAAAAGGACTCTGACACAACCCTCCAGAATGAGGTTGGACATGAAGAATGCAAGGAGTGTGGTGTAGTAGACTGTATCAACCCCACCCAAAGCTGGGGTGTGTTTCAGCAAACCGCGCTGAGCGAGAAGGTGGTGAGCTAACAGCCTGCAGCTGCCTGGCTGAGCTTTACAGCATAGGCTGATCTTTTTCAAGAGCCTAAACCCTTGTCATCCCCCTCAGTGATAACCTGTGCCTTTGTCCTATGTAAGAGGGTTTTCAGCCCTAAGGCTACTTCTTGTCTCCCTCCAAATCCGTCGCTGTTAGCTAACAGCATTGCTGCAGTATATACCCACTGCTATAAAGAACTGTGGCTCAGTCCTGTTTTAGCAGAGAATTATGAACAGCAGCAACTTTATTGCTAGATTTACTGTGTTATATTTAATATTGTGATTCTGAAAAAAACCTTATTTTGTGGTTTTGTAGTGCCAGCTGGTGACATTGCTAGATGATAACAGCTTGCATCTCTGGAGCTTGAAGCAGCACAGTGGAGCATCTGAGCTGCGGGAGGAGCACCGCTTCACATTGAAAGGGCCACCTGGGTAATCTGCAAGAGTGTTTTTGAGCTAGTTTGGGGATGAGCAAGTAAGAAAATTCTGCTACTGTTCTAGCTAGAGCTTGTCCTGTTCTTACAGACTCTTGCTCCTGTGAATCGATTAAAGGGGCATCCATGGAAACCAAACAGGTGTTGGCTAGGGTCCGGGAGGCCACGTTTTGTGTCGTACCAATGTAAAGGATGATATATTTTTTTTTAATATTGTGCATCCACTTCTGTGTGTACAGGAGCTGAAAATGTTAAGGTTAAGTAAATCTAAGCATTCCTTAAGTCAGAGTTTAAAATACTGTTTGCCAGTTTTGGGTGAGCTAATTTTAGCTCCTTTGGGGACACTTAATAAGAGAGGCTTCTGTAAAAAGGCATCTGGGTCTTTGTCCATGGGCTTGTTAGAAGTCTTTTGACATGATTTATCTTAAAAATAGTGTTTTCCTTCTTCAAAGCAATCATGCCTGGCTCAAAATATTGCTGTTGAGTTGTTAGTTCTCTCAAGTTCAGTAACAATAGTCTTTTGCGTGCTGTTGACAAGTCTCTTTGCATCCCCAGGTCACCACCAAGTGCCACGCAGGTAACAGCTGTCCTTCCCCATTCCTCACGGGAAGTCCTGTATCTTGGCACGGAGAGTGGCAACATCTTTGTAGTGGAGCTTCCGTCATTCAGAGTGCTAGAGGACAGGACCATAACCTCTGAAGCTGTGCTGCAGCGGTGAGTGAGCAAACAGGCACTGCTGTGGTAGAGGTGGAATCCCATTAGCAGGCATATCCTTTGTTAAAACGTCACCCTAGATTATGTACTGGGGCCTCTCTGTTGTGTTAAGCATTGTCCAAATCTGCATGACTCCTGTGAAAGTAACTTTTGGTCCTGGTAAGTAACGATGTGTTAAGTAACAGTTTCTGTCCTGATCAACCCAGTACTGTCACCGTGGAGGTATAGCATATAGGCAGAACTATGGAGGAGACACTTAGAGTAAACCTGCAAGCCTTCTGCTCTGTCCCTTTTGTTTACTTTGCAAAAATTGTTATGCTTAGCTGTAATTACCCCTTTATTTTTTTTTTTATTTACACTATTGGCAGAACTTCTGATGCTGCTTTGTCCAAATGAGGATTTTGTCACTCTGGAGATTCAAGTGCTGCTAAAAGCTAGCTGTCCTAATTAATGTAACTGTTGCTTCCTACCAACATTTCCATGTTACCTTTGTTCTGTAAAGGCCATGCGAGAATAGGGCGGGTGGTTTGGACTGTCTTTGCACTCCTGGAAGGCAGTCCGAGAATTCATTGTAAACCTTGGGTTTTCCCTGAAGAAAATGGGACTGGATGCATGTTCATGTGTCAGGCCTGGTGTGATGCCTTACATAAAATTTTTCTGCTGCTTGAAGGATTTTTTGAAAGATTGTACTTATTCTCATCTGTTTGAACTTTTTGTTGCTTAATTTCTCATTCTTATACCTTAAGTGTTATTACAGTTATATTAGGTTGTACCTGGAATAAACTTTTCTTGGTTTTCTCTTCTGCTTCTGTAGGGTACCGGAAGATTATTGTAACAGGCGATCATGTGAACTGGTGGAAGCCCTTCGGGAACATCCTAAGAACCCTGACCAGATCCTGATTGGATACAGCAGGGGCTTGATTGTCCTCTGGGACCTGCAGAATAACAAAGTGACACACCATTTCCTGAGCAGCCAGGTATTAATTCAATCCAAAGTCAGTTCAGCAGAGGAGGAAGGGCTCTCTCCTCTCAGGGCACCTGAAGACAAGTAGGTGCAGGGAGAGCCTGATAAACTTTCTTTTTTAGTAAGAATGTGTTGGTTTGGGGGGTTTAACAGCTCTCTGGAGAGCAGTCATTGTATGTCTTTCTCTTCAGCAACTGGAAAACCTCTACTGGCAGAGGGATGGCAGTAAATTCATTAGTTGTCACTATGATGGAAGTTACACCCAGTGGCCAGTATCCAGTGACAACAGGCAGCCTGAGCCTCTGGAAAACCTTGTGCCTTATGGTCAGTAAGTGAGGTTTAATGGTTGCATATTCATCTAAATGCAAACCCATTTTGAGCTTGTCTGGGACATTTAAATTGTGTTCTCACTAGTGTTTAATGGCAAAATGCAGAGCTGCCTTTTGAATGGATCATGAGCCTAGACTAAGGAATTTCAATCCTTTTTTTTTTTCTTGGATTTTAAACTCCTTTACAATGTTGAGGTCTGTCCTGAACATGGAGAGCAAATGTGTTGACACTAATTTGTGTCCTTTATGAAGAAGGGTTTTGGTGATTCAGCTCTTTGTTTTAGTTCAAGTGTCCTGTTCAGCAGGAGTTGCTTGGATCTTCTGTAATTAATAGTGAGCTAAGTGTACTTTTTGTTGACCTGAGCAGTGATGAAATGATGCCTCTGATTTGCTGAAACCCATCAAATGGGGATGACCTCATCTTTTTAAGCATATAGAAGCTTCGAAAGCTCTATCACCTTTACATTAGTTTCAGGAATGTCTGTGATTTTAACAATCCTTTCTAGTTAATCAGCTTCTCCAACAGCACTTCCACTCCCTGTTAGCCATCAGCAACGTGGTTCAGAACTTCCCCTGACTCTAAGCCTTGTTTTGCTGAGGAGTATTGTAGTCAGTGCATCCCAGAAGACTTGTCGTCTGATGTGGCTTGGTCTGGGGAGGTGGTGGTGGTGCCTACTAATTCAGGTGGCTCCCCTTGACTTGGAGGCTGAGGTGACCTAGGTGAAGCAGAATAATAAACTTCTTATATAAAGGTGCACTTCTTGAATTATGTCAAATAACTCTATTCTCTTAGGTCCTTTTCCTTGCAAGGCCATTTCCAAGATCTATTGGCAGACAACGAAAAATGGGTAAGTCCATGGTGTCTCACCTGTTTCAAGTCATTTAAACAGTCACTCATGGTGCAGTGTGCAATACCGTAAGAGCCCTTTAGAGTAACATAATAAGAATTTTTTGTCAAAGTTTGACTTGCCTCATGTCTTTGAAATTTTGCTTACCCCTTACTTCAACATACATCACTCTAACTCTGTCTTTCTCTTAAGGCTTCCTTACATTATATTCCAAGGAGGGATGCCCCGGGCTAGCTATGGTGACCGGCACAGTATCTCTGTTGTCCATGGCAGTCAGCAAACAGCCTTTGACTTCACGTCACGGGTGATAGACTTCTTTATAATCTTCAGTTCAGAGCCTACTGCAGGTATGTGATGAAAGAGCATTACTGAGGAATTAGAATAGCTGTGTACGCATGTGGAAATCTGCCTGGTATAAATAGCATATGAGATGTGATAAGGAGGTCAGTTGTTTGGGGGTTTTCTCAGACTTTAACAGAGAATTATAGAATCACTTAGGTTGGAAAAGACCCTTAAGATTGAGTCCAACCATAAAAGAGATTTGAGATTTAAAAGTGGAGTGTAAAATGGGCTGGCTACATATGCCATACATTCCTCAAAAAATTAAGTTACGCCATTAATGAGAAAAGATCACTTAAGCTCATGTCTGTGTAAGCTGGACGTAACCAGGTCGTGAAATGAGGATCTGAATATTGCTGTTTGGAAATAGCACTTCAAAGGAGTCAATAATTAAAAGCAGAATCCACTCCCAGTGAGACACTGTTTCTTTTAATTACTACCTGTATTTATGACTAGGGCTCTGGGTAATAAATCAGCAAAGGGTGACATAGAACCAAGGGTCAGTATATAGAGAACTTAATTTACTTACTGCTGGTGAACATGAATGTAAACAGTTCTAAAGCTGAATAGCACTCATTCCACAGCTTCCTTAGAGCTTGTCAGATTCTTGCTTCTGTTGAAGAGTTTTGTTGCCCTTACTTCCACAGTAGCTGTAATATTCTTTCTTTTCATGGAATTGTAAAGGTTTTTCCCCCAAGAACTGTTTCTCTAATGCAGGTGTAGTTCTTGCTTCTGGTATAAAATGCTATTTCAAGCTCCACAAATGTGCAGTATTGGAAGTTGGATCAGACCAAATCACAGAAGTCTAGATGCTTTTTAGGAATTTGTAGGCAAATCTTCTGTTACTGAACGTTCTCAGGCTTTCTGGTTTGCCTAGTAGACTAGTTTCCAAACCTATTTGCCTTGTGTACTGCCGGGGTGGTGGTGACAGTTCCCAGCTACATACTGTGCAGGCGTGGGCATTCGGATATGTAGGTGCAGGTTGGCTCCCTCTGGCCTATTGTACAAAGCAGACCATGGATCCAGGGGATGTCCGTCTTGGGAAAGTAGGCATAAAGAAACAGCTTTTGGATTCCTCCCCGCCTCTGCCCCCAGACCTTAACAGACCCTCTCAAGTCACTGAAAAACCAGTAAAGAAATAGGCAGAATGTAACTGAGATGAAATGCCTACATATGTCTGTTATTGTAGATTTTCCCTACACAACACTGCCTTTTATAAGCGTCTTCCAAATGTGCAGAACCTCCAAGCTTAACAATGCCATTAAACTTGAGATACTGTTTAGCTTTTATCATTAAAGAAACTAGACTCTTACTTTCTACGAAGTTGTCAGAGCTGAGATTCTAGATGATGGAACAAAAGCCTTAAAGATGAAAGAAATCTGGGGGGTTTTTTAGGTAAGAGATTAACTAATTAAAGTTCAATTCCTGGATATGATTAGAAGTCATTTAGGATGAAGTAACTGAACTTAACAGGCTTTATATTTATACCTCCCAAGGATTGAATTAACTAGTTAACACGACTTCTAGTGCGTACAGACAGCAGCTACTACAGGAAGCTGAAGCTGTTGCACTTAGATGAGGAAGTTTTTTTTACAATAAAATGAGGTTTCTGTGGTTGACAAGCTTCCTTGTGGCTGATTGCCTAAGCTTAGTGGATCTACGTAGCTTGCCTTGTTTGCCCTTAAGCAGTCTTCCCTGCAATGGGCAATATGAAGGTATTAATTGTATACCAAAGCCACTTAATTTAATAAGCACAAAGCTTATGCATTGCAGCATGGTGGTAGCTGGTGGCTTTCCACTACCCTGAATATGCTGTGGAAACAATTTTATAAAGTATAGCTCTTCCTTTTTTTTTTTTTTTTTTTTAAATTAGCAAGTGGATGAGTGTATGGCAGTCATGACAAATTCTAGTATGCTTGCTACTTCAGCAACTTAAAACAGATTCTTGCCATAAGCAATGAGCTCAGATGTGTGCCTTTGCAGGAAAAAGGATGTTGTTAAAACAGAGTATATTCGCTTAATATTGGTAGCAGTCAGAGTACAGGGTTGATCATGTGTAATGCAGTACAGGTATGATATTATTTGTTCTATTCAGAAGTCCTGTAGGCAACTGCAAATGATGATATGGAAGAAAGCAAAGTAAAACTGTATATAAAACACTTTTTCCATGAAGAAACTGAACTAATTAGTTTTGTGTTATGACTGTGGCTAGTCAGAGGTGAAGCTTAGGGTGTCTAACTAGAATGGTGCCAAGTACTAATTACTCGAAGTTAATTTTTGCTGAGTGAACAGCGTTGGTATGTGCTTGCTTATAGACGTGCCTTCTTGCAAGTATATTCCAGGTAATCAAACAACTAAGGAAGGGAAGTAAAAGTACAGGTTAGCAAAGAAGGTCAGTGAAAAGCTGCTTGTTTACTTATGTCTCACTATCACACACCCCCGCCCCCCCCATTACAGCTATGCTTTCACTTATGTTTCTGTAGCTGTGTTAATCGTTATTGGTATGAACTGATTCGTGGTTTTGGTTTTCCCCACCAGTTGCTATTGTGGTTGTCTCACAAACGTTACTCAAGAGTGTCCTTGTAGACTAAATTTTTTTCACTTTAATTCTAGTTACAATGAAAAATCTTAAATTATTGATTGTGTCAGGTGTCATCTGTAAAGTTACATTAACAGATTTCTTTTGTTTGTAATCTTGTCTAATATATGTATGAATATATATTAAATTATGTGCACACTCTTTAAAAAAGAAAGTCCAGAGGATGTGTCACAACATATGAGAAGTAGGGAAAATGAAAAGTAAGAGAGCTGAACTGTAAATACTTGTCAGTTTGAGCAGAGAAGCATTCTGCAGAACCCAAGGCATTACTGTGTTTAAGCAGCTTAGCCTAGATGGACTGTGGTCCTAACACAGTACTAAATGGGTCACTGCCGGGGTGTATGCATGTCTGTCCACCCCATGTTGTTAATTAGCTGCAGGTAAAGTCCTTTGAATCGTGGCTGTTACAGTGGTGAATATAAGCTTGTGTTATTTAGCCATGTATGTTGTTAACAAATTTTTTATTCTGCAGTGGAATCTATAAAAAGTCACTCTGGCAATCCCAGGAGTGGTGTAAAGAAACATGAATTTGCAGTAAATCTCTTAGTATCTTGAAATCTATTAATATTAGTGCCTCAATAGGCCTGGTTAACACAGAAGCATTTAGAGGTTTTGCCAACAAAAATGTTTGTGCAGAGCCCTGTGATAACAGTTTTCAAATAAGCTTTATGGGAAGCTTGTTTCTATTAACCTTGGATGGTCATTTTTGTCAGTGTCAATGAATCTTGTTTCTGCAGAGTTTGATGACCCTTCTGCTATGGTGGTGCTAGCAGAAGAAGAGCTGGTAGTTATAGACTTGAAAACTGCAGGCTGGCCAGCAGTCCATCCTCCGTACCTGGCTTCTCTCCATTGCTCAGCCATCACCTGCTCGCACCACGTCTCCAACATCCCACTGAAACTGTGGGAGAGGATTATCAGTGCTGGGAGCAAGCAGAACATTCACTACTCGAATATGGTATGGCAGCTTTAAACGTACGTGTGTTCCCATGCGTTTAAGAACAGCATGACTGCTCAGAATGTGGGTGGTCTGTGCTGCTGACGGCGTGTGGAGGGATGAGTCCCAACAGACATTGTCCTGCCTCTTAATAGGGTCGAGAAAGGCTTTTTCCCAGGGCACCACCAATACAGTAACTCACACTGGGGGATTAAAATGTGATATTTTTTTCAGGCTCTGACAAGCTAGAAGGAAAGTCTGAGTGTTCCCAGCTGTCAGTGGTAACAAACTTCTCGTTTAGAAGCATGAAGCTTTCGGCAGAGCTTCTTGAGGAAATGTGTAGAATATCTTCTAAAAAGCACAGCTGGTGTCAGAACAGGAACATCTAATCCAAACAAAAGCTAACAGCATGGACTGTTTCACTGCCACTTGCACTGAAGTTCATGCTCTCCTGCTGATTGCATATTCTCTTCACACTGTCACTGCCTAGGAAGTCACAGTCTTCCCTTAATGTATTTGTAGCCGTGGCCGATTGATGGTGGCACCAACATAGCTCCAGATCCTCCACAGAGGGACTTGCTTCTAACAGGGTATGTACTTAACTGATAACAATCAAGGAATCCTTTCCAGTTTCTGTTCTTCCTTTTGAACTAACTGAAGCTTTCCTGTGAGATTAAAGTTGGCTCATCTTGTAGGAAGAAGGCTGCAGCTTCACAATAAAACCTCTCAAAGCCGGGTTGCTAGCTTTGTAAAGCTACCTGATTCTACTACTTCTGAGCAAACAGGTTGTGATGTCCACAGCTAACCTATAAAGTTGGCTTATTTGTAGTTCCGATGTATTATCTATTCCGCCCCCCACCAAACATCAGTGTAGAAGTGCAGGCAGTAATCCAGACTGGTTCAAAGGGAGCAATGTAAAAGTGGAGCTTAGCCTTGCAGGTTTTGAAGCTTCCCCCCCCGCTACCTTACACTGTTCTGAATCTCAGAAAAGAGGTTTGCTTGGACTCCTGTCTGCTTTGATCAGCATCAACAGATCTAGCTAAGTGGTGGAAGTAGCTAGCAAGAGACTGTCTCATCGCATAAAAATGTATCAGTTTCTTTCCAAAGCACTTTTAAGAATTTCAGTGGACTGTTGTTCAGACTTCTCTCTTGATGCAGCAAGTTGTTAGAAGTCCTTACCCTTATGTTGGAAGAATGTTACCAGTTTTCACCTGGAGAACTAAGATTGAAGCTTGAGTTCTTTCCCTTCTTTCCAGTAATAGTCTTTTTGTCAGGATGAGTTGTTCTTCTGTATGCTAAGCTTTTTTTCCTTTTCAGTGCTTTTTGGAGTAATCTTAAATTGTACACTGGTGTCAGATCATCGGGAACAAACTGGATTAAAAAAACCCCAACAACTTAAACCAAAACAAAAACAAACTCCACAAAAAAAAAAAAACAAAAACAAAAAAACCCCGATATCTTTCTCTTGAAGCTCTAAGTTGCCACAGCTCAGGGCTTTGTAAGCAGTGTGGTTTAATCTTTGGTTGTGTTTTTTTTCCCCTCTGTTTTATCATCCTCCTCTGGGTGATTTGCAGTTCTCCTGTATGATGTGTGTTTCCGTAACCCTTCCCCATACAGGCATGAAGATGGCACTGTGCGGTTTTGGGATGCATCTGGTGTCTGCTTACATCTCCTTTATAAGCTAAGCACAGTGAGAGTATTTCTCACAGACGCTGATCCCAATGACAATATGAACACCCTGGGTGAGGACGAATGGCCTCCACTTCGCAAGGTAAGATAGCTATTGCTTGTGGAAGCTTTCTGAAAACTTGGGGAGTTTTGATTCTTGTCCTAGTTAACGCATATGCAGAGACCAGACACTGTATTTTCTCTTACCTAGGTTGGTACCTTCGACCCTTACAGTGATGATCCTAGACTTGGGATCCAGAAGATCTACCTGTGTAAATACAGTGGATACTTGGCTGTAGCTGGTACAGCAGGACAGGTATTGAAATATAAACAGTCATTGTAAACCTTGCGCAGGTCGTCACAGTGCAACTTGGAGATGTGTTAAAATCTGAAATACTGATTTCTATAGTGGTAAATCGATCTAGTTGCTGAAAAAGTTGTTAAACAATTCTCTGCTTTCTCTAATCTGTATTTTTAGACTTTATCTAATGCTATTTATCAGCCCTGAGAGATGCTGTAGTTTTGCAGCTGCTGAGAAGGTCTGCAGTTTGGAGGACTGCTTGACTTGTAAAAACTGTAGCAAAGTGTGTCCTCTTCCTTTCAGGTGCTGGTGATGGAACTGAATGATGAAGATGCAGAACATGTTGTGGACCATGCTGAAGCAGATCTCCTGCAGGACCAAGAGGGCTATCGATGGAAAGGTCACGAGAAACTAAAGACTCGAGATGGACCTGTTCGATTTGAAGCTGGTTTTCAGCCATTTGTCCTTGTCCAGTGTCAGCCACCGGCTGTGGTCACCTCATTGGCTCTTCACTCTGAATGGAAGCTTGTGGCCTTTGGTACTAGTCATGGTTTTGGGCTTTTTGATCACCAGCAGAAACGACTGGTCTTTGTGAAGTAAGTGTCTTCTTTCCAGGAGGTCTGTGGTAATCCTCTGTTAAAGATAGCCTGGAATTGCTAACAAGCAAGTTGTGATAAGCGATTTCTTAAGAGCAGTCAGTGTAGCAAGAAGCTGTGCCTCATTGGACTCTGTCCTTGAAGATCTTCAAGAATATATAAGCATGTTCCAACATTTGTGTGTGTCCTGCTGGACTCTTGGGAGGGATTGCCACCCAGTAGACAGTGACCATCTGCCTGCTGTCTCCCTCTTTCAGGTGTACACTGCATCCCAGTGACCAATTGGCCTTAGAAGGCCCACTGTCTCGGGTGAAATCCTTGAAGAAGTCCCTCCGTCAATCATTCAGGCGGATCAGAAGAAGCCGGGTGTCTAGTAGGAAGCGACGAGGAGGTAGTGGAAATGCCTCAGAGGTGAGGGGTCCATGGTCCATCTTTTTGGGGTCCTGTCTGTCTACAGCTTGGAGCATGCAGAGTCCTGATTAGACTGCCTAGAGCAGGAGGTGGTTTGCAGTCCTGCTATGGTATCAGTAGCTACTGGTATAAGGGGAAAAACTGGCAACTTCTGATGCTGCTATCTGTTAGATGAAATAGTCACACTTTCAGAGAAAACGTACCGTCTGTAGTTAAACGCATGATGCAGAATATACCTGTTCACTGGTATGATGGTGCGTTCCCTTTCTATTGTTGCCACTCTTGCTATCTCTCTTCCCCCCCATGTCTTTGCCTGACTGACAAAATGTCTCTTCTCTTTGAAGGTGCAAGAAGCAAATGCCAGATTTGACCAAGACGCATTGCAGGAAATGGAACTGGCTCCAGTCCAGCGGAAGATTGAAGCCCGGTCTGCAGAAGACTCTTTCACTGGCTTTGTGCGCACCTTATATTTTGCTGATACCTTCTTGAGAGACAGTGAGTAGAAAAAAGCATCTCTCCTTTCTTCTGAATGGGTTTTTCCTCCTTCTGCCAAGGAAGGTATTAGAATTTACTGCCAGGAAAATTTGGCACCTCCTGTGTCCTACTTAGTGCTATGCTGAAAAACTAATATAGAACAAGAGCATATGTTGTCATGCAGAATTGTCATCTAGCTGTTCTGGCTGCTGGCTAATCCAAGGCAATTAGTAGTTCATCTTTGGATACAGCCTTTATGTACGGTTTTCAAATGTGCTGGAATGACATCTGACTTTTTTGTATAAGCTTTTCCTTGTCTTGTTACTCTAAAGTTCACCCCTGCCCCCAGCAGAGCCTTTTAATTTTGGTGAGGATGGTGGCTGGTTGTGCATCAGAGCCCAAACTGATATTATGCACAAATTTACTCTGCTCATATGTGATATAAATACATGAAAAATGGATGCAGCAATTGTGGTGTCTGATGGAAACAGCATTCTGTTCCCTTTACTCACATGCCATGTCCCTTATTAAAGCTGCTGAGGGAGATGTATTGGGAAAAGAAGTGCTAAGAGCCTGTAGTTTCCCTGGCAAGTCTGCCGTAATACAAAGATATTTAGGGTGTAAACAGAGGGAGAATGTGTATAGCTAGTGGAAAGCAGTTATCCAAAGATGTCACAGATGGTGCCTTGCTCATGAGCCCTCTTGTTGCTCCAGGCTCGCGCCACTGCCCGTCCTTGTGGGCAGGCACCAATGGAGGTACAGTCTACGCCTTCTGTTTACGTGTTCCTCCAGCAGAGAGGAGGATGGATGAACCTGTCAGGGCAGAGCAGGGTAAGTATGCCTTGTGAAAGCAAGATCCTAATGGATCTGAGCTATCACTAGTATAACCAAGAGTTGCATACAGAAAAGCAAGGTAGCTCAATTACCACTGTTTATCAGTGAGAGTGGAGCTAAGTATAACAATGTCTGAGCTAAGCAATGTTCACTGCAGCAACTGAACTGAAGGGTAAGTGAGCTCCAGCACTGCCTGACATGCCTTAGCCTCATTTCCTACTGACTTCCGAAATTTCAATTTGCATCAGCTGTCATTGAAGTTTACCATCAAGCCTCAGTGCACACGTACCTGATTCTGACAGCTGGACCTGCTATCTTCATGTAGTAATAGTTACTGTTTAACATGAACCAGTTCCCAAGTACTCTTTAACTACTAAATCTTTTTAGGCAGGGTTTCGATAGCCACATTGTATAGGTCTCCAGCTTTGAGAGAATATGAGTGAGGTTCTAACATAGTGTCTGTGACTAGACTCCTGTTTGGTTTTTCTGTTTGTTTATTTTCCTCCTTATCTTGCTTGTCTAGCCAAAGAGATTCAGCTGATGCACAGGGCTCCTGTTGTGGGTATACTTGTCTTGGATGGACGCAGCAGTCCCCTCCCAGAACCTCTAGAAGTAGCACATGACCTTTCTAAGAGTCCTGATATGCAAGGCAGCCATCAGCTGCTGGTGGTTTCTGAAGAGCAATTTAAGGTAAGTATCACCCAGGAGGCGTGTATGGATTGTGCATAAAATACGCCAAAGCACTGGGCAGTGCTCAGTGGAAAGGTGCACTTGGGAGTCCTCATTCTGCTGTACCTGAATAACACCCCTGGGGCAGTGCTTCTGTTTGGTGCAGTCCATAAATCAGGCATGTGCTGACAAATTGGATATTCAGCATACTGATGCACATGCTGAACACAGAAATTGTATTCCTGTATTACATTATACTCTTGGACAAGGCTGCTTCTGCTTTTGGGAAAGGACTTTTGCCGTGGTTAGTTTATAAGCATGAATTGGTAAGCATTTCTATGAAGCAACTAAAAAGCTTATTTTGCACATTAACTAGTCATCATAGAAGAGAAGACTTGAAGTAGCTTGCTGTAGGCTGGGCCAGGCTTTTTAATGAAGAAGAGCACACAGTTAGTGTAAACCTTGTTCTCTTTCTGTAATAACTTGTAGCCAAATATGGAGGAGTTTTGAAAGAACTAGGGGAGAAAGGCAGTTTGCAGCCTGAAGGGTAAAACTGCTTGATGTCAGAACAGAAACAGATTCTAACACTGACTGTGGCTGATTACTTCTTGTCCCATGAGCAGGGGGCCAGGTTGACTCAGATTACACCTGTGTGCATTCACTGTGAATGAGAGCATTGTTAAAGGAGGGAGCAGCAGATGTCCTGGGGTGCAGCAGCTGCCATTGTGCAGGAAAGAGATGTCAGCGTCTTGTTTCTGTTGACAGGTATTCACGTTACCCAAGGTTAGCTCCAAACTGAAGCTCAAGCTGACGGCCCTGGAAGGCTGTAGGGTACGAAAGGTGACGGTTGCGAACTTTGGCAGCTGCAAGACTGACGATTATAGCGAAAATGACCTGGCTGTCCTGACTAACCTGGGAGACATTCAGATCATCTCGCTGCCCTTCCTCAAGTTACAGATCCGTTATCCTTGCATCCGCAAAGAAGATGTGAGCGGGATTGCATCCTGTGTCTTCACCAAATACGGCCAAGGTAAGGCATGCTTCTCCCAAATCATCTACCTCTGTTGTGCGTTTGAGACAGTGGAAAAGGGATTATAGGGCTTAGTGTTTAGAACTAGCTGTGTATGCATGTGAATATTACGTAAATATATCCATTATATGTTTCTGGCCAGTACCGGTTGCCAGCAGGTACTGACACTTGAACTATCAGAATTAGCAGAAGTGAATTTATTCCATTATTGTTAATAAATACAGTGGTTTTCAGCTAACAGGTTGGATGTGCCCCATAGGTAGCTTTCATCTGGCCGCTCTCCTCTTGGAGTCTGGAGTCAAGAGAATGGCTCTAAGCAGCAGTCATTGTGGAAATGGCTGCATTGTGCATCCTATACATACCTGTGGCTCAACGCTCACATTGCAAAACTGGGGTCTAACATCCTATGGCTGATGAAGGTGGATCACTGCTTTGTAGTTCAGTTTTTACATTTTTTTTTTTAATGCTGCTTTTCATAACTGTTAGTGCAGGACAATACAGTTACATCTCAGCATAATCTTAAATTGCCCAGTCTCTAGGCTAACCTTGGGAAACTGGGATAATATCTTCCTCAATGATTCCTCCTCCTTTACATAGGAGGAAATGCACACCCTTTTTGCCAAACATAGAGGATGCTTAGATCTGTTCTTTTTTGGATTACCTCTAGTTCTGGAACTGTGTTCTTGGAATTGAGAATTGCTTATAAATTCCGAATCATCTGTAGGTTTCTATCTGATCTCACCATCGGAGTTTGAGAGGTTTTCCCTTTCTACCAAATGGTTAGTGGAGCCCCGGTGCATTGTGGACGTGCCCGAAGTTACAAGCAACAATCATGTGCACAAGTCCGGCATGGAGAATGTTGCAAGAAAATCCAGGTAAAATCTGTAAAACTCTTGCCCATTGACTATGTCTGAGTAGTGAGATCTGCTTCTGTGTTGCAGCTGATACAAGCAAGCCTGTGTTATGAGTTCGTGAAGTCCGTCTCCTTTTCCAAACTGTTTCCAACAAAGTTTTGTATTTTATAGACCATGTTATCTTTAAAACAAAACCACAAAAAAACAACAACCAAAAAAACAAACCCAAAAGACTTCGAAGTTTTTGTTAACAACAAATTGGCATGAGGAAATGTAACCTTCTCCCTGATGGTTTTCCTACTTGCAGTACAGCTGTGTGGAACAAAGTAGTGAAGCATTGGAATTGGTATCCCTAAGCTAGAGTCGTAAACTGTAAGCTCTGGCTGGCTTTATTTGTTCCTTAATGATGTGTGTGTCTGACACCTGACACTTGCATACTTCAGGGGCTTTGTGTTTCTGATGAGGCTGGACTCTGCTCTGTGATGGGAAATCCAGTGTTCCTCCTCTCCTCTTAGAACATAAGCAAATAGCAGTAGATCTGACACTCATGGAGATCCTATAGGAATTTTATTCCAAAAGTTTAGAGATGTTCTTTGATGCCTGCAGGCTTCTGTATCACCAGCACGTGATGAAGCCCTTCCTACATTCTTGCTCAACAAACCATTTAGTTAGCATGCACAGGAGCTTCTTGTAGCTGGCAAGAATATAGATGAATTCTCTGCGCCCCTGTGCCTCAGAGTCAGTGTTTGTTTTCTGCCTCCTTTTCTAGGGGATCAGGAAGGAGTTCGGGAGACTATGGAGAAGATGGTAAGCAAACAATAATGGTACTAAATGGTGACGTGTAAACCTGAAACATCTTTCCTATTGCTACAGTTGATATTTTCTACCTAAGAAAGGGGAAAGTAAGGAGGGACAGGAGGGAAACATTGTGACCTGGACATAGTAGTTGCTAGCTCTAAAGTTGTGCATGGTAAGATTGCCTTGAAAGGATGGAACATAGTTTCTGCTGGAAGGAAGAGGCTGTGGGAGGATAAGGTCTGAAATTCCAGATGAGATCTTCTGTTAGCCGAACTAGTATTGCTGGAAAATACAGTTCAGTATGGGAGAGGCTTTAAGGATTAGTTATGAAGCATTCAGTAAAGTCAAAAGATACTTAAAAGGGGAAAATAAATAAATCCAGTTCTATTGTAGGTTTCCAAAACTGCACATATTTAATGAAAAGGGGAAAATAACGTTAGGTAACAGCTGTTTTCCTACTCTTTTTTTAGAAAGGAAGTCTGGGAGGCTGATGGAACATGCCTTACTCAATGATGAAAGTGAGTAAGATGAAGTTTGCTACTGCCAGGGCAGGTGCCTTTCTGGGTGGGAAAGGAAGAAAGCTGCTGGGAATTTTTTGTGTTCCAGTACTTAGTTCCAAGGGATCTGCAATTATGCAAGACTGGTAGAAATAGTGGGTTTTCATGAGAGGTTGGACAGATAGTCATGCCCTCAGGCAGGGGTTGTTCCACATAGCTTCATTCACTGCTGTGATAAGAGAAGGATCTTTACTTTCCAGTAGGACTTGTGTAAAATGACAGCTGGAACAGACTGTTCCTTTGGGGCTCTGGTACACTGGGACTGGCAACATTTCCTGTGGCAAATGACTGCTTCAGTCCTTTATGCCAGCCTGTTCAGTAAAAACTTCGTGCTGTTGAAGGGGCAATGAAACTATAAGGTCTGACCTCTGTATTGTGGGAGGCAGGTTTTAAAGGCTGTCAGCAGGGAGGTGGAATGTGGCTAGGCTGCTGCCTGAAAGCAGATCTCTGGTTTGTCTCACTGCTTTAACCCTCTGCTTTCCAGAAGTCCTGAAGGAGATCCAGAGTACCCTGGAAGGGGGCAGAGGGTGAGTATCAACCAACTGCTGTTCCCTAATGGGTGGGTCTGGCAAGGGAGGGCACTTCTAGTTGAAAGCAGGGGGATGCCCAACATGATGGCAGGGATCCTTGTGCTGGAATCTGGTCATGGATGTGTCCCACAAACTGTCAAAGGGAACTAGTAAGAGAGGCAGGTTCTCTTTCACATGTTGTCCCTTGACATTTTTTATGAATAATGCTTTGTCTCTTTCTCTCCGAAAAGCAGGAGAGATCACATTCCCACATCCCAAAGGAACAGGACTCTGAGTATTCGCATACAGGTTTCTATTCGTGTCAACCCATACTGATCTAAGGGCAGGCCACATGGGCTTAGTTGGTCGAGGATGGGACTCTGGAGTTTTAATCCTGGCTTGACACTGTCACTGGGACATGTTCAGTATCTCTGCTCCCATTCTGTCTATACAATAGAGCTAAGCTACCACCATGGGTGCGGGGCTTTACCTTGTCTCCCTAGAATACTGATGTTCAGGTGACAGGGGCTACGGAAGTGTAGACAAAGGACTACTGTTGGCAACGGATGCAGGAAGCTTGGTGGGATTGGTAACTGCTGGTGTGTAAGGATAAGTGCTTGACATGCTCTGCTCTGCGCACCTCCTCTGGACACTACCTAATCCTGGTCTTCTGTTAGCAGCTGGGAGTGGATGGGATGATACTGCATTGCAATAATGAATCTTTTCTTGTGTCATTGCAGGAGCTATGCAGAAAGAAATTTGGCAAGAAATCCATCAGGACATGGACTAAGTAATGGAGGAGGTAGGTGAGGCTCAGGATATTTCAGGCCCAGTGAAGCAGCCAAAGGAAGCAGAAAGTAGAATGTAGTTTGTTTATAAAATACAGCTTATTTAAATGGTTTGTGATACTGCAGAACTCTGGTCTGAATTTTCAGGATGGGAATCTGCTGGCTGTGTGATGTACTAGCACTGTTCATCACCTTGTGCCACATGAGTAAATATGCTGCATCAGTTTTAAAGGAAGAGATAAAAAGCCTTTGAAGGCTCCTGCCTGATGCTTAACCTTAACCATGAAGCAGGATGGAGAGGTAGCCAGAGCTCACAGCAATAATCTGTTGAGTATATCAACTCATTAGCTCTCATTAGCTTTCAACTTCTGTTTTCTAAAATGGCTTTTGCATTCTTTTATCCCAAAGCAGATTGACCAGAATTCATCAAGGACTTTTTGGCATTGGATTGAGTGCCATAACACTACTGATTGGGCAAACCGTCCCTGGGGAGAGGGCACCACTGCTCCCTGCATCGCAGGCTAGTGAGCTGCAACTTGCATGCATATGCATGCCTGCCTCTGCCTCCCCTTTTAGTGCCTCATTAGAGACATCTCCTCTTGGAGCCCGCCTTGCATTAGGACAGAAGCGGATCGGCAGGTCTGATGCACCACAAGCCTCTGAGTACATCTAACTTTTAAATGTTTGCACATTTCTCTTTTCTACTGGGCTGGGTTTTAAATTATAAATGTTACTGCCTTGGTGCAGGATTTTAATAAACGCACACTGTTACCTCCAACTGGTTTAAAATTATTTTTTGTACAATTTTTTAAAATCGTATGGGTATTTCAGTTTTAACAGAAACATTTTAGAAATTTACTTTTTAAAAAAAAAACATTAAGTAATATATGCTAGATTCCTATGACTGCTGTATGTGGTATCTGAATGAGTAATTTTGGGTTTTGTTATGGTACTGTTAACTGGCTTTATGGATTTGGGTAGAATCTATTTTTGTAGCCATTCAAATCAGAGGAAAACTAATTGAACTTGATTTTTGTTTCAACACTACATTGCTCTTTTTTTTTTTTTTGAAATAAAACTCTGAATTCCCTTTTGTGATCCTTGTCTGCTCTCATATCTATTCTTTCCATCAGTTGCTTCTTTCACATTGGCAACGGGCTCGTGCCCACTTACCTGTTGAAGAAGGTGGAGCTGTCCCTCTCTGAGCTGTAGAGGCAAAGAGCACTCCTGGAGATTAAGTGGCCTTGTTAAGCAAGGTGGTGGTTTGGAAAAGATGCATGTGGGAAGCAAGTGGATTTTATCACTGTCCTGCAATTCATACATAGCGTTGCCAGAAAAGGGCATCGGTTCAGATTATAGTCCCCGGAAGGTCATCTATTAGCTTGTCCTGAAATAACTTAGGTGATAACACACTGAAGGGAGAAACAGTTGATCTGATAATGCTGCTGTACTCGTCAGCCAACGGATTTTGAATCCAAACTGGTGAAATACTGGGCAGAGCAGTTCGTTACTCTAAACTTTTTGGTTCCTTTGTACCTGATTTAACACCACTTTCTTCTTTTCCAGCTAAGAACAGCGTATTCTCCTATTTCCTGTAACTTGCTTGTAGCATTATGAGAGTCAGTGAGAAAGAACTAAATCCTCTCAGATTGGGTGCTGAGCTGTCATCCTTGGCATGCTTTAGAAACCTCTCCTTGGAAGCCCTCTTGTTTAGAGCTCTGTCTTTATCTTCCTGAGCAATGTGGAGAGATACTTTTTTTCCTAGAGTACTAGGGTGGGCACTTTCTATTCTGCAGGAGAATATGGTTGCAGTTGCTGTTGCTCAGGTGTATTATAAGTACTCTTCTAGAATACTTCTAAAAGTATTAGTATCTCCTTTTGAGACCTAATTTATTGCTAATGAGGTTTATAGAGCTGCCTCTCCTACTCAATGTGGTCTCACAACTAGTTTCTCTTTCCTTATTTCTGCTAGCTTCATTATTTCCTTGTTTCTATTGCTGCAGGATGGAGGCTAACAGAAAGGTGGCCTGCTGTTTTCCACCTCTTGTGCCAGGCACTGATGCTGCAAATTTACAGGAAGTTGGGGTTTAATCAGCAGCTTCTGACCTGGTGTGATCCTGTGCATGTGCATCATCCTGGCGCACCCAGCTGCTTCTTTCTGCTCCTCACAGATGGGCTGATTCTAATGCCTTTTCTGAGTATTTCATTTGCTGGCAGGCTTGGGGTAAGTGACATGGCAGTCCTGCTCAGAAAGGGCAAAAGCAGTTTATAACTTCTCCCCATTTTCACCCACATAACTTGATAAATCCAGTAGGTCCACTGAAAGAGACAAGTCACAAAAATGCTATCATAATTCATACACCTTAAAGTGAATTTGAATTTAAAAACAAAACAACTTTATCCAGGCTTCCTGTTATTTTCCTGAAAGCACAAGCCAGACTATTAGTGGGATTGATTAGTTTAGGATGTGTGCTGATATTTGGCAGTTTTTTCCTAGTGATGCTACTTTGAAACCAATAGCTGAAGGATTCACTGGAATAAAGTGCTTGGCTTATTGTTGTGAGCAGAGGCATTAAGAATCCTTTTAGAGCTGCCATGCCTAAAATACAAGAGAAATGGCAAAGGGACAAAACAGGAGAAGACTGGAACTCGTGTGTTGTGCTTTCAATTATATTCTGAGCTGAGCAGGAGAGGATGGAAAGCCTCATGACATTCAGAACTAGGGTGTATTTTTTTTTTTTGTGCTGTCAGAAAACCACTAGCAAGTAAAATCAGTGATGGGATAAGGTGTTCTTGAAGGATGCAGTCTGCAACGAATGTCTGTAGGCAGCTTTTGAATGCAACAGGAGGGAGAAAATCCCTCTGTATTTCTCCCTTTCAGGAATTGCCTTCTGAGTCTTGCTGTTACCCTTAGTCTGCCCATCAGCTGACAGTAATAATAATAGCCTGTTTCTGATCAGAGGATTCAGCTGCAGCCAGACTCCTTGAGTTTTGTGCCTACCTCTACTTTTCACTTGAACTCCCCTTGTCTAGGATCTGATAGAAGCTTGCTGTCTCCAAGAGCTAATGCTTAATGCTTGGAAGCACTCTGAGGGCTCATTGCCCCTTATTAACGTTATTGCCAGTCAGGCTTTGGCAGTGCTCTCCCCATCTCCTGCTTTATGCAGTCTCATTGGGCTCTGGCACTGTCAAGTGCTCCTTTGCTGCAGGAGCTGAGCTGCTGTTCACACTGGCTGCCAGTGCTTGAAAAAAACCCCTTTCTTTATAGCTCTGTTGGCAGCTTGTTCCCTAACCCTTGCAGACCTGTTTCTCTGCAGAGGGGAAAGTCTTGGATCACAATGAAAGAACAGCCCAAATTTTCCACATTTGAATACACATACTGGGTACCTATATGGGATGCTGTTTTATAGTGGCCTGAGTTTTAGGTCAAATGCTTTCTTGTAATGTGAGCTCTTTTATATCGCTGCATATTTGGTGCCAAAATTCTATAGTCCTAGAAAAGCTTGGCCTGGTGCTCTTCCCCCCCCCCAGCCCCAATAATAATGCAAGCTTTCCTCAGATGTTTAGCAACTGAATATTTGCTGAATTTGTCTAACAATTCTATTAGAAGAACATAATGTTGGCAGGAAAAGTACTTTTCATCGTGGTCGTAAGGCCTGAGGCATGTCTGGTTAGTAAGAGAATGAGATTTTTTTACAGTTTAATTGGTCTGTTTCTTAGAATATGGTTTGTATCTATTGCAGCTAGTATAAATGTCTAGCATGCCTGGACTGTAGTCCTAAATTCAGCCTGCAAAACATGTCACCATCTGTGTGGCCTCATGAATTGGGATGTCTTTAAGAGCAGGACTGGGAGCTGGTGTTGAATTGGCATGGCTGAAGAATGAGACAGACTTTAGTGGGAGTTTTCTTCTAAACCCCAGCGGTCCTTGCTAAACCACACTATTTGACTTAGTGATCTCTGTCAAGCAAAGGCCAAGGTTGTGTTGCAAATGTAGCTGATTCCCCGAGGTAAACCAGGTGGAGAAGACTGATTCCTTCAATAGCTGCTACAAGCCCTTAGTCACAGAAAACTCGATGCCTTCATTAACAGCAGCAAGCCCCAAGTGCTTGGATTATTTCCACGCAGAACATCGACCTCTTCCTCTGGTGTGATGGTGAGTTTGACGAGCTTCCCAGATTAGGCAAAATTTACAAGAGAACCAGGAAACCCACATGTGAAAAGGCTACTGTAGCAGTAGGATGGCCCTTGAGATCATCCTGCTGTTGATTAATTTGTTCCAACTGTTGCTCGGGTAGAGATTGTCCCTCTCAAGCACAGCCCCTTGTCAAATATGTCTGGGTACTGGTTTCTGGTTGAGGAAAGGCCTTTTCTTCGTGCTGTGCCTGTGGAGATGAGTAGGCCGAGGTGGCCTGGCTTTCCCTGGCGGCAGCTGCAAGCTCTGCAATGGTGATATTAAATGGTTGCAGGGAAAGGGGATTGTTTTCTCCACTTAAGTACTTTATCCTTTAGTCTTCCCCATGGCATGGGAAGTAAACAACTGAAGTAAATGCTCTTCTCGGTGCAAGTGGTCATCTTCCACTGACTGGCTTAATGTGTCAGGAAAGAGGGCTGAGGCCATGGCTGAAGGGTGAGTTTCTTCCCTTCTTGGCTGGGTGCTCCACAGCCTCCTGAGAGGTGAGTCTTCACAGCTTTTTATGCTTCCTGTCACTACAACCTCTGTTTCAGAGATGCCTTTCCAGAGCGGGAGGGCTGAACCCACCCTCTCACAGCTGTAGCGGGGTCTCGGCCTTTTCCTGAAGCTTCTCCCCCGAGCCGTGACAGCTCCTACCTCAGGGCGTCTGTCGGTGCTGAGGGAAGCCCTTCCCCTCGAGTGCCGCCCGCCCTGCCTTCTCCTCGGAGCGTCAGGCGGCGCCTCTTCCCGCCCTTTCTCCCGTCTCGCGCCGGCGGTAGAGGGCGCTGCCCTCCGCCATGGCCGCTGCCGTCAGGCGGCTCCGCGCAGGGCCGCCCCCTCAGGGCGGCTCCTCCGTGCGCGCGGGGCCCGGTACTGCCGCCTCTCGAGAGGTAAGGCACGAAAATGTTTCTCTTTTGTGATAATGGGCTGCAGGAGTTCAGGGAAGACCCGGAAAGCACCCTTGTCCCCTAGAAACATGCTGAAGTGTCCCGGGTGAGGTCCTGTTCATGGCTGCCTTCTGAGCATGGTGTAAATGCATAAAATACTTCACCTTCCTGATACTTTACCCTCAAGCTGGGCCCCAGTGTCCATCCCCTGCTCAGCAGAGGGTCAGCGATGCTGTTCCTTATATTGCTTTTGCAGCAGCCTCTGCTTTTGCCACCTAAGATAGGACTGTGAAAGCTACAAAGCAACAAAGGTGGGAGATGGGAAATTCAAGCAAGTGGTCTCTTCTACTACTGTGAGCAGAAAGGGAGACTGCCCTGGTGCTGGGGGACGTCATACCCTGTAAGGTCAGTCAGCTCTGCCAGGGACTCCAGGGGGCCTGATTTCCTTGTAATGAAACACTGTTGCGTAAACAAACTCCTTATTTTCCTCTTGCATCTCATGAAGATGTGCTTTTTATAAATGTTGACTGAACCGAACTGTGGGGATGGCAGGAGAAGGGTTGCCAGGAACACAACAAAGACAGGAGAGCTAAAAGGCTCCTTGCACTTGTGGGCTGTTTCAGTAGAGACGAAAGTAGCTAAAAAGGTACTTCAGTGTGTTACCACTGCACACCTCTTCCCCACCTAAATGCATAGAGACTACTGCTCTCCAGCTCTTTGTGGCATAGATTTTGTGTCTGGGGTAAGTTATATTTTAATTTTATGGTGAGGGGGCTCTCTTCAAGATGGGTGGTCCTGAACACATGTTGACAGCAGTCAGGAAGAGTTACCCTCGGTACGGAAGGACTCGTATCTTCATAGGCGGAGCCCAGCCTGTTGGTGGCTCTTCCCCTTCAAAAGATACGGATCTCTTCTTCCTGTGTGCTCCTGTGGCAAATGAGTCTGTATATTATGGGCTTGTTCCTAAAGAGACTCTGAATGTTGTTTATTTGTTTAAAGTCAATCTCCTGTTCTCTGCTTATGCTCAGGGCAGGGATTTCAAAAAATGAAGGCTGGGTTCTGCTCACACTCTCCTTCCTTAAAGGGAACTTACCTTTATTAGATTGCTGTGCTGGGCCCTTGAAAAACAGGCTGAGCTCATAAAAAAAACAACCCACAAATCTGCTATAAAAGAACATCTCTGAGCTGCTAAATTCCACTCCAAAGTCAGATGGTACAGCTCAAGTCTTGATGGAGCTAAGAGTCCAAGGAAGCAGAGAATATAGCAGGTTCAAGTAAAGGCTTAGTGTTATTTTAGGAGAACCTGCTAACTTAAGCGGTATATTGAGTTGAAAGTGGTTTAAGTTATTGCTGAGGGAGCTTTATTCCAAACTGCAAAGTCTGAAAATTATTGGATTTGGAAGAGCGTCTGTCCTGTTAGCCAAAGGAGTGAAATTTGGGAGAGGCATTCTTAAAGGGTGTGATTGTTCTACAGACAAGTACGTCCTCCTGTGTTTATTCTGACACAGATAGGAGCAGATGAAATGCAGGCTTGTGACCAAAGGAGGTATGATAGCCCTTAATTGGTTTCATGACCTGTGATGTTGTCAGTGCTGTGACAGTTCGCTCACAGTTCAGACCTGAAGTTATTTACAGGAAGACATTTTGAATGCCAATGAAGAGTAATGAGGAAAGATATTCAGTTCTGTCAAGTTAGGCCTATGAGGCACAGTTTCTGGAAATAATAAAACTTAAGCATTAAGTGGTAGTCACCTACTATGGAGTTAACCTTTAAAAGAGACTGGTTTAACTTAATACTTGGTTGACTTGCTGGAGACTCCACAACAGGTGGCAATGCCTCAGTCCTAAAGGCTCAGGAAGCACAGAAAGAAGCTTTTACTAAAAGCGATCTGAGGGTCCAGGCACTATGACTTCTGTTGTGTAACATTCAGGGTTCATCCTTAAAAAGGCTTGTTTTGACTGTGGTAAGTGGGACACGAGCATTTCAAAGTCAAATAGTATCATGTCATCTCTCTGAAGTGCATTGCACTTTCAAAGACTCTAACTTTGGTTTGGATATAAACCACTCCTAGTCTGTTTCAACTTCGTTTAATGATGTTGGATAGGCAGATTCATCCCTACTGTTCTCTGTGCCCATTCAACTGTTATGTAGAAGTTTGTTTGCTAAACCATTAGAAAACCCTGTTTGAGAGTAAGATCTTCATCTAGGGTTGTGGGTTTTTTTTAGCGCACAAGAAAAATGCTAATTTCTCAGTAGCTTGCATCACAGCCATGAATGAATGTATCAAACTCCATGTGCCTCGTTAGTTAATAACATGGTAGTACTATTACTGTTAGGTTTTCCTTGATGAGAAGCAGCAGATAGTAACTGTCATATTTTCTTGTTTCATAACGCTGAACAGACTTGATTCAGCAGGTTAAGTTGCTCGCTGATGTGCTTGTCTTAGGGCTGCTTATGCACAGAAAGGGAACTTTACAATGTATACTACATGGAAGTGACTCAAATTCTATAAACCTTGTTAAAGTGATATCCTCATAAGTAATAAATACCTCTTAAGAGATATCTCCTGTGCATATGGAGAGATGAGACCTCTCATAAAATGAATAGTGATCTATCTACGGAAGATTAAGGAAATTTAATATCTGCAGTGGAATAGAGCATGAGATACTGACAGGCTTGTTAATATTAAATGGGAGAAAATGTTCATCATCCTATAAAATAAATGGCAAGTTTTGGAGGCAATCCCCTTGAGAATGTCTTCTAATAACTTAGCTATGCAAACCGCTCCCAGTTTGCCACTGATCTTTGGTAGCAAAGCATAATAAGAGCGTCTATGCTTGCAAAACTGTGAAGACAATACAATGTGTCACGAAAAGCATGAGTGGCCCAATATCACACTAAAGTTTCTGATGTTCCAGTATAGAATAATCTTTCAAAGCATCTGTCATGGTTTCAAAACCAAACCTTCTTCTGCATACTCTAACCTCCCTGTACTCTTCTCCCTGTTCTCTCCCAGACCTTAGGAGCCCCAAAAGAGTTTCACATCTGTGGTGTTGCTGCTAAGAGCTGTTCTGCCCTCCTGTATTACTTGTTCCTGCTTCCTTTCTTCTCCTAGTACATATTTGTGCTTTTCAATTTTATTTTTAACTGTGTTAAAATTTTGCTGAATCAGTCAACCGAACCCATGCCTTTTGATCTTGCCTTATGATCTGGAGTAAGGGAATAACCGGCAAAAGGAATTGCAGGCAAGTGGGCCCACTCATTTAAGAGGAAGCTCATCATTAGATCAACTTAGCTGTAAGGTCAAATTGCACAAAGACGACCACCAGAACTGGTGCAAGGAAACAACTGAAGAATATAGAAGGCACTGGAAGGAAGGAGCGTCCCCTTTCAGATGGTGGTCATAAAGTCAGTTTAGCTGTAATATGAAACCCCACAGCTATCTGCATGAATCCTTCTACCTTTATCTCTGCAAGCTTATTAGCATCTGCTGGGGATTTTCAAATACCTGGGTGTAATCATTTCAGTCTGGACAATCTAACTTTCCACTTTGATTCTTTGATTTATGCTTCAGGGGCTATGATGCTTTCTGCAGAGAAGTCATTTCTCATGGGAGAACAGGCCCTGCTGGCAGCCACACACCAGGACTGTAGCCCACACAATTGGAAAGTCTCTTGCATTCACGTATAATTGGTTTGAAAACCAGTTCAAATCCAGGGGGTTTCACTGACTCAAGAGAGTTCTCTATCAAACCCAAAGTTCCCAGCTATGCAGGAAAGGAAGAAAGGGAACAAGGACTGCTCCTTATTTGAGGCCACCCAGGCATGTCAGTGTGCCCAGGAAAAAGTAAGTATGATGGAAGCACAAAGATCATATGCTCTTTAGTTATACTCTAGCTAGCACACAACACAACAGCAGTGAAGATGCAGTAGAATGACTATGGGCCTGTTTGCTGGTTTCTGATCATGCCAGAGTTCCTGCTGTTGTCTTTACTCTGCCGGTTATTCACTGTTGTTAGCTGCTCTGGTTACCAAACCAGCAAGATTAAAGTTAGTACAGGCTTGCCTGGCCTTGCATCTTCAGTTTTCTCTTTTTAGACACTACAGAGGTGGGTCAGGGGATTAAAAGGAGGAAGCCTGAGCTGTGTTTTAGCATAGAGCAGAGTCTTTCTGTTCAGACCCAGATAAAGTCCATCTCTCCAGTAGGGTGTAATACCATCTGTACAGTGTGTTGGTCTGTCATTTTGGCTGACCTCTGGGTAGGGGCCATGGGATGCTGGCTTCCAGTGTAACAGGATCATCCAGCCTCATTGAATGGCAGACAACTGGGCAACAAAGTGCTCCTGAAATATTCAAGGAGGCAGTTTTCAAACGTATGTAATTTAATTGTTTTGGTTTCTTCTTGCAGTCATGAATACTTTATTTGGCTTCCTCAGGTTATTGCTGGGGTAGAAGACCTTGGAGACCTTCTAGCTCACCTTAAAATAGCTGGAAGAAGAGAGCAGAGGCCTTACCAGTTTGAAACAGTGGGAGGCCAGGAATTCTCTCAATAGCCTGGGGTATAGGCTCAAGGGAGAATGTTTTCTGTCAATATGAGGCAGCATGTGATATGGAAGTAACAGTGTAGATATTTTGTATTAATGCAATGAGACCTAAGGGACAGGGGGGAATCAAAAAAAGATGAAGATATTTTTAAACCAGTCTTATAGGCTGCATGGTCCTGACTGGATTGTCAATTCCACTTGCTATAGAACGAAATCAACAGGAGACCCTGTTTATACATTTATGAAGTTTCATCTTAAAAATAGATAGGAACAGCATTGACCAGTCCCCCTACCTGAACTACTGCCAGACGAACAAGGTGGTTGCGAATTTATGCAAAGTATCATTTCTCTGATCAATCATGACCACTTTCTACTCTTTCAGTCATGTGATTTAGCCATTTTTTTAAATTGAGTTACCTTCTTATCTCTCTTTTCTGCAATAGCATCAATGCTTTTATGTAGTTGGCTTAAGAAGAATTTGCGGTGAAAGGGTGGATCTGATGTGTTACCACTCTCTAATAACATTTTAAAATAATAGTGGCTGAATACTAGCTGACAGGGCCTGAAATTTTGTGTAGATGAAAGAATCTTTAGGAAACTGGGGAACGTTCTACTTTCTCAAGGAATATAGCCCCTTTTTAAAGCCTCCTGTTTCTTCCATCTGCTGATGGATTCCCCTGTCAAAGCAGTTTCTTCAAGGTAAAAGGGCTTTTAAGTCAGAGGAGCTGGCCAGCTGGAAATTCCCCTTGGTACTGGTATCTCTGAGTAGCACATAGCTGGCAAAGACAGTGTACTTCCCAGCTCGTTACTGCACCCAGCATTGCCTTCTTAACCCTGTGCGTCCAGACAGAAATGCGCAGGGAAGGGCAGTAAAATTGGGAAAGTGCAAACAAGATTTTAGTTCAAAAGATGACTTAATTGTTGTTGCATGCACCAAATGTTGAGGGTACTGTGCACGAGGGCAAGTTGTGTCAGTATTTATACCCTGAAATGAATCTGTCTTGTTATTTAAGCAATGACTTGGGCAAAAATACATGGTAAGTCAGTGGTTGAGGTGGGCATTGGACCCAAGTCTCGGTCCACAACCTCCACTGTCCAGTCTGCTCAGGGATCTGGAGTTGAAATGTGGAAACATTTCATCTTTCCTGGCACTTACTTCCTGCTCCCTTAAAAAGATATGAACAAACTGCCAGCATCTTGCTAGGAGCACTTTAAAAGACAAACAAATTCAGTGTTTAGTCTGTGCAGAAAATTCACATTAGAGGTGCTAAGGCAGACAGGCTTGAGACTGAGGTGGAGAGGGAGTATATGCACAGCATCAATTTAGCTTTCTCATCTTAGTGTAGCTCAAAGCAGACAGTAGTCTGATAAGAAAGTGAACATGATCAGTACCTTCATCTTGGCCATGCTCCCCAGGCAAAACCCAATCATACCGTCTGAGACTTCTGACAAATCAAAGAAACAGAGGGCTTCAGTTCTGCCTGGGGTATACATAGCCTTGAAGAGGCTCCAGCTGATAATGACATAGAGTTTGTTAGAGCCACTTCCTCCTCAGGAGCTGTGAAGAGTTGGGTTTTTCAGAGAAGCTTCTCCTCCCTGCCATGCACATATTTGAACTTTAGAGCTAAGAGCCCCAGGGCTTTTTTTTCAAGATTGAATAAGGAATTAATGATCCAGATGACATCAGTCATTCTGAGCTTTACAAAAGGGATCTCTCTTCTCTGCAGAGAGGGATAGAGACTTATTTATAAATAATGGTTAAAAGAATGTGATGAAATAGCTAACTAACCTGTTGCTCTATAGTCTCTTTCTTATGAGCTAGAAGAAGAGGACCATCCAATGACAGAAAGCTTAGGTGAAGTTAGTTTCTTAAGTTCTCCAGCTCAGCACCCAGTTTTTATCTTTGCTTCTTAGTGGAGGAGCCCTCAAAGTACATTACATAACAGCCAGGGGGTTCTTGGAAGGAGATAGGAAAACAGGTCCCACCCAAACTAATGCTGGTAAGCATCTCATATCTTATCTTAACAGCACTCATCACATTTTATGTTCGGGTCACTTGTTCTGGTTGCTGGCCACACCTGAGTTTATCTTGTTTAATCTCTAACTCATCTCAAAAGCCTTTTTGGGAGGGGGTAGGTGGTAGAAGGGGACTTTGCCTTAAAGAACCAGGGTCATCCTTAGAGTAGTTAAATCACGCGCTTACCACGCTGTCACTTCACAACCTGGTGAGTGCAGAGGGAGACTGTATGTACAGACTACACTGTGTACATTTGTACTTCCTCTCTTACCTGCTTTCCTGAGAAAAATCTAGGAAGGGGAAAACCGTCCCTGAATTAGACAGCAACATTGCAATGGACGTAATCACCTGCTGCGAGTAACCTTGACCTGTCTGCAAAAGCTTTGTTTAAAGGGGAGCATGGCTTTATTGGAAATTCAAGTTGAAAGGAGACTTAGTCATTCTACTTGACTTGGACTGAGATTTAGGCATAATGAGAACAAAAATGGTGCCAATTTTGCTGTCTTTTCAGTACTGAGCTAGAAACTACTTTCCTGTTGTCAGCAGAGAGCTTGGTATTGGCAAGGAGAAGAGGGCAGAGGCTGAGCTACTCATGCTTGGCTCCCTGAAATAAAACTCCAGGGATGCAGAAGAAAGAGGCCTATGATTTAAACTTTTTCAGTAGCCTAAATTCTTACTTAGATAGTATGCACTGTGCCTTGTCTGGTAGCCTCTTGGATTATACCAGACATGTTTTGGTATTGGAATTGACCTCTCCTTTTCAGTCTCTCTTTGGAGATGTACCTAGTCATACCATGTCTAAGCTTGCCTCTTGCCTAGGTGAAATCCCACCTCTTCCCTTATCCAAAACTCTGACAACCAGCTGGTGATATTGCTGGTTGAAAAGTTCAAAGGTGCCATGAGAAAGCTTGAATTATTGATGCCACTTTCCTTCCATATGCCTGTAATCGTCTGCTGCTTGGGCACAGCCCAGCCAGAATTGATGTTAGACTCCACAGCTGGGCAAGCTTGCAAGGACGCTGGAACAGACTCCAGGCTGCATGGAAACGAGGTACAGGAGAGTGAATATGTTACTGTATGCATTCATGTGACCTATGATACGCAGTACTGAGAAGCTCACTGGAATCAGGATGGATGGCATAGGTACGTTGAAAGAGTTACTGTGCAAAGTGATAAAGAAGGAGCTTGAAGAATTTGTACAGGTGAATGAAAACAGAAACTTAATTCTTAAGTTCCAAGCATTTCCCTTTAAGATTAATGATTGTACTTTTTCCTCTGTATATGTTGGGAGAAACCACTGTGCTTAGGGAAGATGAGACTCACTCCTCTACTGGTCTTAAAATAACAGCATGCACTATCTTCTTTTTCACTGTGGGTTAATGCTGTGTGTCTTAATAGCATTGAGGTTCTCCTTTCTCTGATATAAAGTATTCTTATTTCTTCTAAAAAGGAAAAACAAAATTGAGTTGTTCTTTTTCCTGTAGTGATTTAGATGAAGTTGCTATAGTGAGGGGAGTTGAAAAACTGATGAGAAGGATCTTTCATCTGCTCCAGTGTGTCCAGGAGGCAGATGGTCCAGGGCAGTTAATCAAAGCAGGTCTGATGTCAAAGGAATTGTTTATATAAGCAGTGATTCATCTTACCATTCCCAATAATAACAGTGGTGTTACAAAACGATCTGCTCTAAAACCCTGTCTCTGAAGAATTGCAAACTCTAGGTTTTCATGTTCTAATGCAGATTCAGAGTCTGGGGTCCTATCTTTACAGTGTGTGAAACCAAAGTCCTGTGTCTAAACTCCCTACAAATTTGGGCAGTGTTCCTGTTCTTCTTCATAATCCAAGTATTGCAGCGTTTTGTTTTGTGGAAGGCTTTAGCTTTCCAGACACATGACTATCTATTAGTAGTGTATTAAAGCAGACTTTTAATTTAATTTTTTTTCTACTGCATTTGGCATTGTAGAGAAGCAGTATCAATTTTAATCCCCCAGGAGGACAGAATATTAACAACTATTCTGTACTGAGGATTTAGGGTCTAATTCAGCTGCCATTAATCTCAGTAACAAAACTCTTGTTGCAGGATTTAGAGATCTAGGCCACTAGTATTGGTGTGTTAAGTGGGGAAGGGAGGCTGAATTAAGGTGACTGGACACCTACATATTATATAGAGTACTGTTTAAACAGAGGGATAAAAGAAGAGGATTTGAGATGAACTCTGTGCTATGCAACATACGTGTCCAAGATGTTTTGAATAGTGTCAGCCCCAGATGAGAGTAAAAAAGCAAGTTTAGAGAGAACACTAAAGACATTGATTGTTGAGGAACCCTTTACTGTATATAATAGTGCTGTCAGGGCAGCAGCTTTTTGCTCAGCATCAGACTTGCAACTGGGGAAAAGGGAGATACAGTTTTTTCCAGTTGCAGAAGATTGTTCTGTCATGCAGAAGAGTACAAAATGGGTAGTATGGAAAAAAAAAACCACAACCTTTTGTGATAAATCCATGTGCTTTACATATACCTAGTGTGCTTGTTTTAGAGCATCAGCCTTCCTGGACTATGAATGTGGTTTTGCTGCCCTCCTTGGGGTGACTGAGGTGAGGCAAACTTTGATTCACTGAGTTGTTCTTTACCAGTTTGTTCCCAGGGCACTGGAATGTATTTTTTTAATGGCTTGCTTTTTTTTCTTTTTTTT
>VYZM01004313.1:419858-488895 GCA_013398915.1 Dromas ardeola | reverse complement strand
TTTTTAAAAAAATGACTCGTAAGGATGCTCGGACAAGTTTTAGTCTGCAAGAAAGACATAAGGTATTCTGGAGAGTTGGTGGATTTCCATCCAGCAGAGTAGGCTGCCTTCTTGAGGTACTGAATGTTAGAAATCCTTATTCCTTGTCAGACTTTATAATAGCTGGAAAGATTTAAAGCTTTATGCTGAATTGCAATCTTGACTGTGTACTCTTCCCCCATCCCCCTACCCTAGGGCAAGAAGAGGTCTGCGGATGGAAGCAAGTTTCAATAAACCTTGACCAGAACTCTTTCAGGCTTGTAGCATGTGTACAATAACAAGCAAGGGTTTACTTTTCATTATGGGGAAGAGAACATTTGTACGGTATAGTATAGCTAATCCTCCCAGCTCAATCCCATCTCTCAGGAGTTCCCTACTGGCCCTTGTGTGTCTTCACAGTCCCCATTACTGTTGGGTTTGGCTGTCAGAGCTTGTACACGGCAACCATGATTATTGAGATGCCCGGTTCAGAGCTGTGGTGCAGGTAAATATGTTGCCAGCATCCCATAATAGTCCAACATCTGACTGAAGGCTTCCAGACACTGTATTTCAGCCTTTAAATAAATAAGTTAATGTTTTTTTGAATTTATGATGATGGTAGGAGTTAGTAACAAAATCTTGACTGCTAGGCCCTCTCTTACCTATTGAGAGAAACTGTAAGGCTGTGATGGGTGGAAGTTTCTCCTCTCCCTGTAGAGAATCTATCAAGTTGGCTGAAAGACAAAGAGAAACAGGAAGCAAAGGGAGAGAAGAGTTAACAGAGAAAGAGGTGAGAGGACAAAATATGTAACAGAATTTGCCTGTGTACTGGTTTGTTCCTCACCCATCAATCTCTAATTGCCCCTAACAGGAGGCTTTTTACCTCTTTTTCATTTGAAAGATGTTGAAGACTGTTGGGTTTCCCTGCTATAATATTTTTTTCTTAGTCCCATTCTCCTCTTCCATTCACCTCCAAGTTTTTCTTTCTTTGCTCCATCATTTCCACACAGTTATGCCCTTACTGTTTTCTGGTTTGTACCTTTGCCTTGAAGTGCTGGTGACCCGGGAATCAAAACCAGGCTCTGCCATTAGCACTTCATTCAGACAAACGTGTAGAAGTGGAGTCTGGAGCCCAGGTGGTACTTTGGCCTGTCTGAAGCAGCAAGAGGTTGACTAATAAAATAAAGGATCTTTATGACTGGAAAGGATAGAAGTAATATTTTTTAACAGGCTGAAAGGTCAGGAATAATCCTTTGGGCACTTTTACATCCTTTATTTCCTGCCTATGATGAGAGGAAAGATAAAGAGATAAGCAATGATGATTAATACTTAGAATACTGAACACTTCCTAGACTGTCAGCTAATAATTGTGCACTCAGGAGGAGTTGTGTGGAGATGCTGTTACATAGTTGAGTACTTTGTGCTCTTGAATTCTTGCTCAGTTTAGCCAGACCCTGGAAGGCATTGAACGCTTGTTCATGGAACATACCATTCAAAACCAGCCCCATCATGCTAAAGGAAGAGATGGAGTGAGGCAATTCCACAGACGTACACTGGGTCTGTATTAGGAGTATTCTTTGGCGTACAATTGTTTGCCAGGGTTTTTGCAGTACAGTTGTGTATCAACAGAAATCAGTTATAATTGTTTGAAAATCCTTTTGCTGTGGGTAACTAACATCCACTATCCTAAAAAAAATTTAAAAGCAATCTTTTGTCAGTATTTTATATCTTCAGAAGCAATTCTGAAATGCAGACTTATGCTACAATGTTAGCCTAGTTTCAATTGCCTTTTCCTGCAGAAATTATCAGTTTACATGATTGGATTGGTATTATTGTTGTCCACTCTATTATATTTCTCTTTCTAACACTTTATTTCTTCTCTCTTTTTTCCTATTCCTCATTAATTTCCTTATTTAGGTTTCTCTCCGGTAAGATTTCAGGAGAGCTGTTCAGGGACAGAGAGCTAGTTTCCTCATAAATTTTTCTACTTGGGCTAAACTTTTTCACGACAGGTCAAACCTTGAGTATCATCTGTTCATTAATGTCCTTCTCTTCACTGCAGGAAATTTAAAAGGTTATACCCTGGAAAATCAGGTACTATTTAACTGTAATTATGATATATGTTTAAATTTACCAAGTACTTATTTGCTTGTTAAGAGACAAGTGCTCAATTAAAAGGGGAAGAATAATAAACAAACACAAAGAATGAGACTTATATTTTTGCATCCTTTCTATTAATTATCTATCAGCTCAGCTTGTACAGATGTTAATACTGCAGTATCCATTCAACTGGTACAGTTCGAGTTAATTTTTTAGGTTTTTTGTTAATCGGTTGTAGTCTTTTCAGTTCTACTCAGTGATACAGCATCTACTCAGTATTGTGTATTTTCAACCTGCAAGTCAGTATTGTTCATATAGGTCCAGCTGTGATTCTGGATACTAAGGAAACTGATTTAAGTATTTAGTGTTCATTCATTTGACATAAATCATTAGATGTGTTCCTCTATTCTTAAGCACAAAGAAGGTTATTGGAGAAGTGAAAACTGAAACGAAATGATCATTCTTTCTTAAACTACAGTGTGGCCGAACCATTGTTAAGTGTGGAAAATCATAGACATTTGTTCAGTTGCCTGTATATGACTGGCATCTGGCAAGAATCCTAATAAAAGAAGAAAATAAGGGTGCTTCATGACAAAATAAAACAGAGATTCACCTGGAACAGGACAGTCGCTTTAGCACGCCTCAGCTGCACAGGTATGGTTCTGCAAATGTTTGCTTGGTTCTATAGAAATGAGGTAAATTACCGCTTAGGAGGATCTAGCCTCTCTTTGTAGCTTATGTCAGAGCAAAATGCGCAATGTTTCGTTTCACAGGTGAATTGAGATAAGCCCTCACGTACTCCTGAACACTGAAGAAATGCCTCCTTCCCGATCCAAGACTCGGCACAGAAAGGTTGGAAAAGAGAAAGTGTTGAATTGTGAGAAAAAGACAAGCTCCCCAGGAGATTCAAAGATCCACTGTGGGAGACGGTGGGAAGGTAAAAGTAAAGGCCAGCTGAAGGGCAAGGAGTCATTGCCTGAACAAGATAACACCCTTGAAGAGGACCCCTTAAAAAGCCAGAGGCTGGTGAGGCTTCAGGGAAGCAAAGAAAATGGCCACAAAAAGTTATTCCAGGGGAAAAGAGCCTACAAGGGAAATGATAAAAGAGAATCTGGTTTGGGGAGAAAACATGGAGAACAATTAGTGTCCAAGTTGGAGGGGAAGAAAGGAAAGGTCTGCAAGCAACAGGAAATGATATCGGGACGAGAAAGTGAGGAGAGTAGCGATAAGGAGGAAAAGGCCACCACAAACAGCAAGAAACACAGTTTTAAAAAGAAGTGTGGAAAGCATCCTGCTGTTAGTGAAAAAGTCACCGAGTCGGAGTCTGTGAAGTCAATTGCAGAGCAAAGTGTTGAAGGCTCTCTTCAGAAACATGACTCACCACAGAAGGCACACAATGCCAGGCATAGGATAAAGCACGACGAGAATCATGGCTTTAAGGAAGCTTCTGAGCAGAAGTCAGATTCTCAATCCCAAGGCAGTATGGCCCAGGGAAAAGGTGAGAGAACTGTGAAAAAACAAGTTGGAAAACATACCAGGATTATTGTTGCCAAAAGTGCAGAAGAAAATATCCTGGAAACCTCAGATAACTCCTGCTCTGACTCCAGCAGTGAAGGCCATTTGACCCATAAAAAAGGTACAAAAGAGTCTGTAATGGACAGCACTGCAAGCAGTGAAGAGAAGAGTAGTTCGTCAGAGGAAGATGGAATCAGTGAGAAAGAAGCCATGCTCGAAGATCCTCCTGTGGCTGAAGGAAAAGTCTACAAGGAACCGCTTGAGGAAAGCAATGAAGCATCTAATGAAACTGAACGGGAGAAGGTGACCACAGATGGAAGGAATGAATCTGAGGGTGAAGGCACTGACTTTGCAGGATTGGAGGCAGAGGAGAAAATGAAGCAGCAAGATGACATGCCAAGACAACCAAAATCTATTCTAGCTGAGAGTGGTGAGGAAGATAATGATGTAAGCATTTCAGGATTCCAACTTAAAAGTCCTAAGAACAGAGAAAATGGCAATCGTGAAGCAGGCAAGAAAAATATATTAGAAAATGACGAAGTTCAAGCTACGTCAAAAGATGTACATGATAATTCGGACAGCAATGGAGAGAACAGTACTGAAGAGAGGGTTAACAAAGGAAAAGAAAATGCAACAAAACAGCCACTGCCTAGTGCTGTGAAAGCAAAACTCCATGTTCGCCTTAGCAAAGTACTTCAAGGAACTGAACAGAAAGAGGATGTGTATGATGAAGGCAGAGTGCTGAAAGATAGCCCTTTGCTCTCCAAGCAACAGATGTCATTGAAGGAGAAATCTGGGAGGTGTGAGCCTGCAGAACAAGGTAAAGTGGTAGGACATACACAGAGGGATAGTTCTTCAGACTGCAGCAAGCAGGAGTTGGCAGCGATGATGCTAACAAAGAAATACTCTTCTCAATCCCAAATCCTCTTCAATCTGAAAAGCAAACATAAAAATGCTGAGACCAAACTATTAACAAGCTGTAAACCAAATCCTGTCCAGATGGCTTTGGAAACTAACTCTGACCTGAAAAATGTGGAAAGCATCTGTTCAAAACCCATGACTCTAGAAAGCCTCAGTACACAGGAAGAACCCAACATAGCTCAGAGTTTTGGAGAGAAAAGATTAAACCTTTCAAATATTTCAAGCTGCTCCACTATTACAAAAAAATCATTTGATAAACAGCTCCTTGGCAAGAAGAAGAAAGTTGGAAAAGTTGTTGGAAAAGTTAAACTGAGTTCAGGCCAGACTTTAGAGGCCAAAAAAGCAAAAGCAGAAGAAGTGGTTGCAGAGGCACCTTCTGAAGAAGAAAGTGTGCATGATGGGAAAGAATCCAAGTACTTGCACACCCATTCTGCTTTTAGAAAAGTCACCAGCTGGCTTGGTCAAAAACCTGCCAAGAAAGCAAGACTGAAAGGTCATCTGCTGAGCGTGGCACGTGCAATTGGTATTTCAAGATGGCTCTGGAAGAAATTCAGGAAGAGGAGCAGCAAACCTTTTGGATTCAGAAGTAGAGTGGCAATCCGGATTGTAAGCACTGCTGGGTGGCTTGGTCGGTCTGGCAAAGCCTTCCCTGGTACAGCCGGACAGCCAGGGAGGGCTGAGTTGGGTGACAAAGAATTTTCTCTTCCATTAGTGGAGGGGAAAGGTGGTCCTAAAATGGCAGAGGGAAGAGAAGTGGGACACACTGATTTGCCTTCTGGTGATTCCCCTCTTCAAAGCAGTTCCTTTCCATACTTACTTAGCTTGGATGAGGAGAAGAACAATGCTTCTGATGCCAAATTTGCTATAGTATTCCCCAGAGTCCACAGCATGGTTAAGACAAATAGGTCCTTGGCCAGGGGCTCTGGGAGTAGTTATTCCCTAGAGAAACTGAGATCTCCATTGGACAGAAAATCTGTCATGACTGTGCAACAGGGTTGCAGATTCAAATGTGACCTTCCCAGATCTTTGATGGATCAAAGTCCTCAGAGAAACAGGGAACAGGGCTTCCTTCCGCATCGAGAAGAGGATCCAATACATACATCAGATTATTCCAGTGAGGTAGATGTCAAAGAGGGTTCAGGTGTCCTCCAGACTGCAGAGTCCATAGTCACACCTGGTGTTCACTGGTCTCGGCACCAGGCTCGGGGATGTGATCCTGCAGCGTGGCTGAATTCTGAATTGCTACTGCCACGACTAACCATTGAGAACCTAAGCAAATGGGCCATCTACAAGGACCCACATCTTGCCAACAGCCATGCGATGAAGGCCTGCAAGGATCAGTGGGAGGCAGAAGACATCACTGACAATATGCTAGAGATGGAATTCATGCAGAAACAGGTACAGGTATTGCCTCCAGTATTGGAATGAAGCTGAACTTTTCCTGATTTTCAGTAATGTATCTGTGCATTTCAGGTGTACATGTGTGAAGACCACTGTGGAGAAGTTGAGGAGATTGAAGATCTAACCAGTCTGGAGTATGTGTTGTCAGTGGTATTCTGCAGCTAATTCAAGGTTACAGGGGCATGCTTGTTATCCTTCAAAGCTACTGTTGGGTCAACAGCAGAAAGCACATTATAGATCCTTGGCTACCACATGAGAAAATAGAATTAATTTGATGCATATCATAGCTGAGTAACTGATGCTCAGCGGTAAGGGTAAATAAAAGACTAAATTGCACTGTTTAAGTTCTGGATCTACACTGAATCATGTGAGGAGGAGCACAGTTGCGGAGGGAACTCCTGACTGTTGTGTACGGTGTGTCCCAAAGCTCTCTGCTGCACAGAGAGCGCACATTGAATCTCTGCAGTCACACACCAGAGAGAGCAGCTCATCTTAGCAGACTTTCTTACAGATGCATCCACGGAACTTTCCCTCTCCTGTTAAATGGTTCCCAGTCCTGAAATGGGTTCTAAAAAAACTAAATATACTTTATGGGTAGGGGAAATGCAGTTTAGAGGCTGATGTGACTTTTGTGGTGTTGCAGAGGGACAGAACTGGGAATTTGACATACCATTCTTGTTGCATGAAGTGAATGGTAAGTCAGGAAGACTTGCAGGGTGGGAGGCACATTTCTATGTTGTTTGCCTACTGACACTGGCATCTGTGGCTTTAGCAACTCCCGTTGCCTTCATCTATGGCAAACTCAGGACCTACATCTTTATTAGCTTTTAAATCATGAGTTCACTGCTATTGTTAAAAGAAAAGCACCTAACACTGCTTCTCACACATGTCCTGCACCTTCTACCCTTGACATCCTATTGAGATAAACAACTGCAAAGGCTGTGTGCAAGGAGGTGTGATCACATGGAGATGGACGGGCTGGATATTCTGAGCTTTGGCTGCTCTGTTCTCTGATGTGTTTAATACTGGACGCATTGGAATCATGTGAAGGCAGTGAAGAGTTTCAGATTCCAGCCTCCGACAAAATCCTTGGGAGGGAAGAACAGTTAATATTAACGCATGCAAGTGAAGCTTATGGCTGACAAGTCCTTTCTTCTGTTTGTAGGGAAGTCTGTGAGAGCTCAGTTCTGCTGTGTCTGAAGAAGAGGTTCCATCGCAATCTTATTTATGTATGGGTAGTGATGTTTGGTTTTTTTCGTTGTTTTTTTTTTTTTTTTTCAGTGCTTATTCATTCTGAACAATAAGCTTTAAGAGAAGATAATTTCTATCATTCTGTCAAGCTTTAATGATGCACCAAGTAGCTCAAGAGCTTAGTCATTACTGGGAACAATGAAAGAAGGATACTCACACTGCTTTTGCTCAGAAAATGGGTAGCATGAAATATTTGTGGTAAAATCTGAAAGTCCCAGAGTTTCTCTTTAGTTTTGGTATTTGTTGACAACCCACGAGTATACTTGGGTTCGGTTTTAGCCTCAGCTGCTCCTAGTAGAACTCTCCTGTCTTAGCAAAGCAGTTCTGAGTAAAAATTGTGGATCTCAAGAAGAAACTTCAGAGTTTCTGCAAACACTTCACAGTGTTGCAGTCCGGAGCTACTTCTGAATGGCTAATGGTTCTCTTTTTCATTTACTGGCTCAGGTGTTCAAACCTGTGCCTGTAATTTCATATGAAGCTTGGAGAATAGATAGTGACCAGTGAAGATGACCATGGACCAGTGAGTGCCCACTTATCCCAAAATATTAATGATAGGGCTTTGAAAATGACCACTGAAAAATTGTGCTATCCCCTGAATAAGCTGACAGTATAGTCAGAATAGACAGCATTCCTTAAAAGGTTATTTTAATCTTTGTATAAATATATGTGTTCAATTGCATTTCTCATTCAGAAAATTCTAAGAACTCGCCAGATATTTTTTCCCATTCTTTTTTTTTGTCCTAGACTTATATTGGACAAATTTTGGTTTCTGTGAATCCTTTCAAAGACCTCAGTATATACTCTGAAGATGTGGCTACCCAGTACCACCAAGGGACTCTCTCAAAAAATGCCCCGTATGTTTCTCTTTCTCAAATAACTCACTAAATTCTGTTCCGTTTGTGCTCCAGAAAGTATGTTATTTTCCTCCAGTTGTCTGATAGAGCAGGATGAATGATACAGGAAGTGAGCAATCCATTTGGCAAAGTTGTAGTTGCTTGGACCTGTAATGCTACAGAGCTAAACCCTTTAGGTCCAGTTTCTTCAGTATTGCTTGAAGGTCCTGAATTCAATGCCTGCTGGGACTGTACCTGAGGAGTTAGGCTGAAGAGGTCCTAAAGGAACCTGAACATTTCAATAGCTTGTAATGGGGGTATTAACCTTATGTCAGCAAAGAACAAAGCTCTCATTTCCCTGGTTCCTCACATTTCTCAGATCAAGATACTGGCCCATCTCTAATGTAGATGACTGATGAGTAACCTTGTGGTGCTGTATTTTTGAGGTAGAAATGTGAGGTCAGTTAACCGGGATTTTCTTTCTGTACATCTAGACACATCTTTGCCATAGCAGAAATGGCCTACACGCTATCTCAGTCATCAGAGCAAGAGCAGTGTATCATCATCAGGTAGGAAATAAGCGTACTTTCTTGAAGGCTTGTTAATTTCTCTTTGTAAGACTTTAATCTTTGTATTTCACTGTCCATAAGTTTATCATTCTGGCTCTTGTGTGAAGGCTGTCAGTAGAGAACATGAATAAGATATGTTGTTATTTGACTCTGTGCAAATACAGCTGCATTTATCTTCACATCAGTTTGGAGGAGTGGAAGAGAATGCGTTTGGCATTCCACAGTGGAATTTTATTTGGGCCTATTTTGTCAAATTGTCTCACTGTTTCAAAAATATGTGATCTTCATGTGTTGTATATCAGTACAACTCCACTGATTTACTGTAAGAGGTGCTCTGATATGTCTAAATTAGGTAATTCTGTTTTGATGCCAGCTTCCTTACCTCTTGTTCTTCCAGTGGACACAGTGGATCAGGTAAAACAGAAGCTGCCAAAGCAATTGTGCAATACCTGACCATGCTGTACCAGAGATCAGACAGCTACAGGATCAGACAGGTAAGAGGCAACTGAGATTGGCTTTATGCTGTGATAGTTAGGCAAGGAGTAGAAGCCAAAGACAGGGTAAAGAGGCCACACTGTTAATGTTGTTTCTTTGTTCCTGTTTAACTGAGCTGGACTTTGGATGGGTCGTGGTTCAAGGTGAAGGTCCAGTAAAGAGAGCTGATGTATTATTGTTCTGTATTTTAGTATCTTGGAGCCCTGATGCTGTATAGAGTGCTGTATCTGTTTGAACAGAGAGATCATACCTTATAGCGTTGTCTGGGAGGTGAATCTGAACAAACACAGAGCAGAAGTAAAGTGAAAGATCTTAGCAATGAAGGTAAAGAGATCATAGCATAGAGTAACTCAACAGCGGCTAGAGGTAATGATACCAAGATAAATTTTAAAAGTTACTCTTTAGTCAGGCAAGAATTATTTCAGTGAAGTCCCATTTTTCTTGTATTTCCAAGCTAACAGTTACTTAAGTTCCTTTTGGGTTTAAAAACCCGTGATTGCTACTGAAGTGTTCTCTCCCTCTTTTTTTCAAGCCCTGCAATGTCCTACCCATCCTGGAGAGTTTTGGGAATGCCAGAACCATCCTCAATGACAACTCAAGCCGTTTTGGAAAGCTTCTGAATGTCTACCTGCAACAGTGAGTTAAAGGAGCATCTTGGGATGCTGTCCTTCCCAGTTGTCAAGGGGTGAGAAAAGATCTAACAGTGCTTCGAGCTCTTGCAATAGCCCTCCCTCCCTACCCTTTTGTTGTCATCAGGGTAGGAAGAGGGTGAGTTTACACCCCTATTTTGCTTTTAGATTTCCTCTACGAAAGAATAGATCTTCACCTCTTAAGGTGGGTGATAAATTAAGAATAGAAAAATGGATCAAGTGGTTTATAAAAAGGAGCCATCTAATACAATGTTGTGTCTCCAACACTGGCGACAAGCATTCACTGAGGCAACAGTAAGAACAGGCAAAATATATATAATTATTTTCTTTAACACCCTGTTAGCTCTTAACCATTTGCAGCAGCTCAGGAGTTTTTCTGAGACTCTTGTGGTTTTCCAGTTTCCTCTTGGGCTCATAGAAACTTCATGCCTCTGCAACAGTCTTTTGGCAAGTGTTCTACAGGTCTAACCAGTTCTGTGAAAACCACCTTTTTTGTTTTGAACCTGCCTCCTTTCTAATTTCGGCTTGCCTTTTTTTTTTGTTTTCCTTGTTTTTTGTGGCTTTTTTTTTTTTTTAACTGTTGCCAAGCACTGAGCTGATATTTTCATGGAACTGTCTATCACAACACCAAGGTCTCGGTCCTAAGCAGCAATGGTTAACTTGGAGCCTGTCAGTTTGTATGTGAAGCTGGGATTATTTTGGCCTGTATGCATCACTTTACATTTATATAGTGACATACAGTAGGGATATTCTGACATATGAAATGGGTGGGTAAGGTCAGATGCGGGAGTGATATTGCAACAGCTATGGCTGAAGGGAAGAGGCTGGACTATTTTCAGGACATATCCTGTGAGGGTCATTCACGTCCAAGCTCCTTTGTACTCTGAAGCCTGTTCAGAACCCAAACTTGAATCTGTATGTTTCATAGCTGCTTTCTCTGTCCTAGTCTGATACAAAATGCCAGTGCTGGAAAGCTTCAAAATTCAGACCATGTTGGTCAGGTCATACCCTTGTTTCTCAGCAACAATTCCGTCTGCTAAACTCTCAGAGAAATGGATCTACAGAAAACCTGTTACTAGCTTCTGACAGCATCTGTTGTTGTCTTATGCTCAGTGGCGTCGTGGTGGGAACATCCATCTCCCAGTACCTGTTGGAGAAGTCTCGTGTGGTATTTCAGGTGAGGACCAATGAATCCCCTCCCTCTTAGAGGGGTCCCTGTCTCCCTTATTCATATTTAATCTTAAATTTACTGTTAAATAACAGGGATGGGAATAAGTATGAGAATTGCCTCCTATTTCTTCTGTTATCAAGAAATATGTCTCCTCTGTGTAGCATAAGGTGATCACTTATTTGAATAAAATAGGAGGTAGCTCTGCCTCAAACAGGTTGAAATAAGCTACTTATTAGAGATTACTGGAAGTTAAATCTTTCCTCAACTAATTTTTCTCAATGTCTGGCGTGTGGAAAAGGTCAGATACTGGAGCTGTGTGAAAGGGATTGCTCTCAAATGGAATGCTCTTAAGATGTCAGTGAGAAACCCTGGAAACTTTTCAAATGGAATAGTTCTTGGGTGGCTTCTGGCCTCATCTTTCTGACCTCAGAGTTTGTGTCCTGCTTTTTGAGTGTTTGGTTCATGGCAACATGTATTCTGTAGGGTTTTAGAACTGGATATGAGTCAACTCTATGAACTGTCCCCATCAGGCCCATGGTGAGAGGAACTACCATGTGTTTTATGAGTTACTGGCTGGGCTGCCTGTGGAGCAGAAAGAGGAGTTGTACTTGCAAGAGGCAGAGTCTTACTTTTACCTGAATCAGGTGAGTGAGGCGAGGATGGTCTGCAGCTGCTGATAGAGTGAAATAGCCAAGACATCTCTTCTGTTTGGTTAACGAAGCACCTGATAACTTTGCTTCCCTCCTGATGAGTCCCTCACAGGCCAATGCTAAAGTCTGCTCTGCTTCTTCTCACACCTGACCTAAGAAGGACTACCTTTGTCTCTTATGTGATCTTTTTCTCACCTTTCAGGCCCCTTCTGCTCCCAAATAAAGCCCTTTTAAAAAGGAGTCATCGTGTAGGCCCGAGGCCCCACCATGTGGTGAAAAAATCCTTTTCTCATTGCCTTTCCTTGCATTTGCAATTTATTGTGGTACTGAAAAGAGTAGGGAATATTTCTTTCTACCTTTGGCAAAACACTTGCTTCATTGACTGAGTAAATGGGTGGAAGTCTTAAACCTCTGAAATGTACTTCTGATTACAATCTATTTAAATTGGAAAATTGTTTGCTAGACTTATGACAAGCCATTACTCTAGAGCACAGTTTCTTTTGTTTAAGAATGTTTTCCATACTCAAGGAGTTCACAGCAATAGCAAGATATCTTTGAGCTGTGGGGTTCAGCTTTCCTGGGAGGGCAAACTCTTTACAGCAGCTGTGGTCATGTGAGGAATCCTTGAGGAATGATTGCTATCATCTTTCCTTCAGGCAAGGAATGGACAAGTACCATTAATGACTCAAGGATGGTGGGCAATTAAGGGCCCATCCCTCAGTGGGGTTATGTTCCTAATTGGCGAAGGATCTGTATTGTAAACTAAACTCTTCAAGGTGATAGTTAACAGCAGTGTCTCAGCCTGCTGCAGAGAAGAAAAGAGAAAAAGATAAGCTCGTGAGTAAAGAAGTTAACAGAGACTGACAAAATCTCTCTTGGATCTTGGTCTTCAAAAGAAGAAGCCCAAGGGCTGCCTGGACCTCGTTCTTGTCCTCATCTGAATCTGGCTATCAGCTGGAAACTTTTGTCGAAGAATGCGCTTGTACAAAAACAGGTTCCACAGACCACCTTGACCCAGGATTTAGTAGACTTTAGGATCACAGGCATTTGTTAAGAGTGTCCTCTTGTAGAGAAAATCACAAGAAGAGTAAGAGTGATATTCCTGTGTTGTGGTGAAGCTCTGAGGCAGAGGTGAGTGAGACTATAACCCAGGATGGCTCTCTAGGTGCACAGAAACCCATTTGCTTTGATACATTTGGTTCTGGTACCATTTGGCGTAGCAACTCTGACATGACTGACTTGGGGGTAGCTTCTGGCATCCCTTCTTTTCTCAAGCTGCAGTCCAGCAGTGGGCAAAGGGTAGCTTAGGTGCCTGTATTGGAACCATAATAAAAACTTAGCGTGTGTGGGCAAGAGAGTTCTTATTCTCAAAAACTGCAGAGAGAAAAAGAGATTGATCTATCATGAATGCTGAGCTCCCACTAGTGGTGTCTTTGGTCTTTTTATTTCAGGTTCTTCCAGTCCTTAAAACATTGAACTCCTTCTCTGAAGATTGCTGCTGGTAGCTCAGCTCCAGCCTGGGGCAAAAGGGGCTGACCAGGATTATCTGTCCCTATTCTCTCAGGGCAGAGCATGTGACATCCTGGGGAAGGAGGACAGTCAGGACTTTCTGGTCTTGGTGCAAGCTCTGGAGGGAATCAGCCTCTCGTCTGATCAACTGACCTCCACCTGGGCTGTCCTGGCTGCCATTCTGCAACTGGGGAATATCTGCTTTACCTCCTACGAGGTACACTAACCCTTGGCAGCTTGGGAATGGGCTATTTGTGCTAAACATTGCTGTTATCCCATGTGATGGGACTGGGGACATTATTCTTGGCTGAGGGTGATCCCTTGAAGACCATTCTGTTCTTTTGATACTAGGCTCTAGACTGACCTAGGCAGGTACAGAAGATGGAAGGCAACCAAAGGTCATTAGAGCCTGGATGGCTCTTTGGGGAGTCAGAATGAACCTAGATGCTGGTGTTTTGCCCAGGCTGTGTGTGACTAGCTCTGTGCAGTTGAGGTGCTGTTGAGAATATTAATACTAGTGGAACCTAGTAACCCATCCATAGTCGAATCTGTTGTTCTCCATTATTTAGAAAGAATCTTATGAGCATGCAGCCATTGCCAGTGACACTGAGATTCAGATTGTGGCCAATTTGTTGCGTGTCTCAGCAGATCACCTGCAAAGTGTCGTCACTCACCGTGTCACGGTGAGTACCTTCTTGGCGATTTTTCATTCATCCTGAAGCATGGAATGCCATAGCCCAGTGCTCTGTCAGCAGAAGGGCCACCATCTTAGAAGGTCCCAAATCTGGGAGGTAACAGCAGGAGTAAAATGGTTCCTGTGCTGGATGGGGATGGGCTGAACCCCTCAAGGCAGTGCTGTAAAGATGGCAGAACTCACATCTAGGAGGGCTTTTCTTGACATGAGGTGGCTTCAGGTTTAACGCTTTGGCCAGCTGACTCCCACCCTGAAATGTGGCAGCAAAATTCTGGTTTTGCTTTTTCCTTTGATACCTGGTTAAATTCTCAGGACAAATAGAAAAAAAAATAATCCATTTATTAACCAGGCTGACTTCTTGCATATTTAAAAAAAATGTGTATTTGTGAGCTAATAACAGTAAATTCCAGCTCTTTATGTATCCAGGTGACATCTTATGATCGGATCTTCACCCCTCTATCTGTAGAAGGAGCCATTAATGCCAGGTGACTTCTGCTGTTGTTGTCTGGGTCGGTGAGATGTACCCAAGGGTTCTGTCTTTGCAGTAACTGGTTTTACTCCCCTCTCCTACTCAGGGACTCCATTGCCAAGACTCTGTATTACCTGCTCTTTGAGTGGCTGCTGCTGAAAATCAATGAGTGGCTGGCTCCCTGGGAATCGGACTGCGCTGTGGGCATTGTGGACATACATGGCTTTGAGGTTGCTTTTCCGATTCTTTTCATGTTGTCTGGGCTGCAAGCGCATGTGATAATTCTCCTTAGTCACTGCCAGAAATGGGAAGGTGTCTGATGGTGGGTTTTCTTTCTGGTTTTGTTTGGCTTTTTTTTTTTTTTCTTTTTTCCCAAAAGGAGACAGTAATTGTACCGTGTAACACAGATGTCTGTATTCAGGGGGGTACCCTTTTTTTTCAGAGGCAGTAGAGAAGTCCTCCTTCAGGGTGTGATTTAACACTTTTACCATAGACTTCTTGTTATGAAATGCTATCTGGAGGAGCCCATGGTCTTTCATGACTGTGGCATAGATAGAATCCCAAGGTACATAGGACCATGCAGATTGCAAGTAGTATTGGTATGTAAGTGGAGTCCTAACAATCACAGGCAGTTAACAACCTAGTGTCAAACAGAGTGGTTTCTGGTGCTCCCACCATGTCAGGCTTGCATGTTTGATACCTTTGCATGAACTGACCAGTATGGTGCTGCATAGATAGTACACACAGCTAGTTTTGGTTCTGTCATTCTAAGGAAGAAGAAAATTATTTGATTTTAAATAGGAACAAAACCAGCACTTTGAGCCAACTTGGCCCATTGAATTAGCTCGTATGCTGTTTTAAATACAGATCAAACTGTCTTTTCAGCAAGTGCACTGGAGTTTAGAAACCAAGTTATGTGTGATGTTGGAAGGACACATGAGGATTTTAACTCAATGGCTCAATTCTCACCTCAAGAAGGTTTGACAAAACCTCCAGAATTTTCTTAGAATATTAACTTACACACAAATTCCTGTAAAAAGCAACTCAGAGTCCTTTCCCTGTAGCCTGTGTTCTGCTGCTCAGCAATGGCCTGGGGAGCCAGATTTGATGGCTCCAGCCATCAGCCTGTTTTGATGGACCAAACCCAGAAAAATACCTGGTAAATATTTCCTGTATTGATGAGGTGAGCTGAACAAGCTAATTCTTAATGAATCACATTTTAATTCTTCCTGGTGCTATTACTAACAGAAGTAAGAAAAACATTTTTAATGTAGTTTAAATCTAACTGTTCCCATTTGTTTCCTGGAGACTTAGATAAAGCATAAAGCTGGGAATATGTTAACGCTATCTTTTACAATTCATTTCTTTTCACGTGCTTCAGCCTGTCCTGGTTTTCTGTTGTTCCCAGCCTGAATAGGGACAAGTCCAGAATCTGAAGAGATTCTCCCTGATCAACGAGGCTTTGGATCAGGCCAGGGACAGGAGAACTGCAGATAATTTTTTAAGCAAAGACCCTGCAAGGTGTTACTTTTTGAAACTGAGGTTAGGTTAGCATCTAGAGTTCTGGGTCAAGAATCGTTACCCTTGTGGCAGGTATACCACCCATGTCTCTGCCCCAGTGAGCTTCTGGGGGCTTCCTAGACTTGCAGTAAGGAAAAAACAGGCAGAGCAGGGACTTAGAGTGATATGTGCTCATCAAAGCCTGTGAGTTTTATACTTAGGATTCCTGTTAAAATCTGTGTGTTCTGACAAATGCTGAAAACAATGAAGCTTGTACAGGTGGGGATATGCATCTGAGAGTAGATCTCTTCTTTGTGCTTCTTCACAGTTTGTCTTGCTTCTTGCTGTTCAGCCTCATCAATAAACCAGGCTGAGATCTTGCAAACCAGTCATAAGATGGTTTGAATTTCTCAGGTTCATTTACACTTACTGATGGGAACAAGCTGCCTGAACCAGCAGCTCAGTTCAGCACCATCTGGTGCTGTGCATTATTCACGAGAAGACACAGTCTCCTGGGAGGGCTGCGGCCTGGAAGTGATGATGCCTTTTTGTCTTGGCAGGATCTAGGTGTGAACAGCTTAGAGCAACTCTGCATCAACTTTGCCAATGAGCATCTCCAGCGTTTTTTCAGCCAGACTGTCATTGCCCAGGAAGAGGTAAATGGAACTCCCTCCCTCCACTTATTCTTGTTTGCATGGCTGGATTTGACTGGTTGGTCTTTAATATGCAGGAGGAATATAGAGAAGAGCAGTTAGATTGGATTCCTATTTCCAAGATGTACAGTGAGTCATGCTTAGATTTCATTGCTGCAAAACCCCATGGCATCTTGTGTATCCTGGATGACCAGACTTCACTGACTCAGGTGAGAAGCTCTTATCCTCTTACGCGATCCCTTTCACAGGATGCTTATGGTGAGGCAGTTACACAGACTTAACAGGGATTATGTTCACACAATTATTAGACGTTTTTGCCTTCATTTCAACAGCGGCTTTTTGGCCTACTGGATATGTTGCAGCAGCAGAAAACATGCTTGTCATCTCCTTTACAGGCCACTGACCACACTTTCCTCCAGAAGTGTCATTATCATCATGGAAACAGCCCTTGGTATGCCAAGCCCAAGTTGCCTTTGCCAGTCTTCACTGTGAAGCACTATGCAGGCGCTGTCACTTACCAGGTGAGCTGGCACAGGGCTCTGAGCAGTTGGAGCAATAGGCCAGCTTGGAAACATGCTGTGGCTGTCTTGATGGACCAGCTCCGAGTCCTATGAACAAAGCCCTCTCTTTGTAACTGCACATGCCTCTAGAGCATCCTTTTATAAGAAATGAGGAGATTCTTTTTAGGAGAGGCAACTAAGCTGCCTCTGGGCAGAAGTAAAATAGGCAATGGCCCAGCTATACAACAGCCTACATTGCTTGTCTCAGAACCCTGGAAATCCAGGAAAGCTGTTGCTGCTGAAAGAAAGTGAGGGGTCAAAGCCTGCTGGGTAATGTGAAGGGGAAAAGGAGCAATCCCTCCTAAAAGGAGAAGTCATTGTCCCCTCCACTCCTGGTGGCAGCAAGAACAGCAAGCTTCATTCTCTACAGCTTTCCCCTTCTTCCACCTCTCCAGCTGTCTGCCACAAGTCAAGGTGTGTGTAAGAGGGGTGTTTGCCTGTCTGGTGGTCTGAATGGTGGATTAAATCAGGCTTTGCCTCTGCAGGTCCACAAGTTTCTTAATAAAAACCGTGACCAGCTGCGTCCAGAGGTGCTGGATATCTTCACTCAGAGCCACCTCAAGGTACTGTAGTGGTTCAGGATGAAGCTCTCTATTGCAGACACCCAACGAACCACTCATTGCTTCCATGTAAGAAGCAGAAAAATCCTGGTCAGGTGTCAGGAGAACCTGGAGAAACTATGAGGAGTTTTGTTCTACTGAAGGACACTTGGGAATTAAGAAAGTCATCTTTGCATGAAATTGATACATTTTATATATAAACCGCACAGACTGCCTGAGGATGCAGCTGGGTTCCTGGCACTGCTAGGGGCAAGGGAAAATGGTCCCCCACGCAGTTTCAGGTAGAAGAGATTGTTCTTTCCATGTAGTTCAGGGAGCTTTGGTGATTTGTTTGTTTTTCCAGGTGGTGTCTCACATTTTCCAGAAGGCTAAAGCTGCCTATAGTCAGCAAAGGGAGCTGGGGGCCAGAGGCAAAGGGCTCAAGCCTAAGGCCTTCACACTGGTGTCCAAATTCCAGCAGTCTTTGCAGGACCTCACAGCCAAGCTGAGAAGGTGAGAGGTAGTGTTATGGTGCCATCCCTGCACTGGGCTGATTGCTGCACCCAGAATTGTGTGAAGTCTTCCCTGGTCAGCACAGAGAGGAGGATGATCAAAGGTTCTCCTTCTGTTTTACAGGGGCCATACCTTCTTTGTTCGGTGTATCACCCCTAATCCCAAAAAGGTAGGGTAGCACCCAGAGCTCCTTATGGAGTCCCTCAGTTCCTTGAATTCCAGTCTTCTCCAGCAGCTCCCCTTTCACAGCTGGGGTTTGGACTTCTTTCCTTCATTTGATAGCTTGAAGCTTTTCTTCTCCTTTCCCTGTCTCTCACCATTCCATGTGGCCATGTGAGCTGACCACATGCTGGAGGATAAGAAGCCACTGTCAGTTGGACACCAAAGGATGTGTTGGGTTTTGTGTTCCATTGCCTATAGACCATGGCAAGATCTAACCCAAGGAGAGGACAATAGAAGGAGACCCTTCCTAAACTTTGCCTTCTGTCTCCTTTCTTTTTTCTTTCATTATTTCTTGGTTTACATTTTTCTTCTGCCTTATGTTCACAGCTGTCAAATATCTTTGATGTGGAGTATGTCACTTGTCAGCTACGACATTCTGGGATACTGGAGGCTATCCACATTAGGAAGGAGGGATACCCAGTCCGTCTTCCATTCCGGAACTTCCTAGCCAGGTACAGTGGTGTACTGGCTTGGGATTCCCCAGCCACTCAAAGCCTGGATGAACTTGTCAGCACATTGTGATTTGTTCTCCTCTGAGGATTCCAGTTACAGCCCTGGCTTCCGTCATATCAACATCTCATCTTTCAGGTATGGCATCCTGGCTGGGCGAAGACATAACTGCTTGGAGGAAAGAGAAGGCTGCGCAGCTGTGCTATCTCGTGTGGTGGGGAACCCCTCTGATCTCTATCAGATTGGATTAACAAAGGTGATACCTATAGAGAACACCATCTCAATCGCACAGTCCCAGTTACCTATCCACGGGCTGTCAATGGACAGAGCGCAACTCGGCTCTCTACCCGAAGAGGGAGAACATGGCATGCCTTCACCTTCCTTTTGCTTTGCCTCTTTTCTCAAGTATGAAGGAGGGATTTTTAGCATTTCAGATAAAGAAACAGTAGACTCTTGGCTCCAGGCTGTTGTAGTAGCATAGCCAACTCCTTTGTCTACCTGACATTCCTTGATGGAAATCTGGGCTTCTACCTTTCCTGCCTACTAACCTTCATCGCTCCCTGATTCCCTGTCCTCCACAAATTCATCCATCTCTGTCACCTGTGCTTCCTGCCCTCCCCAGTTAAGAGAGTGCACTTTCTTTAGCAGGGAGCCTTAAATGCTACAAAGAAATAAACCACCAGCTTTTGTTATTGATCAACTCTTAGAGAAGCTGGCTGCTTTTCTTGTGGGTTAGCAGCTGTTCCCTTTGCCCAGGTCTTTCTGAAGGAGAAGGCCAGGCAGGTTCTGGAGAGACGGTGGAACCAGAGGCAGAGTTGGGCCATTGTTACCCTGCAAAGGAACTTCCGATGCCTTCTTCGCCGCAGACGCCTCCGTGTCCTCCAGGAGAAAGCCACAATCATTCAGGCTCACTTCCGAGGTTACCAGGCAAGGTCAGGAGTCAAAGGCCAGGCAAGGTGCAGCCCCTTTGTCCTTGCCTAGGGAAGCAAGGTGGGAATGTGCCTGACCAGGACCCTCCTTATGTTGGTTCCTGCCCTGCTGTGCCGGGGGGAATCCAGTTACTGGAATGGTGGAGGAGGGACTTCCCAGCCTGGCTCCCAGCACTGAGCAGAGGTTCCAGGGGAAATACAGCTGCTGTCAAAACTGTTATAGTAACTTGCCTGTGCCAAGGCTGATACTGTGATAGCTAGAGTAAAGACTGCAGGGAAAACATCCAAGAGAGGACCAGGCTTAACACAGAAAGACCAAATTCTACCTGGCTGATTTTATTAATGTTCTGTGTGGCCCATACCCTCGAATTGAGTCCACCGTCTGCCTAAATTTTGTTGATGTTTCCCTCATTAGCAATTCTTCTCTTTTCACATCCCCCTAGGAAGCGTTACAGGAGGCTGAAGAAGACTTTGGTGCAATTTAATACCATGATTTTAATCTCCAGAACTTTGATTCAAAGGAGGAAGTACTTCCAGGTAACAACACTCTTCTCTGGACCAGGTGTTCTGCAGGAGCTATTTCTGCCCTAGGTAGAGAGTGCTGGTGACTGGGTGAGGCCAGGGCAGGGATGACTGGATCATTTCCAAGAAACCTTCTAATGAGGTGTCCTTCACTCTCTGGCTGACATAAATGTCAAAAGATGGAACCACAGGGACTGGAGCCTTCTCTCTGTAAACGAAGTTCAGAATTAGCAAAGGTAGTACAAATGCAGCTGATTCTTATGTCTGTGTATGGTGTATGTGAGCTTCTCTAAGTTGCCCCATGCAAGATGTGATCTTATTCCATCTGTGGCTTCCAGAGCTGCTGTTCTGCTCGGGCTGTAAGGAGTCATTCATCTTGCTCTTTTAGTTGTCCGGTTCATTTTCTGGTGTTTTCCCAGATGGTGACTGAAATGCAAGGTTTTTTCAGTCTGCAGTGATCCTTCCCTGACCCCTTACAGCTGCCTCAGGGTGCTGAAGTCCTTGGCCTTTTGGAAATCAGCTGGGCCCTTAGTTGGGGTGAGAACAGGATGACAGCGGTTTAAGAAGATGAAAAATTGTGTGCAGGGGAGAGCCATGGTTCTGTCAAATGGGTTGAATGCATTTTGCGCAAGCTATTAAAAAGAAAATTGAAAACAGGAAACCAGACCACTTGTCCTTAGGGTAGCAACTAACATCCCTATAGCTGTCAGCTTCACGAGGGAGGGAGGGACCCAGTGCAGCTGCTGGCATGACTAGCAAAGGATGGGGTGGAGGCTTAAGGTCAGTGTTGTTGGGAGACTGCAGAGGTTCTTTCTGCCATACCACACACAGAGCAGCGCATGTTTCTGTTCCTTTTCCTGCCCCTTCCTCCTTGGACAGGATCCAGCTTTTCTTTCTCCCACGTAACCACAACAGCACAGCTCTTTTAAATCTGTTTCTGTTCCTCCAGTGTTTGCTTGCTGAGGTCTCTGTACATGCAGTAGCAACAATAAAGGTCCCAAAGTTCACCTGCTGCAAAGTTCCTCCTTTCCCCCCGCCCCACAGCCCCGCCCTTTGGACTTTAGCATGCCTACTGTCTTTCTCAGCCCAACCCTCATAACCTCCCATCTAGTCACGCCATCCTGCAAGATAGACAAACAGGAGAGAGAGGAGAGACAGAGACCCTCCTTTTCCATCTTGGCGTAGGAGTCAGGTGAGTTGATGAGGCTGAAGGACAGTAGAATGGATAGGAAAGGGCAGTGCTGCAAGGGAGTTTGGCTTTTAGTATCCCTGCCACCCCATCTAAAGCGGTCCCTCTCCATGGATGAGTTCATCCATCCATATTCAGGCTGCGTTACCATGTTCTTTGATGCTGGAGGAGGCAGGGGAATATTTCTGACAGCTTCTGTGTGCTTTTGACCTGAGACACATCAAATGGCCGGCAAGGGAGGAAAGGCATGGGAGGGATGTTGGGTGGGTGGTGGAGGCTCTTGGTGTTGAATTGTGTTGTGCAGGGCAGGTGGTGTTTCAGCAAAGCTAAGGGGCAACCCCTTCTCAATACACTGTGGTGAATCCCAAGAAGGCTCTGCAGCTGTTCTGTCATTTTATCTGCTGGAGCAGAACACCAGCTCCTGCTTATCTGAGGAGTCTGCCCCCAGAAGTAGCTGGAAGGGATCTCGAAATCATCTTTTCCCACCCCTTATCCCCCTTTCATCTCCTAACAGAAGGAGTTAGAGGAAAGGAAACGAAGGAAGTGGTCCCTGACCGGCAGTGACACAGAGGACAGTTCCAACCAAGGAATGGTAAGTTGTCAAATAGTCTGGGAGAGTCTGAGATAAAACAAGCCAGGCTCTCAGCATGTTCCCCCTCCCCTATGCCTCCTCAGCCCAGGTTTGCTGAGGAACAGCAAAATGTCTGGAGTGTGCACAGAGCCCACATGTATGCTGGAAACCTAGCAGCAAGAATGCAGTTTAGCCTGGTATAAAGAGCTTTCCAGTATTAGTTCAGTGTTTCCAGTCTCTGGGCATAGTCAGGCATCATGAAGTGGTCCTGAGGCAGAGTACTGTATTAGTTCACAGCTCTGGACCTGTTCTTTGCAGCTGGGAGGAAGGCTATTTTTGATAATCATGTTCTGTTGTGAAGAGCCGGGAATGAGGCAGTTCTGTGCAAATATATTCATGGAAGATGTTGTAGAGAAAGGGAGATATTAAAGTCTTCATAACAAATTAACTGCATAGTCTACAGGGTGTTTAAGCTGTATCAACTACTATAAGTAACACTGCTATCTAGTGTCATTATTTGTATGTTTAGACTGTGCATACATTTGCTATGATGTGTGTAGCAAGGAAATACGGATTTACATCATCCATAATTTTGCACAGATTTGTCAGTAACAACAACAGGAATGCTTAGTGCTCTTTTATTATCACCTGCTTCCTCAGGTGTGGATTTGGGATTGTGGAATTTCACACTCCACTTCCTGAATATGCCATTGAAAAGCTGTATTTAAAGTCAAGTATCTTATTATGAGAAAAATCAAACTGATCAAAAAAGCTGTGAATCTATCTTTAAGCATTGCTGAGAGTTTATGTGGGGAGAATGTCAGAATGGTGTGCTGTTGATGAGAGGCTTTACTATGCATATCTTAAAAAACAAAAAAACCCCAACCTATAAGCTCAGGCTTTGTGCCTTTGACTTGGTTTCAGTGTCTCAATCTGAGTAGTCTTGGCTGAAATACCCTGAACTACATTATATGCAGACATTGACGCTGATACGCTGTGTTGCGTTGGCCCATTTACTTCCTACCTTGCACAAATGCACGCATCATGCAAGGTACAAACCAGTGAAAAATCAAGGTTCATTGGCCAGATTGTCATGTGAATTATCCAGGTACAGATCTGAGCTTCCTTAGGAACCTCCAAAATAGTGGCCTGCATCAAAGATTAGAATTCAGTCTCTCTTTATTTATGCTATAGCATTTTTGGATACTGAAAGATAAAAATAAAAATGGCAGAAAAAAGAGCAGGAGGAAATGGCCTTTACCCTTCAACCGCAATCTCCTCTGTACAATATGCCAAACTGGTTAGTAATGAGAGATGAGTCAAAGAAAGTCAACTTTCCTGTTACTTCCCCCTGTGGCAGTTGATTTTTTTTTTTAGGAATTACTCACCTTTCTCTCATTTGCTGACCCATGTCATATACCTGTGTTAATGTGATACTTCCCTGTTTGTGACGTTTCTGAATGTTCCATAGGCAGAAATTACTGGTTTTGCTCAGATGCCCAATCCTTGTTCTGGCCAGTTTTTCAGAGGCAGCTTTACCCGGTTTCAACAGAATAGCTCAGGGTTTATATGTTTTTTCACTTCTGGAACCCCAGTGACTGACTTGCTCACTCTCTCCACAGGATGTGGGACTGCTGGAGATCCCTGCAGAGCTTGCTGTCCTCCTGCAGTTAGCTGAAAGTGAGAAATCGTCCCTTTCCTGTGCTGTCTTAATCTACTGTTTATTTCCTTGTTTTCTAGCAGTTTAAGTACGTGCTCGTTCTACCTGCTGTCTGTCACCTGGGTTGCATTTGATTTATTATCATTGCGGTGTAAATATGATAAAGGCAAATGGTGTTATGTATATTGTTTCCCAACACGACAGGGCGGAAAAGTGCCTTGGGCCACTGAACAGAACAAAAGATTAAAATCCAGTGTCTTTGTTACCTTTTCAACTCATTTTTTTGAACTGTGCTGATAGAACTGATGACAGTGATGGTGCAGAACTTTTTAGCCAAAGTTATGTGACAGCAAACTGTTTAATGAATTCAGGTGTTTTGCAGAGGTGGATATCTGGGGAGTAAGAACTTAAACCCGTATTTTTTTCCTGCTCAAAAATCTTTAAGGAAATTGAAAGTGAAGAAGTCAAAAGTACAATTTTGGCGCTTTCAAAGAAATATTTTTTGGTTTTCATTAAAAATTACTTCAATTACTTCTTAAAAAGTAATTACTTATTTTAAAATAGAAGTAGGTACAAACAATGTAACAACTTAAGGATGTAACAATTAAAGGAAACATTTTGCTTGGGATGGAAAGTTGTTTGGTTTGTTTTCAAATCACCAAAATACCACCAACTGAAATAACTTCCCAAGTTGCTGACCTGATCTTGAGCATTAAGTTATTAGCAGTTTTTTTTCCTCTGTAACTCTTTGTACAATGTATATATTTAAGTTGCAGATAGGTTGAGGCAGGATTTGCCTCTTTATGTTGGTATAGCATCTAACAAAATGACAGCTGTATCTTTGGCCTTCTGTATAGTACAGTAAAAGATACAATCAGGCTGAAGAGTCTTGTGAATTGGAGCAGACTGTGCTGGATTCCCAAATACTTCATACTTCAGCGCATACCCCTCTAGGGACTATCAGCTGGTCTAGGAAGCAATGTTACTTAGAGGAGTTCAGGGAACAAATGACACCGAAACTGCTGAAAATGAAAGTTGATGGGATGTAAACAGGGAGGAGGAAGAGAGCATCAGGGGACACATTGGTCTGGAGAGAGAGGAATGCACTGAAGCTGTGCTTCATTGAGAAATCTCTTCATTTATGAAGATGTTTGCTCCTCTATCCATGATAAATCCCTCATCCAGTGCCTCATCACAAAGACCTCTCATTTACTTGTTGACTGAATGGTTGTCAGCCCTATCTCTGCATAGGCTCAGTGTTTCCTGCCTTGTAAATTCTGCATAACAGAATTGAAACTGCAGGTGCTGACTGTCCTCTGGGTGTTACCCAGGGTACGAGTTGAAAGATCAGAGCTGTAAAAGCTCTTTCCTGAAGTTAGGCCTTGTGGCCTCAAAGAAGTGAGGGTGTGCCTGCTTGGGGATCTGAGGCAGCAGGGGTGGTCTTGGTGTCCTCGGAGCTAGGGTGCTGGTACAGGTGCTCAGGCAAGGTTAGATGCATGTTAGCCGTGTGTTGGACTGCGAGTCGGATGTGTTCTGGATGCCTTTCCAACTGCTACCACAAAAGACCTCTTTCCCTTGCAGGTCAATACCGAACACGGGCCAACCACATAACAGAGACATTGCCTCCAGAAGTCAAGGTCAAAGATGACCTTTCCCTCCCACCCACCATCAACAGCTATCCTTTCTCCTCCTTCATTAAGTCACACTTCCAGGTGGGAACTCTTTTTATATCTCTTCATTGCTTCCCCACTGGGAACACACACAAGTTCTAGTAACACTGGGAACAAACTCTGTGTTTCTGTCCTTTTGTTTCTTTGTAGAAGACAGATTTCCCTGCTCCTGGTCAGCCTCTGCAGCACCCCTTAACCCGTCTGGATGCTGAATACCAGGAGAGCGCGCTTGAGATCAACAAGCTGGTAAGAGACGTCTTTCTTGACCAGGGCTTTGTCGAAGAACAGGTGGGCATAAGACAATGTTTTAATGCTGTTATACAACAAGGTGCTGGTGGTGGGTACTGTTCTTATAATACGTGGTGTGTTAGGAGAGCAGAATAAATTGCTCCTCCCAGGGGCATTGGAGCAGTCTGGCAGAGATCATATGCAGCCCCTTCGGGTTGCTGTGTTCTTGGTGAGGCATAGACCAGCCATAGACCAATGGGACCAAAGTGAATTGGCTGGTGATGTAGCCTCAGAATTTGGCAGGACGTATAGGAATTAGACTGCTAAGCCTTAGCTTCCCAATATTCCAGATTCGGTAGCAATGACAGTAGAAGGGAGATCTGTCTTCTCAAGCATTGATTCTTATCTGTCAGTCATAAAAAAGTTTAATTTAACCCAAATCTTTTCCATGATGTGGTTTATAGTAAATATATTAGTTGTATCTCTGGCGTACAGTTGTGTCAGTACACAACAGGGGACAGTGAACTGTTGTATAAAGGCTGGGAAAAGGCAGGGACTTTGTCATCAAGAAAACAACACCTGGAGCCACACCCTAAGTCTGTAGCATTTGCGTGAGGGGGACAACGTTATTTAGTCTCTGTGGATGTGAAACATAGATTTCTTCTTAAAAATGGTAATGTTGACTCTCTGAAAATAGAATGAAACTTCAGATAATTTCTAAGTAAATCTGGTAATTCTTTTGAGAATTACACGTAATTAAAATAAGCCCATTAGGAAAGGTAATACCTAAAACCAGTCCCTTGTTTTGTCCTAATGGTCCCAGTTATAGAAGAGCATAAGCATCAGTAAAATCCTGTGAATAGGATTGTGTTTAAGCAGGCTACTATAATTTTTCCTGGAGGTCAAAGATAATTCTTCTCCACTGCTAATTAAAAAAAAAAGCTATTTCTTTGGCAAAGGCTGTAATACGTAGGGATTTACTACAAAAAATTCCATGAGAACTAAACAACCACCATCTCCTGTTTTTCTCAGTGAATCTCTGACACGCTTACTACCATTAACCATTTTAAGAAGTGGTGTTCTCTGAGAGAAAATAGGCCATCACTCATAAAAGTTCTTTCCAAACCTGTCCATGGCACATTTTAGAAAAATTTCAATCTAATGACATATTGAAGTGTAGAGGCTGAAAGAAATTATTCTGTACCTAAGGGTGAGAAATAGAAATTACAAAAGCATCTAAGATGTTGATATGCATAGCCAAGAAGCTGAATCATTGCTTAAGTGAGTTGGTCGAGGTACCACATCTCATACTACTTGGTATAATATTAACTACACCAAAGTCTTTTCAACATTCAGTTGTTAGACAGTGTTTCCTCATGTCTGGCTCCCCGAGCCTTTCACAAAGATCAGCTAAGCATCAATTTCTTTTACATATTTTTACTGCTAGGCAGCCTGTTGGCTCAGACATGGTAACAAATAGCCTACAGTAACTTGCTTGTGTATCTGAGCTCTGCCCAAAGAAGGGGAAGCATTTTGCCCAAGAACAAATTCTGAGTCAGAGGCATAACTAAGAAGAGACTGAAGTCATCCTGACTTTTAGTCAGAGTCCAATCCCTATGAACACTGCCTCCCAGATTCCCCAGAACTTAGGTGGTGCACAAAATCTGAGAACAGATCCCAATCTGAGTGTTGGCTACTCTTCTTAGGCTGACAAACACCCTGGTATCTACAACCCAGGTTGTCACCTTACAATACAGTTTGGGACAGAGGGTTACAGCTAGAGCTCTCTCTTTATTTCCCCCGGATGCTTCTAGATTTTGCGGTTCATTGGTGACAAGAATCTCCATGGCTGGCAGGAGGGACTTCTGGGCAACTACATTGCTGGGAGAGGTTTGAATAGTGTGGCTCTGCGCAACGAAATCTTCAGTCAGGTGGTTACCCAGACATGGAAAAACCCAGACATGGAGCACAGCCAGCGAGCTTGGGTCCTGATGGCGACTTTGCTGAGCTGCTTTGCCCCTTCACCAGCACTGGAGAAGCCGTTGCTGAAGTAAGGAGGAGAAAAGACCTAGGTATGCTTCCATTGAGGTTGAGAGAGATGATCAGTGTGCTAAATGCAGTTGCCTTTTCCTAGATTTGTGTCAGATCATGGCATGGAGGGCTACAATGCTGTTTGCCAGCACAAGATCTTGACAGCAGCGCAGCACACAGAGATAGACTCTACATTCTCTCGGGCCTACCCTCCCACTCAGCTGGAGTGGATTGCAAACCAGAGGAGAGGAAAGATGGTGCTGGATGTTCATACCTTTAATGGTAACTTGTGCTTCTGCCCTTCTGCTATCTTCTAGTCCCTAAGGACTTTTCCAGTGCAGAAATCAGAATTCAGAAATAATTCCCTCAGCTTAGTAAAAAGGGATCAGAACACCAATTGCTTCTGGCTGGTACAACCATGGGGGATACAAGCACCTGAATCTAGACCCAAAACTCCCAAAGTCTGGGCCTGGTAAGACCTGCTACTCAGGCTGAGGGATGAGATTTTTCTGGGTTTGGGCCCATCTCAACAGAGGGCTGTTCTGGTTGTGTGTCTCTATGGTTCTAGTTTTCCTGTTACCCATTACTGCATAGTCCATTGCAGCAGCAAATGCTGCCTTTGTTACAGGGACTTTCTGCCTTTCTCCCTTCTCAAGTATTGGCTTATGCTGCCTCTTGAGTGATCAGAAGCCCTGAATTGAATGCAAAACATCCCTGCTCTGGCTCCTTAGTGAGTGGAGTGGTGGTCTGAGCAAACTGGGGGGGTTTTCAGCTGTCCAGTTGGAAATGCCAACCTGTGCCATCAAACAGTTATTTGGGATGCAAATATGTTCATGTGGAATCCTCCTGTGGCTGCTCAGGACTTTCCAGCTGGACTCTGTGTGTCCTGTGGGGCTTTGGGTCCTGCTGGGGAGGTTGTGTGTACTGACTTTCTTTTCTGTGCTAGAGGAGAAGTTCTCAGCTGAGGTGGAGTCCTGGATGACTGGGGAGCAGTATGCAGGCTGGATTCTGAGTGCGAGGTACTGCCAGAGGATGGGAGAAGATGTAGGGGTGTGAAAGAGGCTCTCACTAGTTCTAAGGTTCGGACTGGTCGGGGCTGCAGGCTAGAATTTACACGGTCACGAGTGGATTAACCACTCCTTACCCACCCTGGCTTGTGCTGTCTCCTGACCCACTCCTGTGCCTCTGCACTTTCATCTGCGTGCATAAACTGCGGGCCTCTTTAGGAACAGAGGAATCACTTGTGTGATCTGTCAAGCAGCTTGAGAGAAAAGATGAAAAAAGAAATAATATAAAAGGACAAATCTTGAGTGATTCTAGTTTTTTCCTGACCCTGGGCACTTAATAGTTGATTCACACCCTAAACCTTAGGGACTTAAGCCAGGATAGAGAAGGCAAGAAGAAATCAAATGCAACGTTTTCCGTTCTCTCCCTTTCCCCTGCCTACCTGGACACATTTTCTCTCTTTCCTTTCCCTGTCACCAGGGGCTGTGATAAGAAGTCTCGAGGGTGGTCTGTCTCCATGTTTACTGGTAACACGTGGCAGGACCTGCTGGGCTGTGACTTTGTGCTGGACCTCATTGGAGAGATGGAGGAGGTCAGTAACCACAGCAGCCCCCCTCAGTCCTCAGCTGCGTACCCCATCACTCCTGCAAGGGACAGAAGCTTCCTCCAGAACTCTGACCTGGATTCGTAAGTCACCTAATCCTCCTGCCCCACCACTTGTGGCCCTGTCACCCAGTGGCTTGTTTCTCTCTCAGCACTCTGTGCTGTCCTCATCTCATTTTCCTCTTCAACAGGATCCCTCCTGCTCCGGGCATCCAGGCCCCTACCTTCCCACCACCTAGCCTGCCTCCAGAATTCAACAGTCTCCATCCAGGTAAGTTCTTGGCCAGGACTGTGGATGGCACTGGGAAGGGCTAGATGGGTTCCAGCCAGGAAATCAGAGCAGAGGGGGAGACAGGTGATTCTTCCTGATGTAGAGCAAGGAAGGGGTTCCATTCCAAAACTGTCTAATAGGGACTGGAGACTGGGGAATGTTCCTTACCTGCCTTGTCACCAGGCAGGTGACGCCAGTACCTTGTCACTTCTCTCTGCTCTTAGATACAAGATTCAGAGATGACCTGAGGATGCCTGTAGGCTTAGATCACTATGTGGATGATCTCTTCAGCACTGTGCTGCATCAAGGCTCCAGAGTACCAGTAAGTCCTGTGATGTTCCCTCTTACTTTCTCTCTGCAGCTCTTTTGTCCCTGTGACTCCCTCAAGCATGCCTCTGTCTACTGACTCTGCCTCTGCTCAGCTCAGATACGCCTTTGAATGGCCCTTCCCCTTGAAGGCTTATCTCTCTGAGCTCGGATAACACTATTTTTTCTTGATGCAGGATATGGAGAACAGGGAGAGTCTGACTGGACGCATGAAAGGAGGTGGGAAGATTGGACCCACACAGAGAGGAATCTTTCCTTCTACAGGTCTGTAAGGGGAGGGGGACAGCTGGGAGCACCTGTGGGGCTACATAAGCTTCAGTGAGCACACGTCAGGGGAGTCCCTTAAAAGCTAATTATTGCATGGGCTCAACTCATGAAGATGATTGGTCTTTAGCGTAGGTCATCAGAAGTTGTACTGCTCACTCCCAGGTGCTGGGAGACAGATGCTTTGGGGCAGGTGCTAGATAAGGGTACCACCTTTGTTCTGCTTTTAATTTCTCTCTTGAGTTGGTCTTGGGGTCAAGGCAACAAGTAGCTTGCTTCTGACCCAGGCCACCTCTTCCCTAGGGCAATACTTGTAAGTCCCATGTTCACCTTCTATTTACCTTATGCTTTCACAAAATAGTTGCTGCCTTTCTCAGGGGAGGGTTTTAATATTTCTTATTGCTTCCTTACAGACTTTCCCATCATCTCTAGCTATTCCTTGGGTTAGTAAGTCTGAACCCTGTAGAGGTTCTGGTTTGTGTGTTCGGTTTCTTTACTTTTCCTCATTTGTCTGGAGCTAAGACTCAGGTATTTTCAGTAGAATGGAGTCAAACACCAATATATTAATGGCACTGAGAAATCTGCATGTGTAGAAACATACCCGGCTGTTTCAGAAAGGTGAGGTATGTCCTGTTCAGATCATTACTGAGTCTGGGACTATTTTTGGCAATAGCCTCTACATCAGTAGAAGCTCTGGGGCGTGACAAGCCCTATTACAGATCACTGGCCTGAGGCCAGCTTGTCACTCATGTGGCTACTTACATCAGTGAGGGATGTGAAGATCTCTCCATGGCATCCTGGGCCATTCTCACTGGCAAGGACATCATGATTCAGTAGACCTGTGCTATGTGCTGACTTACTCCTAGCTGAGACTGATCTCCATGCCCCGTTCTCTGCTGGCTTTGCCCTCAGTGGGATTTCTGTTTTGTGGCCTCATGTGGGACTTGACTGCTGGGAGCAGCGGAATTCCTTTCTCCCCACAGTTCCTTCACATGATACAAAACCCCACCCAGGCCAGGGCTGCTTGTTCATTCACCCTTGCTACCTGCTGCAAAGAGACCGATATTGTCCTGGTGGTCCCAGAGATCTTTGCCCAACCCTCAAGAGAAACCCTTCTCTGTAATCATACATAGGCAGGAGTTAGTTATATACTTAGTCATGAAGGATGGTGGTGTCCTAAGCTATGCTGCAGAAGCAGGGTCTGGATCCTGCTATTGTAAATTCTGGCAGGCCACACATTTCTTGTAGGTTTCCTTTTTCCACCTGAGTTTTGCTGTGTCCTGCTGTGTGTGAAGAGATAGACCATTCGCATGTCCCTATGGTTGGCACATGTGGAGAGTACCCAGCTTATGTGTTGTGTTCTGTGGGATTGATTTGGGCTGTCTGATCTGTGATTGTGTATGTGGCCTTTTGCCTCTAGGCCTCTCTGGAAGTACTCAAGCACCAGTTTACCAGCCCATGCCTTCCATGATGGGGATGCCGGCAGCTGTGCCTATGATGCCAGCGGCTGGTGGGATTGCATCTGTGCCAGGTAGTAACAGTGTTTCAGTAACTATATAGGGGAAGAGGATGGAAGGGTGGCTGTCCTCATGGAGCCTGTGTGGTGCACAGTGAATGCTCAGCTCTGGGCTGATGCTCAAGCACTGTGGGGAACTATTGCCAGTGGGTGTCTGCAGATGTGTGTGTTTTCCACAGCCATGATTATGCCCCAGCCTGTGGTTCCAGGTGTAGATCCCAATCAGTTAGCAGCACAACAGCAAGCCTTTATCAACCAGCAAGCCATGCTCATGGTGAGTGGAAGGGACTGGCTGGGAGGGGCCCAGGAACTGGGGAGGAACAACGCACTGGTGTGTGTGCTGTGAAGAGGTTAGCCATGCTCCCCTTCTGTTTTAGGCCTGCTCTGTAACACTCTGTGCTGGGGGTTAGCTATATGAAGTTGGGATTATTTAAGACTGCAAAACTGAGAACTCCCTTTTTGCCCCTTTGTGTACATGAGGTCACTGAGGCATCATAGATGAGTGAGTAGCAGGGACAGGAGCAGGCCCCAGGAAGCCTCAGCTGTAATTCCCATGTGTTTTTAAGCTGGGATTTGCTACAGATGCAGATCTGAGTATTCTGCATTCTGTTCAAAGCCTTGTGAGTGCATGGAAGTCCCAGGCTATCTCACTAGTAGCTGAGTCTCTGGGGTGTTGTTAGGAGCTCTGCATACTTGGCCAGGTGAGAGCAGACTCCCTGGACATGCCTTTTCCCTTACACTGGGAAATTTGCAGTGGACTATGTAGATATTCTGTGATTACTAGTGAAAGAAAGGGACAGTCTGCCTGATGGCTGGTGGTTTTGTGTAGCCTAGAGCTCATGGACATTGCAATTCCTTCCTCCAGGCCCAGCAGGTGACCCTTCAAGCCCTGAGCATTTCCCAGCAGCAGCAACAGCAGTTGTGGCCACAGTCTCTTGAGAACTCAAGGCCAAGAGTCTCAAGTCCACCACAAGCCCAAGCACCGGCTCCAGCCCCAGTCCCAGCCACTTTCCCAAAACCCAAGAAGCCTCCCAGCAGCCAGAATGCTGCACCACCACCACAGGCTCCGGTACCGCCAGCTGAGGCAGAACAACTGGTATGAGGAACAAACAGTGGGGGTGAATTCAGTTTGAATTTCATGATTTGCATTTGCTCTGCATCCCTTCCAGTGTGGCAGTGGTTTGGCAGAGAGGAGAGCAGAGAGCTATGCTAACCTATGATACTGAGGTGTTTCAAACTCTGCTTGCTGAATCTTTAAGACATGGGATCAAACCTTGGTGGCATTAGCTCTGCAGAGGTTTGGCTGTAGTGTTGGCCAATTTAATTCCCAGCCAATCTGAATTTTACTATAGGAAAATTAATCTCTCTGAATTGTTTATCTTCTCGCAAGCTCTCTTGGGCTTCTAACATACTCCTCCTTCTCTGGACTTGCTTGATGATTCCTTGGGTCAGAGACTCATCTCTTGTGACTCTCCCAGATGGGGAGAAGTTCTAGATCAGAACTTGGCGAGGGAAGCTCACCTCTGAATTTAAGTGCATTATGGTACCTGCTGGCTAGTGCTAACTAACCATGTTGTGAATTGCTTGCAGGTTTATCACTACACAGAAGACCAGTTCTCCAACGGTGAAGATGATGACTACCCTCGGGAAACTTTCCAGCAGAAGAGAGCATATTTTCAGAAGATGGGTAAGCATCTACCACTTCGTGAATTCCACTCGTCATAACACCTTATTTTGCAGCCTCCCTGGCGTAACAAGGTGTTCTTGTCTCCCTGTCTGGAATCCAGCTAATCCCTGCAGGAGCTGCTGGTGCTGTGTGTAGCAATAGTTTTGGGTGCTTGCTCAGATGGCTACAATTCAGATTGTGCGGTGTGTTGCCTTTTTTCTAGAAATCTTTGGGCTTGTGACTGTCACACTCTCCTTTGCCTCTTAGGAAGCATAGGCTTCTGCTGACTGATGGAAAGGTGGGAAGCATGCCATTAGTGCTAGGTTTTGGCTGTGGGTTTAACTAGCTCAGGTGCCCCTTTCTATGCAGGAGAGCAAAACATCCTAGTGAAGAAAGTCAGGCCTCCTTCCAAAACCTGGACCCCTCCAGCAAATCTCCAGCCACAGCAGGATGAGGAGGAAGTGGAGAAGGAGAAGAGGGAAGAAGAGAAGCCCAGCCCTAAAACAGAGGCAGGTAAGATGACGTGCAGTGGAGAGACAGGCAGGCTGACAAGCATTGTGCCAGGATATAGCCAGAGGAGGAAAGGATCTGGCTTTTCTGGGAATTTGCATCTTGACAGCAGAGGGGAGAGACAAAGGCCTGAGCTTTGGGAAGTGGGATCCCAAAGCAGGGCAGTGGAAGACAATGGCCAGTCAGCCTGGTGGTGAAAGAGAGGGGGCTTCAAATGAGATAAAGCAATTTCTCCTGTGTCGTTGCTGGTCTGTTGGTTAAAGCTATCATCCCCAATAGCTCCTGCTCCCCCTTTGCCACCTCCTGAGCCAAAGCCAAAAAAGCAGACACCGAAAGCGAATAAGGAACCACCTGTAGTGAAGCCTTCAGGCCCTGAGTCGCGGCCTGCACCCAGCCGGGAGATCCGCAACATCATCAAAATGTACCAGAGCCGGCCCGCCCCTGAGCCCCAGCCTATCGAGCCTGTCAGGTGAGAGAGTGGGATCCACCCAGGTGGGCAGGAAGGAGATGAGTGGGACTATATCCCAGCACTGCCACATTGTGGCCACAACCCCATCTGCAGCCCCTGTAACTGTGTTCCCCATTTCCTTGCAGGAGAGTGTCTAAGCCATTTGTGAAGAAGAATGACCCCAAAAATGAGGCACTGGCCAAGCTGGGAATGGTGAACCTTGCGTCTCCCAAATCAGTGAGTTCTTTGCTCTCCAGTCACCTAAGATCTCAGTAGAGAGGGCCTGTATATCCAGTCTCCAGCAGGTTGGGAGCTACCTGGTATTGCCATAGCAGCCAGGTGATTCCTTGTTGGATTACTAGATAGCTGTAAACTTGAGCTCATACCATGGTGCTGCCCATCCTAGACTGGGTTCCAGTCTGTAAAGTCACTTGAGGTCCTGGAGAAAAGGCTCTGGAGCAGCAAGTCTTATTGTGTTATGTTTAAGGCTGATCTGGAAGCAAGCAACTCAAGTTCCCCACATTTGGCACAAAGGTCTTGGACCATTAATGTATTTTTTCCCCCTCCCAACTGTAGGCTTCAATCTCAAATACTTGGTCCTCTGCACCTGGGTTTGCTTGATCTTCATCTGTTTGTAGATCATGTGCTGGTTTAAAGGTATCCCTGTTCACACAGATCTTGCTTCTAGGGTTGGGCTGCTGCCCTAGGGATGATTTATAACAGCAGTGTCAAGACAGAGCACAGTAACATAGAGAATGACTAGGTCAAATGGTTTTGCTTGCAGCCAAACGCCCTGCCACAAGAGAAGAGAACACCTCCACCTCCACCTCCCAAGCCCAAGACAGGCTCAGCTTCCAGCACTATCAAGGAGAAGCAGTTGCCTCTCCTGTCCACCTTCAGCTGGGAGAGTACCCCAGCAGGTTCCCAGGACGCTCTTGCTCCCCCTTCTCCCCCGCCATTGCCTTCACCTCTCCTGCCTGTGAACCAAGACGAGCAGGAATCCACAGGGAAGGGTGAGTATTGATTTCACCCAAGTGGGATTTGATAGTGGGCAGGGAGGGGATGGGGTCAGAATCAGCCGAGTGACCCAGGAGAGTCATGGCACGTTTTCTGTCATCAGCCAGCTGGCCAAAGACTGAAGGGGTTGTGTGAAATCAGAGACTGTCACCATAGTTCCAGTCTGGCCCAGCACTCAGCTTGGCACTTCCCAGCTCTAACTCTTCCCTCTCTTCCCAGTTTAGTGCAGGTTGTCAGGCACAAATGATGGAGGGGCTGGGTTTCTCTGAAAAATGCAGATAAAAACAGAAAGGACCTTTGGGCTACAGCTTTGTCAAGGTCCAGTTCACAATAGGTTTTATTACCTACCTGAAGCATAATTACTTTATCAAAGCTGCAGTTCAACAGATGGACTTTAGACCAGGGAGGAATGGGGAGCCAGGTGTTTTACCTTCTAGAGCCTCTGGAGTGTCCTTAGAGACAGGCTGAGGAATGAGGGAATGTTTCTCAGAGGGAGAATGAGAGCCTGGATGACCTTGGACAGTGGCCACATAAGGAGTGTCTAGAAAATGGCATAGCTAATGCTTCTCAGCAGGAGTTTAGAAATGTTATTCAGTCCTAGGTTTTGCCTCTGAATTGCAGTGAGAGCCTTTGTTGCTATTTTGGATACACGTACCAATGTATTTCAAGCTGTTTAAAACTCTCATCAGCATCACATTTTATAACATGCAAGGAACGGTCAGTCAAGCACATCATCGCAGGATTCCATCCTGCATCAACTTCCCTGGCATAAAAGAATCTCCCTGTTTCACTCCCCCTCCCTTTTAAAAAAGTGCATCTTTGGGAAGTCCTGTGAAAGTAAATGGAATTTACTGGATTAGTCTGAAAAACCCCTACGTACTTTTGAATAGGAATATAGAAACAGCTGAACCACTTGTGGGTTCTTCTATATTTCTTGATTGTCTATGAACTCTGAAGTTTTGAAAACTGGGAGTGCTTAAATAAAGATATTCCTACCTTGTAAAGCAATGCCTTTGAATGGTTGTCTTCAGACTGAGCCTGTCTTTAACAGATCTGCTGCAGAGAGAAAAATCCAGTGCAAGTACTAGGTGTCTTGTACCAGAACCTTGCAGTCTGCAAGCTCAGGGGAGAATTTTTAAGTCCTTTTGAAACCTTTAGCAGCCTTTTTATAATGACATAAAGTGAAACTGTGTCTTCAAGCTTATGCACAGGGGTAGTATTTTGCCTGGAGTGCTGTGTGCTCCCTATCTCTGGAGTGTTTCTATTATAAGCACTGAACTTTGCAGCTAATACAGCAAGTATAAATGCTATCAGAAATGCTGGTACTTACATGATGACTGTTTTGTGCATGCATTCATATTAGCTGGTCACTGACTTTCAAGAGGGTTCCTGACAGTAATCTTCAGTCAGGCACATGGCACTGTCCCCTTTCCCTTGGTAGGTCTTTGGCAGGTGGGAAGGTGACCCTGTAGTTAGCAAAGCCCATCTTTACTGCTCTTTCTCCTCACACAGACTCTACTGTAACTGTAGCAGAAGATGATGGTATCAAGACCCAGCTGTACAAGCTCACTGACAGTGTCAGCTTTTCTTATGATAACCCTGCGTGGAAAATCTTTCTGCGCAAAGAGGTACAGTTCCTAACTGAGGGTTGGCTTTGGGGGGAGGGGAGTGGTCCCATATTTGGATAAAATCCTTTTTTGTCATAGGCACATAGTGTGAGATAAGAGCACAAAGACAGTTCTCTGAGGAGGTCACACGACACAAGAGTCGGAGGCAGGGGATCATCTCAAAGGGGATCTGATTCCTCCTCTGCCGTACTGACTCTGGTGTCTCAGTTTCCCTACCTGACCTTTCCTTCCTCTGTAAAGCACTGAGAAATCTACAAATAAAGTAAATTTGTTGTTACCTGTTAGAATGATAGAATGGTTTGGGTGTTGGAAGGGACCTTTAAAGCTCACCTAGTTCCAAACCCCCTGCCCTGGCAGGGACACCTTCTTCGAGACCAGGTTGCTCAAAGCCCAGTCCAACCTGGCCTTGAACACCTCCAGGGATGGGGCGTCCACAGCTTCTCTGGGCAACCTGGGCCAGTGTCTCACCACCCTCACAGGAAAAAATTTCTTCCTCATATCTAATGTAAATCTACCCTCTTTCAGTTTGAAGTCATTACCCCTCATCCCATCACTACACTCCCTGATAAAGAGTTCCTCTCCATCTTTCCTGTAGGCCCCCTTTAAGTACTGGAAGGCTGCTATAAGCAGCCGGAGCCTTCTCTTCTCTGGGCTGAACACCCCCAACTCTCTCAGCCTGTCATCACAGCAGAGGTGCTTCAGCCCTCGGATCACCTTTGCGGGCCTTCTCTGGACTCGCTCCACCAGGTTCATGTCCTTCATATGTTGGGGACCCCAGAGCTGGACAAATGTGTTTAAAACCAAGTACTGGAGCGTGCACTGAACAGACCAGGGTTCATTCCATGGAGTCACCACTTTAGTTTTGATTCTTCACTCCTGGTCCTTCTGTTTACATTCACAGTTTCTTTTCCCTGCCTGTCCTTGGAGGTGGACTTACTCTTGTCTAGCAGTAGGGCATATGGATTGCAAAACATCCCTGGGGAGCTATTTCTGCAACATCTGTAAACATCTGTAATGTTACTATTGTTTTTTATCTTCCTCTTGCAGGTGTTTTACCCCAAAGAAAATTTCAGTCACCCTTATTGTCTGAACTTGCTGTGTGAACAGGTATGTACTGGTACATGACTCAGGGCCTGTTGTCTCTCTGTAACAAAACACTCTGTAATTACAATGCACAAGTTACTTTCACTTCTGTATCCCTAGCGGTGTTAGTCTCTTCTCCAGGTCCATCCAGTCAAGCCCCTGCTCACTCATCTCTGGAACTCAGTCTGTTTAACAGCCTCAGATGCTCCAGCACACTCAGATGTGGCCTTTTCAGTGAAAGCCTCTCTGTTTCCTTCCTCTGCAGATCATGCGTGACACCTTCTCTGATTCCTGCCTTCGGATCTCCAGGGAGGAGAAGCGCAAGATGAAAGACCTGCTGAGTAATTAACAGCTCTTCCTCACTGTGCCTATCCCAGCTTTTGGTTTGAAATGAGAAACCAGCCTCCAAGCCTTTTCAGGCAGGACTTAGGGCAGAGGAGAAATGATTGTCACTGCAGCAAGAAAGCACGTTTGTGAGTGCTGTGTAGTGCAGTGGAGGAATGTTTGTTTATTCCAAATGGCCAGAAAAGGGCCCTGAAATTTGTCTGAGCTAGAAAAACATAATTCTGCTATGTTTATTGTGGGGAGAGGAAACAGAGGCCCAAGGATGGGATTTTGAGTTGTCTCAAAATCCAACTGTCGTCTTTGACAGCACCTTCATAGAGAGAGGGAGAGAAACTAGTAGTAGACTGGTGTGTGCAAGTCACATGCTATCCTTTCGCCTCTGCATGTCATTTGCTGTGCTGTAATCACTAAGGAGGACTGATGGGAATGAATCCCTGGGCAGAGGAAGACTTGGCTTTCTTTGTCTTACTGAGAATGTGTCTGCTTTCTACCCCTGCTAGTGGAGTTCCGGGTTGGCAACGATGTCCAGTCCATTCAGGAGGATGGGATAAAGAAGAGGATTGTGCTGGCTGCTCGGGATAACTGGGCTAACTATTTCTCCCGCCTTTTTCCAGTTTGTGTGAGTCTTAATCTTCTCACCAGACCTTGGGCTTGCTTTAGCTGTGGGGCTCTAGTTCACCTGGGATCTCTTTCTGTCTCCCTGCCTGGCCACACATCACTCATTCTTCTGCGCCTTCTGTACCTTGATGGTTTTGACACCTCTGTCTGCCCAGGGCCTCCTTCATGGTACATATGGTAGCATCATCTTCTTCTGCTTCATCCTGTCCAGGTGGGATGGAGCCTTTGATGCTCTTTGCTACACTTCCCTCACAGGGTGAAAACGGAAGCGATGTCCAGATCCTGGGTGTTTCTCACCGGGGCATGCGGCTGCTGAAGGTGGTGAAAGCAGCTGGCTATAATCCTGAGCACCTGAAGATTCTTCGCAGCTACAGGTGAGCAAAAGGGCACTGGTTGCTGCAGGATGATAATTTGTCACTTGCAGGATGCTTTCAGAGTGTAGGAGACAGACTGAACAGGTGAGATGAAAATTGTCTGGTTGTGCTGTGCTCTCTAGGATTGTCCTAGGCCAGTTGAGAGTCACTGACACTCTTCCTAATGAGTTTGGCCTTTTCCTTTTCTTCCTACCTTGTGCTTGCTCAAAATAAGTGAGTGTAGTAGTATGAGTCAGCTCCATGCATGTCATCAGAAAGGAGGTCCTCAGAGTGAGTGGTACGGTGAAAGCCATAAGCAGCCTATGGTGCTGTTACTCTTGTAATACAGTGCTGGTGAAAGGCCACCCTCTGGAGTATGCTGAGGCCTGTCTCTATTCTCACCCCTTGGGACGAGCTCCCATCCCCATGATCTGCATCCCTAGCTGTGGCAGAAGGAGCCTGAGCATGCTGTCTGTGTTCTCAGCTTTGCAGATGTGCTGTCAGTGGAACTGAAGGGAAGCAATGCCCTGGAGTTCTCTCTCAGGACAGAGCAGCTCTTCCTACACTCTCCAAAGGCTCCGTGCATCAAGGCCATGGTGGAACTCTTCATCCAAGAGCTGAGGCAGGTGAGGGAGTGACTGTAGAGCAGTAGGAAATGAAGGTGGTTTCCCACATGGACCGGAGGGGGTCCGTGGGATGACATGGTCTGAGTCCCTCACATCCTGGGGATGAGATTTGACCTCCCCGTTGCTTTTTCCCCAGGATACCAACTACGTCGTTGCTCTGCGCAGCTACATTGCGGATGACAAGAGCCTTCTTAGCTTCAAGAAGGGTGACCTCATCAAGTTACTGCCCATGCAAGGCGTGGAGCCAGGTGAGGGAGTTTGTTGAGATTGGCAGGAAAGGTGGGGACTGGCCTCAAAGGCCTCCTGGACCCATGGTGCCCAGAAGCTCTACATGCTGCTGTTGAGTAAACCCGTGGAAAGCAGACTGTTAAGGGCTGGCCTAGTCAGCCTTCAGCTCTGCTCTTCTTCTCTGACTGCAACCCACCTTGTTCCACCTGCCATAGTTATAGGGGATGTTATCTTAGGATGCAGGAAAGCCTGGTCAGTCTGGTGCTCTCCTTTGCCAGTAGGATGCCTCATTGCTCATTTCTCTTGATAGCTGCCATGGTTCCTGACTCGTTCTCCCCTGTTTCTGCAGGCTGGCAGTTTGGTTCCACTGGTGGCCGCTGTGGTATTTTCCCTACCAGCCTGGTGCAATTGGCTGCAGCCCCTGATTACTTCAGCACCAGCATGGACAGACATGGAGAGCTGCGGAAAAGCATGAAAGTTTCCCCGGAGAGCAGCAACACCAGCAAGGAGGTGAGTTGTCCTCGGGGAACTGCTAGGCGACGTGGCCAAGTTCTGTGGGAGCTGCCAGGGTGGGTCCATGGCCCTGGTAGTGTCTGACCTCCAAAGCTAGAGGGAAGAAGACTGCTTAATCCTTACAGATGGAGACACTCAAATACTATCATAGTGGGAGGGGGAGGCACCACACAGAGATGAGACCTTCCCAGGTCTGACAGGTGAGAATACACACTGCAGTTCCTCAGCTGACTTTTCAGCGTGGGTTTGGTGCCTGTCCCTGCAGAGTTCTGTTCCCAGCCTGACATCAGAACCCAACAATGTCATGTTAGTTCCTGCTGGCGACCATTATACCATGGTGGACTTCGCCATAGCCTACTTCCGAGAGGCTCAGTCCATGTGAGTAGGCTGTGGTCCTTCCTGAACAGGCATACACAGGACGTGTGTAGCCTGACCCACACCAAGCCATTTCTGGGGATATTACTTAGATTGCATGCACTTTCTCCTCTGTCTAGGCAGGGACTGAAGGGGATGTCTTCTGAAAAGAAGAGTGAAGCTAAACTGGTCCAGCACACCAAGGTGAGCTCAGTCTCTCTCCATGGCTATAGGCAGAATCCCAGCTCCACCATTGCCTCTAGCTTTGTCCCCACATGGCAAACGCGTAGAGGGCAGATCCTTGGCTGCAGTCCCTGAAGAAGTGTAGGTGCTGCCTGCAATGTACTGGGAGCTTGTGTCTTTCATGAACCCTGTAGCACAGCTCCGTGCAATCTGCCTCCCCAGCTTACCCTTGTATTCTGGCCCTGCAGGTCCCAATCCAGGAATCTTTGCTGCAGTTCTCTGATAGTGAACTGAATGAGCTTGCTACAAAAAACTTCAAGAGTAAGTACCTCCCTAGGACACAACACTGCAGAGGCTGCAGCGGGGGTGAGTGGGATGGCCTTGGTGGCCACACATAGGCATCATGTGGCCCAGAGTGGGGAAAGAAAGCTGTGAGAGGAGGGCCCCTCCTAAAGCTTTTCTGCAGTTAATAACCACCTGTGCCAATGCTAAAAGTGTCCAGCAAAATGCACTTTGCCCCAAATGCAAAGCGCCCAAGAACACGCACTGCCTGGGCTGATGCCCCACTGACTACATGTCCCATGCAAGCCTCATAATAGCCTGTGGAGTAGAAAAGCTTTCAGGATATTTTTCTAGTCTATTGCCTGCCCCATGGCAGGATCACCTCTGCTTACATCTAAATGCTAGCCTTTGCTTTGCAGCTGTGATGCGGTTCATGGGAGATCAATCAAAACTCAAGAACCAGAATGAGGCTGAATGCATCTATGAAATCCTTCAGGTTTGTGACCTTCCCCTGGGCAAGGCGCTGAAGCACCAATGGGAATGAAGGGACAAGACCTTGCTGGGAAGGGAGAAAGCAGGGAGAGCCATAATGCAACCTCCTACATGAGAAAGGGAGCAGAAACAGAGAGGCTGATTAAAAAACATGGTGGGGAAGGCTTGCATGTAAATGGTTTTCCTGGATATCACTGTCTGGATGAGAGCACCACCTGCCTCTCCTTCTTTGGGCCTAGATAGCAACAGAGACCAGAGGCTGCAAAGCCCAAGCTTTAAGCCACATTGGCAGAACACTGGAGCTGGGAGAGAAAGGGCACAGAGAAACCTGGGGCCTTTATGATGCTCTTGTGCCCTCTCTGATATGTCTTCTCTCTAAATGCAGCTGTGCAAGGAGAAGGAGAGTTTGCATGATGAGGTCTACTGCCAGGTCATCAAACAGATCACCCACAACCATAACCAGTGAGTACCAGCACTGTCAGCTCCTGTGCATGCACAGCTGGAGGGGAACCATTTGCTTTGCTGCATAGACAGCAGGGCCCTCTAATGATGTGCTGTCCCTAGCTGCGCAACTGCGGGGTTTTTGCTGAGCACTCATGGAATTTAGCCAGTCACTGGGTTTGACTTTTTCACTTCAATGGATGTTTGTCCTTGTACCTCTGGCTGCTGATATATCTGGACACTGGTAAACATTCCTGCTAATTTCCAGTAGTGGTGCTACTCAGAGCCCTGATTTCCTCTTCACAGCCCTGGGGAATTGGTGCAACATTTATGACCAGCTTGATCCCACACTGCCCTGCGATATGGCAGTAGGGGCATCAGAGTGACCTTGACTGTTCCCTGTCTTTGTTTGCTGTTATAAAAACTGAATCAATCCCTTCCTCAGCATAAGAAACCTCTGACCAAGGGCTGCAACCTGGTTTTCTGCCACCTGCCATAGGTGTTCAGAAGGACAGAGGTTCACTTTGAGCTGCTTGGAGCAGTAATTGTCTTGTTCCAAGTTGCCCATAGTTCTTTCTGTCTCGCAGGGAGAGCGTGCTGCGTGGCTGGTTGCTCCTAAACCTGCTAACTGGGTATTTCCTCCCTTCTAATGTCCTGATGCCCTATGCCACGAAGTTTCTGCAGCTAGCCAGCAGTGATCCATCCAGCACCCACCATGGTATGACTGTTTCTGTGTCCTGTAAAATAAATGGCTGCCCCCTTGTTACTAAAGTCTGGGGGTTAAAGAAAGGTGGCAGGATCCAGGTGGGGACATGGTCCAATGGGGAAATCTCCCTTACCCTGTTAGGCAGGAGAAATGAGTGGGGCACTGAGGGACCTGAGCCTGCAGGCAAGAGTCTGCTTTGTATCTCTAGTCTTTCTGTTTGCAGAGGTACCTTCTCATTGCATCTTCACCCGGGCAAGTTGGAATTGTGTGTCTCTCTGAGGCTTAGCTTAGGCCCAGTTTGACAGCTAGACCCTGGGGGAAAGGCAGGCTGTGGTCTTCCAGAGCCATCAGCTGTGAGGTGTTTGGGTTGGAATCCTGATGGGGAAGAGGGTTCTAGTTCTCCCATCCTGTCATTCCTGTGTACTCCTACTGACCTGGACACTGTCTGGAGCTGGCCCCTCCTGCCTGATTTGGATGTGTCCTGGCAGAGTGGGAGATGAGGTCAAGTCTCTTTCCTCTCCTAGCAGTGGCCCTGGGTTAGATTCAACGCAGCCAGGATGACCCAACACCATAGGAGACAATGCTAAGTCCATTGCTTGGCTCAGCACATGAAGCTTTTTCCTTTTCCTGCAGATACAGCCAAGATCTGTCAGAGCAACCTGCGGAAAAATTTCATGTATGGGGGCCGTCGCCACCTTCCTTTCCCTGTGGAGTTAGAGGCATTGCTGGTATTGAGGGGCAGGGAAGTGGGGATGCTGGGAAGGGGGGCGCGCAGAGGCTTGCTGGGAGGTGCCATGTGCAGCGTTACAGGGGCGGTCAGTGTTCCAAGACAGGAAATGAGGCATGTGTCTGTAAGGGGACTGGGGTGTGCAATACCATGGAGTGGGCAGGGAAGAGACAGGTACTATGGACAAGTAGTGGGAGGTGGAGATGAGGAGGAAGGAAGAGGGAGGAAGTATTATGGGGCTGACGGGATCCTGCATGTCTTGCTGCCTAAAGACCGTCCTTTGCAGAAGGGGCGTGGTGCCCGCCGGCTAGTGGTACTGATGCCTGGAGGCATGGAATACCTCAGCAGAATTAAGACATTCACTGTGAGTTTTCTGCTTTTAATTTCTTCTTTTATCTGGAGTCTGAATCACACCAGGGAACTCCCTTATCTTGGCCTATGCTTCCCGTAGTGCTGTGACAGTTTCCCACTCACTTCCTAGGAATCCCTGTAGCAGAGTATCTCTGCAGGTCCTGCACAAGGCGGAGATGCCTCACCCAGCTTGCTTCTTTGTGCAATGGGCAAAGCCATACTGCTGCCCTCTAACAAGCCCAGTATGCCTAACTGCTCTGGGGCTGCTTTGGGCTTGCCAAGCCACGGTACTTATTTGTTTCTTTCCTCGCTTTAGGTGGCCAAGGAGCTCTTGCAGGAGATCTGTGAGCAGATGGGGGCAGGTGAACCGGAAGAGATACAGGAATTTGTTCTTTTTGCCACCAGGAGTGGCAGTGATAATCTCGGCAAGTAAAGACTAGCATCTAGATTCTTTCTTAAAGCAGGTTCTCCAACAGGGAGTGCCATGGCTACTGTTTTGAATAGTTCCCCTGCCCTTGGCTGGCTCTGGGGTGGTTCCTCTTCAGCAGTTTCCCTCTGTTACTAGGGTTAAGGATTGTGCCTTCTCAGAGGCTGTGTTGCTTGTTCCTGAATGAGGTGTGGGTGTCTGCGTAGGTCTGTGTCCCTTTGGAAGAGCTGATGCTAGGAGTCGTAAGAGCAGGGTGGAATAGAGGTGTGAAGGAAGGCTCCTGTCCCATGCCATGGAGCTCAGCCCACTGTCTCAGCCCCAAAATTGATGACCCTCTCTGCATAAACATGTAGATAAAACGGTGAGGCCGATAAGACCAGAGGAGTATCTTCATGATTACCTGCTGGAGGACAAGTCGGTCACTGTGACTTTACGCAGGCTTATCTGGACAACACCTCTGCACTTTGAGAACAAAACTTATACTGATGTTCATTATGGACAAGTAAGTAACAAGGGCAGCGCCCACCTGGGACCTCCCTAGCAAGGGCTCCCTAGCAGGGGTGAAGTTACCGTACAGGCCAATGGGAATATCCCAAGGGGGCTGAAGAAGTGGGAGGGCTTTGGCTAATCGGCTTTGTATGTTGTTTCTGGGAATGACTAATAACTGAAGCTATGGATGCAAGGAAGGCAGTGAGCCCGTAGCCCTAGCCTATGAGCTGTACTGTTCTGCCTGAACTTTACTTTTGCTTTTGTGTTATCAGCCTGAGCTGGATGTGGTATCAGCAAGGCAAGATGTGGCTCTCCGTGGGCTAGTGCTGCCCACGCTTGCCTGTACCTTTTGGAGAGTTTAACAAAGGTCTCTGCTGTGCTGTCTCTCAGGTGCTGTGGGATTACCTGAATGGGAGGATACTGTTGGGCAACAGTGAAGAAATGGAGATGCAGGTGGGCATTTTGGCAATGCTCCAGCACTGCGCCAAAACAGAGCAGCAGAACTCTGCTCCCTCTGGGTATGTTTGTCTCAGGGTGGGTCTCTATCTCTAATGGCTGTTGACACCACAGGGGTTGATGCCTGAAAGTTCTCTCTGGATAATTGAGGAGGGGACAGTTCTGGAGAACATAAACTACTAATTAACGTCACTACTCAGTGACTGACTCCTGCCTTTAATCAAGAACGTTTACCTCCTGTTCGTACTCTCAATGCTAACTGTCTCTGATCCACGTTTCTTTTTGTGACTTCTGTTGAGCTGAGAGTCATGAGGGTGCCATGGACAGTTCTTTTGATTGCTATGTGTTTGTAATACCAAGAAGGAAGTGCATGAGCTTATAGTTGGGATGAATGCTCTTTTTTTCTTTCTCACAAGTACTGGAGTTTTCAACCCTGGGCACTTGAAATCTGTAGTGAGTTGCCTAATGGGAATGAACTGGAAAGCTTCTGTCCTGCAGCCCTAAGCTGTATTTTCACACTCCTTCTTTCCTGTATCCTTATGCAGGATATTGCCTTATGGATATGCAGGATATTGCCTTATGGAGGCAATGTCTCCATCAGATCCCCCCACACCACCAGCAGCAGGGAGGAATGGCATAATCCTGCTGGGCATAGGGAACTCTGCCCTGTGTAGTGCTTTGGAGGCACACGAGCAAGGCAGATTTAGTAAGGTGTTTTTCAGCTGAGACTGCCTGTGAAAGAAACGCCCTGTGGCTCTATGTCCATGCTATAGTCCTTGCTTGAAGAGCTCCTGTTGTCTCCAGAAAGGAGGGGTTTCTCTCAGGGCACTAGTCAGTGGTGCACAGCCACCTTCTGTGTGGAAAATGGTGGTCTCACTGTCTCTGATATTTCCCTCCACATTATCCAATTCAGATACAACCTGTTGTCTCTTCCCCTCTCCCTCCACCCTTGCCCCCAGCCATGCAATTTGAAAATTGTTGGCACATCTTAATTCCCCTGGTTGATCTTTTGATATTAGCTGGGCAGGGGGTAAATTAGTATCTGCTTGTTGGTACAGGGAAGACCTGAAGGAGTACACGCCAAAGACCCTGCAGTCCTCCATCAATCCCCAGGCTCTGCAGAACCACGTTGGCATGCTGCTGAGAACCAGGCAGGCCCTGCAGCCACTGGATGCAAAAATCCAGTTCATAGGTGAGGAGACATCCAGATCTGCTTGAGTCGTCTATCCTGAGCATGATGGAAGCTGCTCTGAATGTGCTTTTGGGACAGCTCATGAGGTTGGCAAGGATCCTTGGAGCCTGAAATGGGCCATGACATATGACTCCCTGACAGCCTCCGCCTGCAGACTGACACTTGTTCCTAAGCATGGTGATCATGGTAGAAGTTCCACCTCTTTCACAGAAGCCTGCAGTATATTTTCAGAGCTCTCTACAAGTTGTGTTTTAATTGATATTCTGGCTGCATGTCTATTTTCTGGTTGGAAAAAAACGGGACATCCATTCAGGCTGCTGAGAATTGAGTATCAGCAGCCTGGGGGGAAAGGAGAAGTTGTCAATCTTACTTTTTAATGTAGAAAAGCTTGGGAACACTTGTAGCTTTTGACTACCTTAGGTTGGTGCAGTAGATTGCTGGCTGGAAGCTGCTGCTTGAAAGCCATCTTTTGCTTTCTTACAGAGCACGTGATGAAATTGCCGTTCTTTGGCTACAACACCTACTTTGTAGAGAGAGTCAGCGATGAGACAATTCCTGTGCCCTGTTTCTTTGGCGTGAATAAAGAGCAGATCATTGTGGTGGATGGCACTACCCAGGTATGCCAGACAATTCCTCCCTAGAGTCCAGAGCCCTGACGTCTGTCAGATGTTAACTTTGACTCTAAGAAGAACTTGTGCAGGAAGAGACTGTATTTACCTGCATCACAGCCACTCTAACAACAGCCCTATCCCAAAGCAGGTGACAAGAATGGTAGAGCAGTTAGTACTGCCATGTGCTCTTTTGTAAGTCCAGTGATCATGCTAACAAGCATGGCCCACAGTAAAACTAAGTGTAGGTCACAATCCTCTTTGTCCCAATCTTGTAAGAGTTCTAGGGACAGGCTGTTAGCAGGAGCCTGCTCTGCGTTCTGTACACACTGCCCTGTGCCCCAGTCCTCCTCTCGTCTTCCAATAGGCTCTTGAAGTGAATCCTCCTGGGTGAGAATCACATGGTTTTATTTGTAAGGACTGCACCAGAGAGTGTTTTGTGGCTTTTTTCGTTACACAGGCAGTCTTGTGTGTCATTCCATTGAAAGAACTACAGAGCATGCGAACCCTGCGGCCTATCTCTGATGGTGGGCTTCCCGGCATAGAACTGAACTATGGCTCGGCTGCCAGCCCCAACACTATGTGGCTTGAACTGTCACAGGTGAGATGAGCCTGGACCTACAACTTCCTCCTGGCAACCTGGCAATTCAGAAATTGCCCTGCACTGCTCAGCTTAGCCTCTGCTAAGAGACAGTACTACTGTTCTCTTCTGTCTCAGAGGCGGATGGAGGCACTGCATTTCCCAGGCCCCAAAGTGCAGCTTTGTCCCAGCTGGTATTTTATTATGGAAAGTGACTTATGGGAATATTTAATTAGGAGAAGCAGCCATTTCTGGGACAGAGAATGACTGATACTGATTTGTCTTTTGACAGGCTAAAGAAATGTATCACACGATTGTTGTCATCCTGGAAAAAACAGAGCAGCACCACTAGAGCCTAAAAGGAGGAGAATGACCAAGCAGAATGGCACCATTTTCCTTTTTTTGAGCTTTTTCAGTGCTCCCTGCCTTGTCTTCTGGAGAGGACTCTTCCGAAAGACATCCATGACCTCAGACAACTGCTTTCTAAGACTGCCACCACAGTGTTTGTCGATGGACCGTAATCTCACCCCTCCTGACCTGCCATTCAGTCCCCAAGTACTCTTCCTTGAAGTGATGTGTGCAGTGGCTAAACAAACCACAAGACACCCTTTCCACACCATTGCTTTTTCATAGCCTGTTCCAACCCAGAGCAGCTGAACAGACACAAGCAATTGCCTTCAAGCTATGCAGTGTGGGACCATTCTTTTCTTTTTTAATTAATTAACATAAGCAAAGACTGATGCTTGCTATCACAAGGCACAGCTGAGGCTATGAAACGACTGCACTCCTGCTGGTGTTTTCCATAGCCAGCTTTTCCTCTGTATTGATATGCAAGAGGCCCTATAGCAGGATTTGTGAAGCAGGAGCTTGTAGAAAGCATCTTAATTGCAAAGCAGATCAGTGTTAAAATACAATTAACACATATGCTGGGGCACAGATTGAGCTGCAATGGTAAGAAAGTTTGTTGTTAATTAATTTCTTACTGACATAATTATATGCATATGTTCCCCTCTACTATAAAGAAGTCAGTCATGTCCATGCAGCTGTCATACTTAAATGACGGCTCCATGCCCATGGAGAAAACGTATTCAAATGGCATTTGTATTACATTAGAGGAGAGTGGCTTGGGTTGCACAAAAATGCTTAATTTATTTTTATTGCTACAGCTATCCTACTGAACTGAAAAGTATCTGCACTTTAGGAGATTCCAATAAAATAATCACATAGAGATATTTTGAAGCTATGATGTGACAGATACTGGTTTACATCTAACATGGGAAGACCGGCCTGCAGGTAACTGGCAAAGCTTGAGGAAAAGGTTGCAACTGTTGGCTGGGAATGGGATAGATCTGAAGGTGCTCAATCCAAGCCCTGATGCACGGCTACTTTCTTGCTGGTGAGATGAGGCCAGCAGTAACTACAGCATCTTCCCTGTCAGGAACTTCCCTTGAAGTGCAGCTCACTGGGGCTGGTGAGGTCTTAGCTGAAGCATGTTCCACCCTCCCCCTTCAGCAGCGCTACTGCGTGACTAGTAAAGCACCACAGCAACGTGAAAGAAAGGAATGGAGAAGATAGCTGAAGATTAACTTACCCTTATTCCCCTTCTGTTTCTCTGAGCTTTTGCTGCCTTACACAGAAGCACAACTCATCTAGTTAGAAGTGCCCCATGTTGTGATAAAGCAGTTTGTCACATAACCCCATGCCTTAACTAGCCCTTTCTGGAGCTCCGTTCTGTAACCCCCGTTACAAGATAAACAAAATGTTTCTGAGAAGTTCACCCAGGCGGCAGCTGAACTTTGTAAGCATTGAACTCTGAAGAGACAGTAACCCCACTTAAGTGGCTGATGAAACAGGATTTTTAATAGGAAGATAAAATAGAAGGCAGCAGGCAACAGCTGAAAAATACTTCTATTGTGTAAAAGGCTTCCTGTAAAGCCCTTTGTCCTCCAGTGAGGACAGCAAGCTGAAGATGAAAGTGACTTTTGAGTTAAACATTTCCAGGTTCTCCTTCTGGTTCTAGCTGGAGAAGTCCTGCAGCTATAAGGGGGTGGAGGTGTCTGCTGGCACGTGCTTCCCATCCATCCCATCCCAGGCTTGCATTTAGTAGCTGTCTGTTCAGATAAGAAATGAGTTTTCATGTCTGTGTTCACAGTGATGGAGTCTTAATGTATCTTAGACCAGGTTAATTGGTAAGAGTGAGCTTTCAGGAAGAGTCCACAGCAGCTATAACATTGTTTTATTGTCAATTCCGCACATACCCTTCAGTACATTTAAAAAAAATACATCTGTTGAGTACAGTGCTCCAAAAGCCTGTTTGATGGCCTCTCAGGCTGCAGATTCCTCTAGCAGCACTAGTGCCTGAGGCCACCTGCCTCTATAGGCATGGAACAAAGGCAGAACCCAACAAAAACTCAGCAGAAAGGACTTTTGCCAGGGAATCAGGTTATTTCAAGCCCACCGATACCCTAATGTTCAGGTCCTATATAAATATAGCAGCAGAGGCACCACAGTGTCAATTTGAGGGCCACAGCAGTACCTTAACCAGTTGCAACAGCAGCGTTACCCTCTGTATTGCAGGCTCTAGGCGAGGCACAGGGAGCAAATATGGCTTTAGGGGTTACAAGCAAATGCTGGAAAAGTGTTGGCAACCTTGGTGCCACTATTGGAGAGGTTAATACTGAAAGAGCATCACCGCTTAAGTTAAAGGGCAGGCAGAACTAGACAAAGTTAAAAAAAAGTTAAGATTAAAAGAAAAAGAATTGTAGTTTCTCCACCTTCAGAAAGTAGACAGTGCCTGCATGGTAAAAACAAAACACTCTCCTCCTGCAGTTCAAGGAAAAACATTCCATCCAGGAACTCAGCCATCAAGTTCATCATTGGCAGCCCTGAGCAAAGCATGTGAACTTGTAGCATAAGGCTTCTGTTGGTAACACTGAAACAAGAACTAAGAGATGGGGCGGGTGGGGGTGGGGGGGAACGAGGGGAGGAGCCATCTAGGAAGCAAGATGCCATCCCAAAGCAGAGTCCCAGTTGGAAAGTCTGAGCGCTTTCCAGACTGCTGCAGGGAGCAGAGGTTGGAGACACTGCAGAACAGCTGAGGCAGCAGTCCCCAACTTACCGAGCCAATGCAGACTTCACACCTCTTGGCAAGAGGTACTAGAGGGCTTCAGTGGCCTGATTATTGGACAAATTCTCTGTAAGTTCACAGAAACTGGTTCCTGGAAGTGCATGTCACTAAGGAGAGAAGTGAGCAAAAATGCAGTGGGAAAGGATAAGCTCACTTCTGCAGTTTCATGAAACCCTCCGTGGCTGAGTTCTTCAAGATCCCCTGGTCCCACAGCTGGAGGAAGGACGACAGCTAACATGATGTAAGGATCAGCTCTCTGAGCTCTGCAGCTCCTGCCAGTCTGTCTCGCTCTCACACCTGACTCTTGTTTTGAAAAACTCCTTGATGAGTCTCTGTGCTTCCTCCTTCACTGCAAGAGAGGAAGCACCACCTTTGAGATGATACTTAAGACATCTGCCCCCTTAAAGACCATTTAGCATCAAAAGAATCCAAGATTCTTGGTGCTCTTTTCAGCTGCCAACTCACCAGTCTTGCGGGCAGGGTTCTGCTCTTCAGCCAGTAAGTGAGAGAGATGCCGAGCAAAGCCTTTAAACAGATCCTGCAGAATTGGGGAAGAGCAGAAAGCAGACATTGGTTACCTCACCAGGCTCTTTCCACGTTTTTCTTGCCCTCAGCACAGGCTGGCTCTAGCACAAACCATTCATAGATTTAGATTACAGGAGTGTTGCAAACCTGCAACTACCCTGCAGTGCTGGAGATGCACATGCACACACACACTGCCTTGCAGTGTCAAGTAAACTACACCAGTACTGAACCCGATCTGTTGCCACTCCACAGATGGGAGTTCTTAAAAACATGCCAGAGTTTATTATGAAAACATGAACAATCAATCACAAACAAGTGTGGAACCAAGACAATACCACTCTAAATCACAAACCCTTTCTGGGGAGAGGTGAGTTGCTGCACCTGGTCACTAAAACAGCACATACCAAGATATGACTTGGAAATGAAATGTGGTATCCAGATCGTCTTCCCCTTCTGAGAGCCCCAGATCACTAGATGCAGTGATCCTTCCTCCCTAGATGCAGAGTCCTTCTGTTAGAGAGTCTTGAGCTGTGCCCTACCTTGGAAGCAAATTTGCCACCCTTGTAGAACGGGGTCAAATATTTGACAACGATGTCTGCTGTTTCTTTGAGGGACATGCCTTTGGTCACTGGCTGTACAGTCTTGCTGGTTCCTTCTTTATCACACTGTGATAAGTTTGGATCAAAAGTCACCTTCTTCTTTGTTGGACAAACACTTTTGCTTTCTGGCTGGGACAGAATAGAAGATTTTGCCACTGTTCGTAGCCGCTTTGTTGCGGGACTCTCCATATCCTGGAGATGGGACAGAAGAAAAATCAAAACCACCAACTCCTGTGGCAGCATTACACTTCAAAACAGCCACTACCTTCTGAGGACATGAATCTTTGCAGCGTCCTGCAGGATCTCCCTATAGTGAATACCATGCAGGAGTCTATGTATGTAACCTATTTTGCTGTACAGACGTAATACGCTGTTTCCCACACAAAGGGACTTTGAGAAAAACCCTTTAAGGCTACACATTTAGAATTACCCGATACTCTTATTAGAGCAGCTAATTGCTAGACCCTGTCCTATACAGGAAAAAATGACAGGAAAAGATTTCTCAGGACGTTTGCTAAGAATACACCCCTTAGGAAGAATCAACCACTTCAGGAGTGTCACACTCCAGCTCAATTTGAAAGAGCAAGGAGAAAACTGCACTGTTCAGTAGAGAGAGTTACCAGGCAGTCTCAGGTGACACATGCAGAACCAGCGACTGAATGGCAAGGAAGGCTGAAAGCATAGTTCACTTCTGCGTGGCCCTGTGTGTCATTGGCCTGTGGTTGTTCCCTTGACTTGAGAAAGCAGCTTGCTAATTATAGTTAGTTACAGATCTAGAGGGGGTGGAGAGACTCATTCCAGGCAAGTCATCAGCAAAGGGTATAGTCACATGTGTTGCAGAGAAAAGGAAACAAAGCAGAGCAGAGGAGAAGCTTTCCACGGCACTCTGAGTCGCTGGCACTGGCCCAGAGGGCAGCAGCGGGACACCAGGAATCCAACACAACTACGGTTCTCCTCTCTGCTGCGATTGCAGCTAGGGCCTCCCCAGATAAATAGCACTAACAGGTGAAGTTCAGACCAGGAGCATCATTCCCAGAGAGAAACTTGGCACACGATGAGCATAACGAATAGAGGAAATTAGCATCTGTTAAAGTCTTACCTCATCTGATCCTGGTCGCTTCCCAGATTCACCTTCCCCAACAACAGTTAGCTCAGTTTCTGTGACATTCTCAGCAACACTAGTGGGAAGAGTGAGAGAAGGCCAATTTTAATCATTCCACAGTGAAGATATTATTACATACACTGTCAGTGGCCACAAGACTCTCCATGATAAAGCAAGAGTCTTCCTCACCAGCCTAAGAAATCTAATACAGATTCCCAGTTTCCAGGACAAGGAAACTGGTGGGGCTCTGCAGCTCATTAACAGGGCAACAGAGGGAGCAGAGAGGCAGAGCTTTTACCTGGATTTTACATCAATTTCTTCCTGAAGGAGTTCAGATTTAGCAGCCTGCTGAGCCTTAAAATCCTCCTCTCTCTCAGTCAGTGTTACTTCTGTGTCTCCCTGCTCTTCATTCTCTGCCTGGGACTGTGCAGTCACATCTTCTCCAGAGACATCTTTGTTTTCCTGAGGTATTGGTTTCTCTTGACACATGCTTTGAGAAGAAACCTGAGGTAGTGTGTTTGCAGAACAGCCATCTTCCTTTGCTGAGCTGCAGCTTTTGGCTTTAGACCCACCTTTGGGGAGGGAGAAAAATTTGGAAATGTCCTGTGATTCTTTTTTAGCTGCTTCTGCGAGCATTTGCTGCTTCTTGCTAGGCTTGGACTTCTTAGTAGGGCTATCCCAAAGGGCAGCTTTTGTGTCTGGACTGGGTTGCTGTCCTTTCTTTTCGGGAAGGAATACTTCCGCCCCAGAATTCTCACACATCGCTTTGGTTGCTCTTTTTTTTTTCTGGAGAACAGGGTTTCTAGTGTCCACTTCCAGACTGCAGTTGCTGTTGTCTTGCTCGTTTGGACAATCTACTTCTTTTTTGACAGGCTTTGCATCGCTCTTCTCCTGAATCTTCAGTAGTTCTGAAGCTGTCTGGAACAAGCTGGATTTCTTTGGAAATCCTGCTCCCACACGCTTGGGTTTGAACTAGGGTGAAAGGAAGAAGTAGTAGTTTTGGATGTGAGAGCTCCTGAAAGGAGCTAAGTTTCTGTATACAATGCACCAGTGTGTACAGCCATAAGGTGGGGAAAGCTCTAAAACTGACTCATCAGCATAACCATCAACTGAGACATCGAGGAAATGGATTAGGTAGAAGTCACAGGGCCACAGTAAGGAAACAGACTGCATCCTTGGTCAGAGCAAGATGAGAAAAACTTACTTGATATATGGCCTGCACATAGATTATATTCACGAATAGGAACCAGCATGACTAGTTAATCTCTCTCCAAATCCAAAAGACAGACAGGGAAAGCAATTCCTATAGAAATATACAGCTATGGCCGCTCAAAGGACCTAAAATAAAATTATAAAAAAGCAGACAGACAAAGCACTCCATTCCCTCCTTATCTATCCCATCTGTACTCACTCACCGAGTAAACCTGGGATGCAGGGAGGAAGTCCTCTTCTGCTCGAGACTCAGATTTTGTTTCTAAGCTGCTGTTGCCACCAGTTCCGGACCCAAAGACTGAGAATAGCTCTCCTTGTTTTGAGGCTTTGTTGATTTCCGCTACCTGAAAAGAGAATAGAAATATTCTCTAATGGCCAGAAATCTTTATGCATTCCTGCCTCTGTACACACTAAAAGCCATAGTGGCAAAACATATGTCTCCTCTGGATAGACACCTATCTCAAGAACAGAAACACCTTTCAAGAGACTTATTGCAACCAGCTAACCTAAACTAAGGCTTCTCTATTGTCACCGACAGTCTGAGGAACTCCCCATTCCCTTTATTGCTAGACCTGGAGGGTATTTGGATAAGCTTGCACTGGTATGTAGGTTTCCAAAGCCTGTAAAGGCAACAAAGATGTGAAACTACGGTGACTGTGGGCCCTGCTGGAAACGAAACCAAGAAGAAAGATTTGGAAGACATCCAAGGCAAAGCAGAGCTGCTCCTTCATCTTTCCCACACAAACTCTACCCTATTTCCCCTCGAGCTGAGGCCACAGCACATTCAAGGGAACAACAGCAGATGTATGGCCCTACCTTCTTTAGCACAGTTGCCTTGTATGAGTTAGCCATTTTACTAGTTCGGAAAGCTTCATACTCCAGCTCCACAGCACAGGCATGAGGGTCTGACCTGTAACACAGGCTGGGGTGATTTCTGGCAAGACACACTTCTATATCTGCAAAGGCAACACTAATGCTAAAGCATCTCCCAGAAAATAAAAAATGCACTCCCTCCGGTGCAAGAATAAGTGATAACTTCCAATTAAGTCCTAAAGGATGAAGCGGTAAATTGCTGGAGAATGGAAAGGGTGGTGAAAACAGTCATAAATCCAAACCCTCTTGTCCCCTTGCTCAGTTTAAGAAGTACACTATCCCCATCTTGTGGGACAGAGAATAATTGCGACTCCTGGGATCAAGCTGATTCAGCAGAATCGGACACAGGAATCCTCATACCTGATCCTGACCGTCACTACAAGAAGGATGCTGTTAAGTGAAACTACATCCTTGGACCAAGGCATTCCCTGAGAGTGGCAATGTTGCTCAGGGAAGAGTGGGCCCTGGGTTAAGGGGCTCAATATGCTACTCCTTTCTCTCATCTCATACCCGTTTCCTCCTGCTGCTGGAACCTTTTGATTGGTGCTCAAAGCTTCTTCCAGCATCTTCAAGCAGTGTTCCCGTCCCTAGGAAACATGGGATACTCAGACATGCTCTACAGAGGTCATACTGCCCCTCAGGCTTCCATCCCTGAAGGAGTAAGAACAGGGCAGGCAGAATCTTTGTTGTTCTTTGCAAGTCAACAAGACTAAATGCTAACTAGCCTTTCTTACCTTCACTGTGAGCTTTGAGATTCTCCTGCTGAAGGCATCCTTCAAGGGGCAGTCTGCACCTACCACAGAAGAGACATTTGGAAGAGGCGTCATAGCAGGGCTGGGGCTGATGGAGAATATCTCAAGTGGCACTGGGAGGGTGCCAGTCCAGCACTGCTTGGCATGCTCCTCCCTGCATAGTCACCCCAAGGAGCACACAGTCACCCTTTTTACCTGGAGAAGCTACAAACTCCAAAAGAATAGGCAGAAGCCAAAGTGAGATTTTTCTCTCTGGATGAGAACGTCAACTTTGCTAGTTTATGACTAACAGCTTTCCAAAATCTCTCCATCTCAGGAAACCATTTTTCAAGGAATCCCAGCTCTTAAGAAACGCAACCCTTTTCTGCTCCCCACAATACCAACCAAAATTAAAGAGACTGAACAGAGTAACAGGAACCACCAGGTATTCTTTTACAATAGCGTATGAACTGTGTTGCTAGACAGGACCCCAAGTAGCACAGTTACAAACAGTGAAGTTTTTCAGCAGTTGCCTTACAGACCAATTGAAGGATGCTGCATAACCACTGCAAAAATAGCCTACATAGTCAGGTTAGACAGAATTTTCCTTCTCTCTTGCTTATTTGGAAAAGTTGTTCAGAAAGATGCATTCCGTATCTTCACCTCAACCAAAGCTAAGCTCTGATCCATCTCCTCCAGCCAAGCTTTCACAGCCAAAAGCCTAACCTCTCTGTGCCTAGGGATTGATACCTCCAGTGTTGATGCTATATAAATTACACCCAGCTGCAAAATACAAGATTTCCTTCTCCCAAAGAAATCCCACTATAAATCAAAGAATATATTTACTTGGAGGAACAAAATCTTCCTTTTCTGGTTCTTTGCCCTGAAAGAAAACAAAGATAAGTCAGTCAAACATTTCCATTCCTGCAACACACATACAGGTCTAGAAGCACAAAAGACACATTTTATACCCCTGCCTCAGGGAAAACTAATGCTGAAGTTACAAAGGTACTGAAAAGTGACCAAAATGGGAGAAAGGAGACAAAGAATGAGAATCAAAGCCAAAAGTTCACCTTTGCTATAGGAATATGCAAGAGAAGCTGAATAGTACATCTGATACTAGTAAAAACAGATTTTCTTAAAGACAACAGGATCCTCTTGATTTGCACTGCAGAGAAACTAGTACATGAATAAGCTGCGTTCCTTTATATTATGGGACTAACACAGAATATGGAGAACACAGCAAAAGCACAGATACAAAAAGTAAAAAACAGAACAAGCAACAACAAGATGCAATAATTTACTTTATTAGTGCCAGGAAGCCTTTATGTCTGTAAGACAAGCTCACAGCAAACGATCTGAATCTCTTAGAAAGGCATACCAACTCACTTTGCGCAGACTCATCTGCTTTTTGTAGAAGTTGTTCCACTCCCGTTTCCGACTCTCTTCACTGGCTTCATCCCCATTCCCACTGCTTTCTTCATCATAGCTGGATAAGGCAGGAAAACAACAAGAACAAACATTTCTGTAGCTGCAGCATTAGCTGAGGGACAGGCTTTGGAGAGCCTAGGTCACCCCAGTATTTACAGAAGATGATGTATTTCACATCCTTTCTGAACAAGTCTTAGCTTTTAGTTTCACTGCCATCGCTCAATTTGGACAGTAGTGAGAGTCCTCCAAAAAATAATCATGGGATTAACAAATCCCATGAACTAGTAAGCAGCAGCATGAACTAGCAGCACATGACTAGTGCTCTGAGAATGGAGGGCTCCATTTCAGAAGCTCTGCCAGCTTCTCCCACAGAGCTGAGGAGTCACTGCCTTGTGTCGTGCACCCCATCTGTCAGCCATTACTGCCCTTGGAGCAGAGATGGCAGAAAGGACGAAGCATCCATTCCTCAGCCTCAGTTGTTCACAGACTGTTGTATTAAATGAAATCCCCATCATTAATACACTGACATGCAGCAGCTGATTCTTGCCAGATGTAGCCCAAGAGTTTACTGCCTTCCGCAGCTGTCACAGCCTAAATTTACAGGTATCACAAATCAGAGCTTTAAGGCTGTTGACTGTTACAGCTTCCAAGGCAAAGCTACAACCGAGTCATGGAGAGGTTCAATAAATCAAATGGTGAACACTGTGCTGTACAACCGCACTGGCCGTGTATTCTCAGGTCCTGAGATCAAACACAGGCTTTGGTCACAAGGACACCAGTTCCCTCTGACTCAGCTGGACTTGCCTGAAGAACAAAGCTACCAGTCTGAAGCTGTTTAAGCTGAAGCAGAGGCCTAGGCCAGCCGACAGCGCTGCGCATCCTGGCAGAGCTGCAAGGGCAGTGCAGGCAGCGAAACTCGCATCCTGGCAGCGCTGCACAATCATTGCAACTCAGCCAGAGAACAAGGAATAAGAGAAGTTGTCATCTCCACACTGCCAAGCCTTTTACAGAATTATGTTTTCCACCGCACATCTTCATTCTGCTGTCAGCCTGATAGGGAAACACTAAAATTTAGCAATCTGCAGAAGAAGCTGACACTGGCACTCCATTACATCCTCTGTGATGACTAAGTCCTGTCAGTGGCCCCCCCAGCCTGTTGGCCCACAGACAACCATACTAAGTCAGGAATGAACTCTGGATCGTGTCATACTTTGCTGTCAGCTTGGTCTCAATTTAAACATTTTTGATTCTTGTGACTGTGAACGGGCTGAGCCCACTTAACTGCTTTCAAAAAATTTCGGGCTAGTTTCTTGAACCAATTACATTCTGCAGGGCAATTCTTAGGTCAGTCGAAACAGCTTTTGGCTCTCTGGGACATGAATGTGATCAAGGCTGCCAAAGTGTGTGGAAAATGAAATTCCAGCTCCTGCTGCCAGGAAGTTACAGGAAAATACCACCACGCAGAAACATGCGCTGAAAATAGGAGTGGCTGGGCCTGCAGCTGGGAGATGCTCTCTACTCTCGGAGAGCTTCTATGAGCTGAGTTAGAGCTACCAAGTACAGACCTGCTAAAACCTCTGCAACCTCTCCTCCCGCCTTCATAAAGCTCTGGATCATAGCTATCCCAGGAGGAACCTGTGGGCCCAATGCAGGTTTTGCTCCAGCTGTTGCTGCAACGCTCCAGTGACTCCAGTTGTCTTTTCACCGCCCCTGGGTTCTTGCAGTAATCACAGCACTTGTTACAAGGTGGGGTGACATCACCGAAGTACTTCGCTATGGCAGCATGGCGACATCTAGGAATCAAAAGGGAAAATGATCTGGTAATTATTTTTATTGACAAGAACACCACCCTCCAAATACAAGGTGTCTTTTGATAAAGAGTTGAGTCTTTTTTCTTTCTTTTTCTTTTTTTTTTTTTTTTTTCCAGACAATGCCTGTTCCAGCAGGAATCGCAGGGATTAAGCCCTGGAGCAGAACTGGGGTTCTGTTTCTCGCACTCCGCTTAAGGTCTCTCTGCCTCCATTTCCCCACATGTAAAACAAACAGTGGTGTCAATCTCTTCTGCTAAATGCTTTCAGATCTCTGAGATCTGCAAAAGGCACAGTGGATGAAAATATGCAGGTATTAATTCTGCATCACTGGCCAAATATGTTCCATGTCCAATCAAAATGGCTCAAGGATAAATATGTAAAGAGGTCCTGTTGATCCCTACACCTCAGAGCTCAGAGTATGTGTGTATATTTCACATTGGAGAGCTTCTAATGTTATTGTTTGTGGTTTGAAGGTGAAGAAATCTACATTTGAAGAAACAGGAATGGAAATTAAATCACAGAAATAGAGTCCAGACTGAGGTGACAAGAGAGCACTATTCAGATAATACAGCCTGGGTCTCGATCTGCTAACACACGCTTCAGATCAGCAGCCAAAGTTTGTGTAGAGTCCTACATCCATGAAAACCAGTCCATTTGGTCATACAGTATTGCACAACCAGTTCTACCAGCCTTAGCAAACTAGCCATGTGAAGATGATTAGCTTCTTCCAAGAATCTTCAGAAGATTTCTGGCAGACATCAGTGCTTTTGGGTATGTAAAAAAGAGTTTGGTGACAGAGCTCATTAGCAATGCAGGCGGGAAATAATTTCTCTTCTAAAACACTTCCTAACTTAAACAAGTGAAGACACTGATTTCTCTAGATAAAGAATCATCAGGGGGTTACTTTTTTTTTTTCATTATTTTTCTAAGAAAGCAGGCAGAATTTAGAGGAGCTTTTTAAAACTTGGGTTTCACAGCAGAGGTGGCTGGTTGTCTCTTAATCAAAATGCTGATACTAGATACACAGAAACAGTTCATAGGGTATTTAGAGATCAAATTCTGCAGCCAAGCACCAACAAGAGTTATTTTAGAAGAGCATTATTTTACTGCAAGAAAGAACAAAAGTAGAGATTTTTCTTCTCTACCAAGGAGTGCCCTAGTTGGCTTACCAACTTCATCCGCAAAAAGCAGGTCACAGAGGGGAAAAGTAAGAGAGTGAGCACTTAATTTATTCTTATTATAAACCCTTTAAGGTATGTCTGAACTTGCCAGAGATCTAACAAATGCAGTTTGCTTCTTAACTTGTGCGTGTCTGTCTGGGAGGAACATAACTGCATGTCTACCAAAGCATCACGAACAAACCCTGCTAGGGTTTGCAGCAGCAGCTGCCTCGCTCATTCCCACGGCCTGGGAGGATAATTTACCAAGCAGGGGAGCGAGCGAAGCAGCAAAGCAGCAGGTTACAGACTACTGTCGCCAGAGCAATGAAATGTGTGTGCTGAAGCGTGAAGGACCTGGCGCTGCGCAGGTAAGGAGGGCTGCAACAGGGTGATGTTGCACGGTCTAAGGCACTGAAAGCCTAGAGAGGGCTACTACAAAGCTGGCTTTATATCCCCCTGCAGAGCCGCATTGACTCACACTCGTCTTGCACTCAAAGAGCTCCTTTCACATGGTGGGGAAGGGTGGGGGGACCGGGATAGGGAAAACACATTCGATCCCCTTGTCCTGCCTTTCCAAAAGAACTACTGGTGCTGCCTGTCCTGCCAGTGCAACGTGACTATAGAAATGTCAGCGAGCTGCAAGTCAGCTTTTTGTTTCCCCAAAAGAAAACAGGCAGGCATTCTCATTAGTCCACGTCTCTTTCTCTCACACACACTGATCTGTATTAGAGTTAACTGAGGCATACAGTAATGGTCAAGCCCTCTCCTCACTTTACAGCCTACTCACCAGGCTTATGCTGGGGAGGGACATCCACACACACCTCTGTCCCTTAATGCAAAGAAGAGAGCTGCCCCAAGGGAGGGCTTTGCTGGAAGCAGAGATCAGCTCTGAAGTCACTGGAATTTAGAGAGGTTCTAGTTTCTAACCCATCAGGCTTGTAAGGCCCAGCCCTTTCCCTCCAGCCTCCTGTAACTGCCTGGATCTTCCTACAGAATTACCCAAATTGGGGCCACAGCCCCACCTTAGCCAGGGGTGCTCATGAGTTGGGTCAAAACGGAAATCCAGTTGCAGTCCTATAATTAGAGTCAAAAGGCCAAAACCGGAGTTACCGATAGGGATGCTGGGGGGAACCATTAGATTAATGCTTCACTGAACACAAGAAGTCCTGAACCATAGTTGGTTATGCATTAACATGTGGTGGGAAAACTTCCCGAGCCACATGAGCACCTGACTAATGCCCATGAGATGGAGAGCTGATTTACATAAGCTAATGGTAGTTTGTATTATTATACATGTACTAAAATTATTTCATCTTTTAAATATGCAACTGTATTATTTCCCCCCCCCACCCTTCAACAGGAGTATATATAAGCTGACCACTGGTCTTTAAAATGTCTGAACAAAATCCTTATTTAATTTGAGACATCCCACCCTAGTTTTACATCATGGGACAGGATGAAGAGCAAATAACAATCAGGTTTATTAATATGTTTTTATCTGTGGCAATAAATTTCAGGAAAGTGCTAAACTGACCACACCATGCCTCCTTTTGCTACTCCTTCCTTTTGTACACCAGGTAAAACAGGAGCCCTATTCCTGCAATTAATAAAAAAAGATGAACTGTCAAAGAAGGAAAGTCACATATCCCAAAAGAAGCTCTGCCTCTCCCAAAATAATACCAGAAACAAGCATTCTGACATATGAGCCAAAGAAGGGTAACCCAGCCACATCAGAAGAGCTCACCAAAAAAACCCCAGCAAGTCTGGGAATAAAGGCAAGAAATGAAAGTATTAAAAAGACAAAAATCACGAGGACAAATTATCTATGTAGAAGCCAGTTGCTGAACAAAAGCCATTTAATGAGCTTTATCGAAGAGAAGAGCAAATTAGGAGGTTGATGAGGAATGATAATTTTGCACCTGTCTGAAGGAGCGTATCCTTTGTAATACCAGCTGACCTTCAGCAACCCTCAGACAAGAACATTGGGTGCCAGCTGTCCCCAGTATACAAGAAGCAAAACCCACAGCATAAAGAGAGCAAATTACTTGGCCAAGGGCATGGAACAAATTCACCACCCCAGCACCAGCCCTGCTCCCCCATCAGTGGCAGACTGTGCTGCACTGTCCTTGCCATTTCTTGCTGTGCCCCTTCAAAGAACACGAGAGAAAAGCTTCTTCCCCCAGGGAGTCGGAAGGAAACTGGGCAGCAGAAAAAAAAGTTAATTGCTTTAACACACACCCGAACTATCGCAAGGAGAGAATCAATTCAAGTCCCACTCCAGAAAAAACTGTAATTAAAAGGAAAAAAAGAAAAGACCTTGCTAGGAGGAGATGCACAGAGGAAGCGAGCAACAAGTGCTGGCACTTGGGCGCTTCGGGGAGTTTACACCAGCGGCTGGCTCAGCTTGTGGTGGCTCCTCGCCGCCCGCCCTCCCTCTCTGGCACACATGTAACACGAAACTTCATATCTCCAGGACAACCAATAACAAAAAAAAGGCAGAGACAACAGCTGGCTGTCAGCAGCGGAGCAGAGAGGAGCCGAGCGAGGAGTGAGACACAAGCCAGGATGAGGGGCGAGATGACATGAAAGTTTAAGAAGACAGAAAGAAAAACAAGAGGAGAAGAGTTCGCAGCGCGGCTGGGGTAAGGCTGAGCTATTGCTGGTGTTCGGTCAACCGTAGCACCTTAACATTCAGCTAGTTAGCAAGTAGCTGGAGCTTTTGTAGCTCTCTGTACGGAGAACTGCAGAATCAGCCATTGAGCAGAGCTTGCTAGCCTGAATTTGTTTGCAAGGGACACTCAGGAGCAAAGGTGGCTAGAGAAAAGCTTTTAATAGGATTGCAGAGAGCTGCAGCCGTACTGCTAACAAAAGGATCCAGCCTGCAGTCTTGCATTGCTTCGGCAGTCAGAGCAGGAGTAAGTAACTTCTTTGCTGATTAGAAAGGCTGTCTGCTCATTTTTCTGTTGCTGTTACGGAATGTGATCTTAGCTGATAAGCAGGTCTAGCACAGGGCATTCTCCACAGTGATGACTTGATATTTTAATACTTAGTGTGGACAAGAGCTGGTCTGCGCCTCTGTGCGAGTAGCGTATGTGCCATTAGCGATAGCTGCCAGCACAGGCAAGCGCGTGTGAAACCAAGTGGGTACCAGCCACAGCATTTCTCCAGAGCTCCTCCCAGATGGAGCTAAGTTTTATCCCCAAATCCTGATGCAAACAGAGAGCTTGAAAACAAACCCTGGTTGGGGAACTAGCATACTGTGCAAGTTAAGCATCTGTGTCCAATAGAAATAAATGGAAAGATTTTACACAGCTTCTAACAAGAGCATTTCTAAAAATCAGTTAGTGTATCAGGCACAGATGCTGGTTTCAAAACAGCATGAGAAACCACTGCTGTGAGAGAACACATACATACACAGTCTATGGTTTACTGTAATGAGACCATCAGGTCTGAATGCAGTAAGAAGGGAAGGAAGAAAAAAAGGATCCCCCAAATACATGAAATTACCCACTGTAAGCCCTGGGTTTACGTAGGGCGATGTCCCACAACCTGTGCTCCCATCTCCGTTTGCTGCTGGGTGTGGGAAGGGGGCTGGCAAGGGGACTGACCATATAAGCCCCCGTTCTCTGCCATCGGAAGCTGATTACTGTTTGGAAGCTCTTGCACTGAGCTGGGACCCCCTGCCTCTTCCAGGAGGCGCGGGGGCAGTCAGCTGTTTACAAACAGGTAGGGAGTGAGGCAGAAAGCCAATTCTCACCGAAAGATGTCTTCCTGATCCTATACCTGCCTGTAGGGAGGAATGTTAAGGATCAGGTATTTCCACTTCTCTCCATTCCTATTAATGTGGAAGGGAGGGCAGGTCTGTCTAACCTACTGTTGTACAAACACCGAATTGGAACTGCCTGTGCGAGAATATCTAGTAGTTAAGACCCACACGCCTCCAGTCTAACCCTAGGTTCAAAGGGAACGGAGGGAAGTTTCCACCCTGCTTAATGAAGGGTCTTCTGTAGGTTGTTTGTTGCTGTTAAGATGATTTCTCAAATAAAGTAGGGGAAAAACAAAGTTTAGGACAAAAAAGAATGGGGGAGGAGCAAGGGCAGAAGGGCAGGGGAGGCAGGGAAGGAGAGAAACACGCCAAGTTTTCCTCGCCAAAAGAAAATCTTAACGGGTTTGGCTGGGGGCTTCTCCAGCCGCAGCCGTGTTGTACATATGCAGGGGAGGAGGGAGGCGGGGAATAAGCAATATGAAACACATGTCTGGATAAAAGAAGCAGGACATGGCTTGTGTTACAGCTGTCATAGTGCATGGGCCTCTTAGCCTGACTGCAATGCAAAAGTGGTTATGGGAGTGGAAGTACAAAATAAACCAAGTCTGATAGAGCAGATCCTTTCTGTAACACAGCCCCCTGAGCCACCCAGCCTGCTGTGGGCCAGTGAGCAGACGGCAGGGACTGCAAGAGACCGCAAGAGAGCTGAGTGAGGAAAGCAGCACGCACCCCTCGCCTCCATGCAGGCTCTCGCCACTACAGCAACCACAGCTGATACAGTCCAAAACGGCTTCTTCTGAGGAAGCAGCTGTGGTAGCCTTTAATTTTGAGTTCCTACAGGCAAGTGGCATCTTTGCTAGGAACAGACCAGCGTATTTCAAAAAACTCAAAAATGCATGTCATTTCTAAGATCCGTAGGTCTAAGACCAGTCAAGGACAGGACACAAAGGTGGCTGAAAGAAGATGGAGAAGGTGTTTCCAGCACTCTCAGGGGGCTCCAGCTGCCTTGCCTCAAACACCAAACTTCTGAGAGATCCCACTATGTTTGTGAAGTAACTATTTACAGGGCTTTCACAGGCACACACCTACCTCTCTGTCAGCTTCCTGGGAAATGGTTATTTTGCTAATATTAGAATAGACTTTCAGGCTAGATTCAAGCATCAGCCACCCTAAAAAAAGTTCTCTTGTAGAAGAGCTACAGGTTTATTTTTAAAATTGACCTTTTACTTTCACTGGATGGCTCTGTGCATTGGTTTCCCCACTTCTTAAAAATGGGACTAGTAGGGAGGAATTATCTCATGGGGTTTTGTGGACTTGTTTGTGGGATGGACTGGAGAAAACCAGTGTGCTCTGTAGAGGTGTAGAGACTCAGCTCAGTGCCCCAATGGGTAACTCAGCATCTCAAACTGCCATTGCAGGGAATTCAGTGCCTTTTTATATTAATCTAATATTAGGTTGTAGCAGAGGGAAGGAACATTTATGGTCCTGCCTCAAAACCAATCTCCAAATAGTGGGTGGTGGAGATGACAGGGTATTCCAGCCAAATGGCTACCCAGTCAGGGCAGCTTTATGATATGAAAAAATGTGTGGCTGCCTTTTCCAGACCAGCTGACAAAGTCAAAGCTTTTCTCCCATGACACTGAGCTGCAATTTACCAGTTTGGGTGTGTGCTGTTAAAAAGCTGAATTCTCTTGATACTGGAAACTATTTTCATCTGCTTGGGAATGAATTATAGGTCTGTCTGGCTCCGTTCACTCCTGTTTTAGAAAAAAAGGGCTTGTTTGTTGAACTATAGTTAACATTCACATGGCTGGTTAACTACAGTCATGGCAGCAAGCACCGCATTAACAATGATAAGGGAAAACCATGCACTGATAATACGACTACATTTCTATAGCCCTTTTCATCTCAAAAGTACCTTACAAACGTAGAACAATAAACAATCATACAAGAATTATTACATGTTCTGCCAAAATGCTTCTAAACTGTAACAACACCTAGCAGCTCAGCACTGCTTTAGGACAGGAAACGTTGCAGACCTTATCCATACCAAATCAGAAGCACGTTTCAGGAACCAAGAACAAAGCTGGTAGGCTGAGAAACTGCACAAGCCTTCAAGTTCTTAAGAAAGTGGCCAAATACAGTCAGAGTTTATTTTAAAGTTTTAGACCAGAATAAAAAAGCACCCCCTCCCCTTCAGCTGCTCAGCACTCTTCCTCCGTGAGGCTGGGATTACCTTCTAAGATTTACCACCAAATAAACTACCTCAGTCCACACAGGCTTCCCATCCCTGTATTGGTCCACCTTCAACCAACTTTCTTGGCTTGTCTGAGTAGGAACAACACAAAGTATTTGCTTCTCCACAGCCACAGTCTTGGGAAAAAGACAACGTTGCAATGAGAACCTTGCCTTGGCATTCCGCTTGCTTGGGCACATCAGGGAGGTCCGACTTTGTAAGGTCTGTGGAGCACTGCAGATAAGAGCAATGGGCACAGCAGAGGATCTCGAACTCACCTTCACTGGACTCACTGCATTAGGACTAGAGGCATTGGCAGCTTCAGGGCACCACCAACAGATTCCCCCCTCCAAAGCTTTGTCTCCATTTTTAGATTACTGGAGCAACAAACCCACACAAGCAAAGATTCTCAGAGGGAGCACAGTAAAACCAATGGATCGGGAGGTCATGTCAAGAGACATAAACCCCGTAGTAAGCAGCACCCAAGAGCAGAAGCCATGCTTTCATCTACTTTCATCCTAAACGTTCTCAGTGCCTGAAGTGTAACAAGCAGTTAGCAAGCAAAGGCCATTTCATTTTGTAACTGCAACAAAACCAGGGACTCGCTGTCTTTCTATGGAAAGATTTCAGAGCATTTTAGAGAGTTGGATACACAACAATTAACAAACAAACCTCTGATGGTGATTACATGTTCTGCCACTTTGCAGAGATGAAGTCACCCAACAGAGGGATGGGATGACTTATCCGAAGTCACACAACCAGGAAGCATCACTGGCAGGCCAAGACGACTGCCTGCATTTACTAACTTCCAGTCCTGGGGCTAAACCACAAACTCAAATCCACGTTCTTTGCACTGAAATAGGCTGCTCAAATGCCAGCAGGGTTATGACTAAACAAGTGGCTCACTCCTCAGCAGTAAAGTTAAGATCACCAACTCCCTACAGTTCAACTTTTGACGCACCTGCATAGACACACAGATAGGACACAGCTTTCCAAAGCAAAGACGGACCAAAAAAATATGATTAATTTACATCAAATCCAGAACACTTACAGCAACTTGACTAGTTTAAGGCAGACAGAGGGGCCAGGACCCCACCTTACAAAGTCATCCCAAAGCTTGTTTTCTTGCTTGAAGACTAGAAGCTACCACACATAGCCAGTTCACAGTACAAAGAAACCCTGACCATGGCTTTTCTCTTCAATGTCTAGATTGAGGCCTTTTAATGGCTTTATTCTCAAAAGGGCTGCGCAGCCAACTTCTTTGAGTGCTTCAGTATGGCAGAAGTCCATTAAAACAGTTCAGAAAGATAATCTCAGTGCTATTATGGCAATTTTCACAGCTTTATTCAGTGGGCACAGCAAGATGAATCTGCATTAAAAACCAGTATTAGAACTTTCTGCAAATCTACCTCTACAGAAGCCCTAAATGTAGGACGTGCTTCTTTGGTTTTAAAGGACCATCGAATCCTTGTGGCTGAGCAGCACACCTGCAGATGTCCAGTATCCCCCTGCATTATTGCTGTGCTCTCTCTTTTCAACAAGGCTAACAACTCATGGCACGTGGCAGATTTGGCCTTTTTTTCTCAAAAACAAATAAACCCAAATTAAAAGATTTGTTTTATTCCCTCCCCTGCCAGGCCTTGTAAGACAGAGAAGGGCAGAAAGATTTGATGATCTAGTCCCACCGGCAACACTGGATAGATTAGTTATCTTCTAAAGAACAGCCAGAAGAGGAAACAGCTGAAACCACGAATTTCAGGCTGCCACCCCAGCAGGAACTTCCAAACCGCCTGTCACAAGATATCAGCATGGTGTTTACTTTCCTTTCTATGCAAGTTTCTCATCTTGCCTCTCTTCACTTCATATGATCTCTAGCCATAGAGCAAAAGTTCATGACAGTAGTCTGACAACACACTATGAAGACTGCATTGCTCTGCAGTCATTCATCATTTTTTTCCACAACGGGTTCCACCAGCTTTGCTGCCCTAACAGCCATGCCTCCTCTGCTCTGGAGGGTTCCTATCCTCAGTATACGTGGTTTTTAGGAAGGACAACGACCAAGGAAGGACTTCCAATTGAGAAAAACACAAGCAGATAATTACATTTGCTCCAAACTGCACAGAATCTGTGGGTACGAACTTGGGTGCCTGTTCGAGGCTCTGGAACAGCACTCCAGTCTTAGCAAGCAAACTGTCAGGTAAGACCTACAACCGTAAGTTTCAAATCTCTCAAGACTTGTCCATTTGAATAATAATCATTACAGTTACTGCTTCAACCAAAAATCCTGCACCACCTGTCCTTTACTACTGTTGGTGACTGGGAGCTTACTTGAACACAGTATGATTAAATAAATAAATAAATAAATCCATATAGCTCCACTTTGAAATTTGTAAGTAATGTCATCACTGTTGTGTTGTACACGAGGAAGACAAGGCAGATGCATAAGACAACTTGTTTAAGTCACACAGCACTAGCCTTATCCTTATGATAATCTCTAGGGCAAGATCTTGGTTCTGTTGAAATCAATTGAAAAAAGATCACAATCAAAACTAGTCCTGACCAAAGACTTTACATCACAAGTAGAATGGAAGATACAAAAGTCCATGAATATAACTAGCTTTCTTGGGGGAGTTTTACTTTTTTTTTTTTTTTTTTTTTTTTTTTTTCTTTTA
>VYZM01004313.1:399623-419839 GCA_013398915.1 Dromas ardeola | reverse complement strand
TTTTTTTTAAAGAAGTGATTTATTCTTCACCTTTTTGCTGTGCTCCACAAGCAGAAATCCCAAAGCAGCGAGGGCCCTTGGAACCAGTGCACAGTCAGCAGTGCAGTTGAGCAGAAAAACATTTGCTTCCTCACGGGTAGGTTGGAGACTGCACCACCAACATCAGACTTTGTCCCTGAAGAAGTTCAAACCAAGGTAGACAAGCAACATTCCTTGCAAGTTTTAGAATAAAAACTCCTTCACTTCGCTCCACCATGGGGCAGAGGAACGTCCATTACTGAGATGACAAGCTCTTAATCATTTTCGGCTAGGCACTTTGCTACTTCACATGGAGTTCTACAATCCTAATCACTAATTTTACACTGTATACCCAAACTTCAGAAGCCTGGCTCTTATACTTGCTGCTTCTGGTGCAGCCCAAAGCATGGCACGAAAGGTTACAGCAGGTTCCTTACTAGGAGAGGTTCTGGGCAGGCAGAAACACCTCCAAAGGGAACAAACATTTTCAGAATGTTAGAGCCAGAAATACTTTTTTTTTTTTTTTTTTTTAAAGTTTTTCTTCTAGAGCCAAGAGCAGAAAACACAAATCACTTCACCTCTGCCTGCACCGCCATCTCTTGGGATGGAAACAAAACTGGAAACCTGCTGACACAGAATCCCGCAGCACTGTGCAAAGGACAAAGGAGGCATTTCTGGAGCAGCTCACTTGGGGTATGGCAATCATCTGGAAAGAACTATTTAACCCTAGTCTCAAAGGTGACCTTTTCAGGTCAAAAGGCCACAGCTATGCCTCCCTGCTAAGTTGCACAGAGATTTTTCTGTAGATGTAGACTTTCCATCCACCCCCACCCCTAGGAAACCAGCTGGTTCCGATTTTTATTCCTTAGCTTGGATTTAAAAGAACAAAGAAAACCCTTTTTGAATTGCATAAACATACAAAATGTAATTTAACTTGGCACTGTAGTATTTAAGCCCAGCATGCAAAGAAACATCCAAGGTCTCTCTGTCCTCAGTGTGTTTAGAAAAACTGAACTCCAAGCATCCATTTGTTTGAGTAACCAAACCAGATGTGCAGTAATGAACTAGCTGGCTTGTTCTGGAAGTCCCGTCTTGGTCATTTGGCTTTGTGTTACCACCAAGAGTAGGATATTAAATTGCAATGTTCAAGTCCCATAAAACAGTGTTGACTATTAGAACACACGCGAGCTAGTACATTCTGATATAATAATGGCATAAGAATTAGAATCCATCCCAGCGTTGACCTGTCCAAACACTTGTTTTAGGTGAAACTGTGGATATTTCTCAACAATATCCCGTTCTAGTTACTAACTGAAGTAAATTTGAACTTCCATAGCTCTCATGCAAGTTTGTTTGTTGCAATACCTTACAAAGTTTTGCTCAGAGGGCAAAAGAAGGCAAAGCTGAGGCATCTAACTTTGCCTAGACTAATATTTTTAGTAATAATAGTTCCTGGTGATCATTCTTTCTGAGAATAAAGAAGGTGTAAGATTACTGAGCCGGGCAGGAGGGATTAGCTCCACAAGGGAGGTGTCTCCCTGACAGATCCAGCGGCTTTTGCTTCGCCCATCGCCAGCAGTGATGGGTGGACATCCACCGTTCAATTCATATATTGCTCCATTAGAACAAACTGTGGCTTAAAAGAAAAAAAAGCTGCATTTACCTTACCATATAAAACTTGCAGTCATCTGTAAGAACTTGCAAAGCATCCAGCTGTCCCCACTGAACACAGACTTTAGCTCTTAATATCACCATTCAGTAAAACTGGTTGATAAAACATTATTAATGGTATTGTAGTGAGGTGTTGAAGTAAGCACCTTAGTTTTTGAAGGGGCTTTCTGTCGCTGAAAGTGCAAGAAATCTTCAGGGGGGTCTACTTTGTGTTACTCAGTAAAAGACAACTGAAAACTACTGGAGTTCGATGAATTCAAGTCGAGTTAGAATTTCATTTCTTTCTGGAAGGACAAGTTAGCACAACTGGAAAAAAAAAATTTACTTCCATTGGGTGAAAGCCAAAGGCAGGCACTGTCCAGTTCTAACTCTATGCCTGCTGAAGTTAAGTGTCCTTTTAGAAGAAGCACCGTTTTGCCTTTGCTCAACAGTGCAGCTGTCAAAAGCACCCTCAAAGCCAGATTTTGAAATTAAAATAGTGCCAAAACACGTAGACAATTAATAGTCCTCCACCTTAGCTACTGGGAACAAGGACTGAGACCAGATAAACTTGTTTTCCTTGTGATCACCAGCTCTATAAGAAGGCTGGCAGCTTCCTAGCATTAGTCAGTGAAAAGGTTTATTCTCTGGTTCTTCTACAGCATAAAGCCTGGAGAGGTTGAGCCAGAATGTCTTCTGAAGGCTTTCTGAAGGAAATGCAAACGATTGGTGAGAAGTTTCTCCTTAAGCTCCAGAAACTGCCCAAGGCTGACCCGGTGGAGATTGTGTCCTTTTGTGTGGTTCTTCTGTTTATCGGTGAGTTTATTGGCGGAGGCAAAGGGGTGTCAGAATGTCTCTTCTCTTCTACAAGGGCAGCTTGCTCCACAATCTTCGTTGGTGGGTTGGTGGTGTTGGCAGTTGTTTTCCAGGCTGTGCTATAAGGCCCAGTTTAATTTCCAGGTAATTTTTTAATGCACAGTGTGTATCTCTACATGCATGCAGACCATGATAGGCAACAATATAGCTTTCTCCAAAGCTCTCATATTTAAGTATTAGCTTAAACAGCAGTATATTAACCAACCCAGAGCTGCTGCAATGTTTTGATGCATAGGAGATTTGTTTACGACAAATGGTATTAGGGCATCTCGTTGCCACAGAAGACACTTAAAAGTCTGAGACTCTGAGTGTCATTCCTGTGCTTAGTTCAGTGGAAGCCAGTATGCTTCAGATGAGCCTATTTATTCTCCTCTGGTAATGGCAAGATCCCTCCTGCTGCTCTGTGTGGGGATGGCATGGAAGGAATAACAAAGAGCTGCTTGATCAAGGGGATGAAGTTTGTTTAGACAATGGGAAAACAAGCAGGAAGGAAAAGTAGGCCCTCCCCCTCAAAGCCGTACAGTTTGCTCCCAGCCAAAAGGAAGGGTGTATATCCAGCCTGGACACTCCTCCCTGGGCTGGAATTCAGAGAGACACACCTGCTGCTTTATTTTTTTCATACCTACAGCTGGTTCCCCACAGGTCTGGTGACTTGGCAGCTCAGCTGCAGACTTTTAAGGAACACATGCACACACACGTGCACGTTCACGCACTCTTACGTGTTCTGCAGGATTAAACATGTCATCCTTTTCTGTTCCAGATAAAATAACATGTATCTCTCCCAACACCAACCATTACGCATAATGCAGAATAACAGTACATTAGCCCACTGCTTTCTGAAACAAAACCCTACATTTGAAATATCTATGTTTTCAAGCTAAATACAGAAGAAAGAGTAAAGCCAACCCAGTCACAAGTATCTATCCTCACTAAAGGGTACATTGCACGCAGTCTTCAGAAATGGAACTGACAGTTTGACTAAACAAATCATCTTGAGTTTCTTCTGACACAACTATGGGGAGAGTTATATCTCCATCCTTTCCAGGTATGCAGCTCTACTTAGTTACTGCATGTCATCTCCAAAACAACAACCCATTAGGCAGGTAAAGATATACCCCCACATGGTTGGGTATGTACCTCTTAACATCATGAAGTATCTGGTAATGATTGTCCAGATTAAATGGATAACTAATACAAGGGAGCAGGAACTTAGGAGGAAGGAGGTGGGGATATAGGGGAAAAAGAATAAATAAAATATTGGCAAGAAACCAGGCTTTGTTCATTCTGCTGCTCACCAAACAACTTGGAGGAGACATACGGTAACTGTGCAGTGATTGCATCTACGTCATGAAGCAATATCCTGTGCTTCTCTTTCCAGCTACTGTTCTGCTGCTTATGATCATTGCCTGCAGTTGCTGCTGCTATAGCTGCTGTAGCTGTGACGGACGTCCTGACAACAGACGTAGGAAGATCCAAGTCCGCCCAGCTGCACATTCATGAAGTGCAACAAGAGGTGACACAACCTACTATAAAGGACGTGCATGGACATCATGATTCAGTCCTATGGGAATGACCTTCTACACTAGCTCACTGAAAATGGCAATAACAATATTAATTAACATGACTCAGAAGACCAGAAATCACAGCATGGAATTCCTTCTTTCTGTGACAGCCACTAGTGGGCTCCGTGGTGTGACCAGAAAGGTAATGCTACTTTACCATCACTGCCTCCCTCTTCTAGGGTGGGGTGGGGGGGCATGGACATACGCTGCTGAGAAAACAGACATGCTTTCCCAGTGATAGCCCTGCAGCTGGGCCAGCCAAGGATTCCCTTTGTGAGCACGGAGCCACAGACCAAAGCAGAAAACACGTACACTGCCACATGCTAGGCAGTGCCTACTCTCTTCACAAGCGGCTAATCCAGAAGGATGGTGCTGGGCGCTAGCAAAACCCACTGACATCTCTGGGAGGTCCACATGCTCAGTACATCTTGGATCAAGCCCAAACCTGCTCTCTCAAAAGCCACTACAACAGACACATTTAGCTGAGATGTCTACTGAAAACAACAAATTGTGGACCTTCTGATCCAGACATGCCAGCTGAGGCTCCAAGTACAGCTGGTAACAAATGTTCCCTGCTTTATTTCATCAGTGTTACAATGATGTGAAATTGCCAAAGAGAAAAATCAGACCAGGTGCAACACTCTTTGTAAACAGAAAGATGAAGGCAAAAGGGAAAAACTCACCAATGCTACAGCTTAATTTGATGATTCTGCTGCTAAACGTGCTCCCTCCTCACTCCCCGTGTGGTTCTGCTCTTCTGCTTATTGCAGGTGAATGGTACTTACCAAGCACGGGAGTCACAGGAGGTAAAGAAATCCCTATCCTTACTTGAGGGACCTGTGTGCCTGACTCCCTGCACTGTGTGCAGTTTGTTTTAGTGGACATAAACATTATGCCTGAGGTATGTTTATTAGCATACACAAAGGCATTTCAGAGAAGTGACATACAGTATGGTAACTATCACTTCAGGGTATACATGCAGCAACTGACAGTGGGCATTATGACAAAGCAGAGCCAAGAATGGACTGTATGGCTGAAGTTAACAAGTGCAAATAAATCCCTTTTCCATGCTGCAGCCACTGCGTATGTTTGGTTTTCACTTCGGTGAACTTCTGAAAGGGATTTATGTAAGTACAAGGCTATGGCGCAGGCCACAACTTTCATAACTGAGACAGCCAAACAAAAGCCATCATACTGCACCTAACTCTGTAACCCACGGGTCTTTCAGCCCCAAATGCGAAACCAACCACCTCTATGGGAAGGTAGTAAAAGGAAGGTATACACGCGTCCAGATAAGTCATCTTCTATCCCTGCATTACAACTGCTAAGTGTAGAGGAGGCAAAGGGATTACACATGCATATACCAGAGCCAACATCCAGCTAGAGAGAAAAGAATCAAGTTTATAACAGTGGGCTTTTCAATATTCTTCACACTTCAGAAACAACAAAAAAATGAAGACTTTGTAAAGAAACCTCTTGTCTTTGATGCCTGCACCCAAATCAGTAAAAAGCACATTACATCAGTAGCTTCTCATGTATTTAATGCACTTTAATTTTTGCAAAGAAACTAAATTTAGATATTTTGCATTTTGGTACTGCTGCATATTGGAATATATCTGCAGCCATAGAGAATATATAACACAGAGAATAGTCTAAAATTTAAGAAAAAAAAATAATCCTCAAACTATCAATGTTACTTTTAAATTAATAAAAAGGAAAACTTTCCAGCAGAAAATGAGGATGTTCCTTAGAAAGTAAATATTTGAGCTCCGACTTGACAACTGCCAACAGAAGACTGCACTCACATAAGCTGCTGCATGCGCAGTTATACTAACAAAGTGCTGGCCTTTATTACGCTGTCCCAAAGCTTTCACTCCCAACCAATATGTTAGGGTAGGATAAGCTCAAGCGTGGCATCAATTTGCTCTAATCAACATTCAGAGATGCATCACACTAACCTCTGTCAGATACGTCTTTGCTCATTTCCCTTACAAACAGGTGGCAATCAAGGTGACATAGGAAGTCTCAGAACCTCTTTTGCAGGAGACAGACTCAACAGACATTTCTGTATCTAAGTCACAAGACCCGTGAAAAGAACAGAGCTTACTTTCTTCCCTAGCTTGTGCCAGACAGTGCCAGCTGCAGGAATTAACAGAATCCCATTGAGAAATGTTTCAGCAGCATGGAACCAGTCTGTGCTAACAGTCAGGATGAAGCTCAGCAGGCTGGAAGCATACCAACGACTGACAGGTTGCTGTCACAAGGAACCAGCTGCCAGGCCTTATCTCAACAGGAAAAGCTACAAATACATGTTTCCCAGTGGTGTTACAAGTTAAACCACTGACAGATACCAGGCAGGGGGACAAAAGAAATGGCTCCTGTCTTATCTCTGCCACTCTAAGTTCCTGAATTAGAAATAGAGAATAAACACAGAACTGTTAAAAAAAAAAAAGAGGAGAGAAAATTAAGCAATTCTCTAAAGAATTCAGGTGGCTTTCTGGAGCAGAGGAGCAGCCACCAAGTAGAAGAGGGGTCTCTGGACCGAATTTTACATACTTGCCTGGACTTCACAGGCCTAATGTTCTGCTTTGTGCCATTGTACTCAGCCGGATTATTTCTACACTTGGTATTTACATATGCCAGTTGCTTATCTGGGATGGGTGGTGCCTGTCACCTTCTTACATGCAACAGATCAGGCTGGCCTGAAAGATGCTCAGCAAATCCCTAGCTTACTGCAGCTCTTCACTTTCTGTTAAGTAGAAACATGCCAGTTTCTGGGTCCCTGTGCACCACCCACACAAGCTTTTGTGGTTTTGGCTTCAATCATTACCTATATAAAGGGCCCTGGAATGCCCCGAGCACTAATGGGGATGGATACTCTCAGTTTCAAAAAGCAGAGAGAGATTGAGAAGAGCACAGACTACTGCAAGATTGCTTCAAACACTGCAACTTCTGTACATGTCCTGAAAGCCTGAGTGAGCCTAGAAGGAACAGCAAAGGGAATACAGTTACTCCAGTCCTGATGATACAAGTGTTGAAACAATTTCTTTCCCTGAGGAACCTAAAAGAGAGGGCGAGGCCAGCCTCTCCAGCAGAAGTGGTTGAACTGACAATTTAATGGAATAGCTTCTATTCTGAAACATCATCCCTCTGGTTTCAAAGTGATTTGCTTGACTTCTGAAAAACAACTTTCCTTTTACACGCACAGAGTCTCACACACCCGTCTCCTCCTCCTCCCCTCCCACCTCACTCCAGCACCATCCCTCTGGTCTTCTTCAGTTAGGAAAGCAACAGGGAGTCAGTTTTATTGCAGCTAATAGCAGTGCAAGGCTCTGTAATGAGTGTATCCCCCTAAACTGTCACGATGAAGTTTGGACTGGAGGGCAGTCTTGTTCATAGTCTCATTTTAGGTATGGCAATCTCCTAATGGAGTTTAGAATACAGATCCAGTCAGGATCCAGGAAACAAAGCCCTCTTCTCTCTACCACAACCTGCAGTGTTCCCCAGTCAGGGGACATAGTGGGCATTTACAAGCACTGAACAGGTCCATGAGTGGCTAAAGCCATAGAGAGAAAGAAATGTCTGAGCAACAGCTGAACTAGGTCTTTTTGACTAGACTCAAAGCCTTTGATTAGATTAGCCACACCTTTGCAGGAAAATCAGCTGTTAATCATTTACTGCAGTACAAACAGGCAACTTCCATACTAGCTCTTCATCTCTCCAGGTACAGCCAGGGGGTCTCTCATCACAGGCCAAGATCTCAGTGGGCACGGAGGAGGCACCAGAAGAAACACCTACTACAAACACAACAGCTTCAGGTATTTATAAAATTGCATACAGCTCTCCTATTTCAGGAGATTAATTGTGGTTAGCGAGAGAGACAGGAACTTTCTAGGGTGTACAGTCACGCAAGGTTTCTGCCTTTGGGTCTACAGAACTAGTATCTAGGCTGCCTCCTTTTTAAAGGCAATGGAAGCTATCCCGAACAGCTTTCGTGTCCTGTATGCCTCCTGTGTAGAGACTGGGCATGGTGATCTCCCATAATTGCAGAAAAACAAAGCATGAACCGAATGTATTTGGCTGCTGAGAAAGAAACAAAAACTTTAGCAAACTCAAGTGTGAGTTTGTGCTCCAATCGAGTGTGACTTGCTGGGGATGAAACACGCTTTATATGACTAATCCCATTTCTTACAATATTGAGGATACAGGCATAAGGGGCAGCAAGTCAAACAAGTTTTCAAAAATAGCAAAGACATCTTCCTGCATTACATCTGCACAGTCATATTTGAGAGGAACTGTGAGAAATAATCCATCCTTTCCCTTGAGAAACAAGGAAGCTTTAGTAAAGCCACAAGATGCTCGCAAAGAGATACTCAATGTTCTTTAGAAAGCTGATAGTCAAGTCATTATGCAAAGTATCAGTAAAAGAATAAGTGTGTAGAACGCACTGAGATGCCAGTTTAAATAATTGCTGGACCTAAGTACTTCATGGGAGGAAAACTTATGCTTCTATTGCAGAGTAACAGAAAGCGTAACTAAAGCAAACTCTGTTAACAGCAGACCTTTTTTACAGAACTAGACTATTCTAGGCCCTATGGGGGCAACAAGTTGTATATAGAGATCTTTGCTTATTGTTGGCGGGGTTTTTTGTTTGTTTGTTTTAAAGGAAGTATTCATTTAATCTCCAGTGTGTGTCAGAGTTTAAGTGCCCAACTCCTTTCTGGGGATCTTTCCAGTGGTATCAGGCAAGTTCTCTCACTGAGTACTTGCCTTTCACGTATAGGCTGTACAGTTGCCAGAGATGAAGGGTTCATACTGAACGTGCTGGGAGAGACACTATATTATATTATTAAAAATATTGATAAACCATGATTAAAATAAATCTCAACTGCCAAAATCTTGTAAAGCCAGAAGCTTTCTGCTTTACATCTCTATAGATCTGATTGTGAAACTGGCCTCAGCTATCTTTCTTCTGGTTTATGCTCCCGTCTTTGTGAAGGGTGACTCTCCCTTTTGGAAGAGGGATGCCTGCAGGCACAGACAGCATGGATGCCTGTACTGGTTTTGGGACTGTGGCTTAGAGCATAGAGAGGATACATCAGCATCTGATATTGTTCTTGTCTACCTCCAGCATGGTGGAAGCCAGCATGTCATCAGTGCAAGAAGCATCCTCAGTTCTGGAAGACTTAAAGAGACTAATTACAACAAGTGACTGGGCTCTTGGAGGGCTAGTGGTGATTGGCATCTTCTGTCTTGTTTTTGTTGCTCTCCTTTTATTTGCTGCCATCTTTGGGTGCTGCTCGTCTCCAAGGCACAGATAGAGTGGTGCATAAACAGGAAAGCTGAGACGCGGTACCTGGAGCCCTACAGCAAGAATCAGCCCAGCCACAACCTGATTGTGTCGTTCATAGAAAGTTTTCTCATCTTCTCACCCTGGGTGGTTATTTCTTCCCATGCAACTTTCCTGCATCAAGAGCAATGCACTAACTGCACTGTAATGCAATGCAGCAAGTTGTTCTGCAAGTCCACAGCAAACTCAATACATAAGGCTATCTGTATTCAGGAACTGCATCACTAGCCAAATACAAAAGTCAACCCCTCTCTGCCTGGTTTTGGTCTTTCAAGCAAAACCACTGGTTAGAGGTGGCAAATGGTCAACCACCACCTAAAACTGATAAAGATGTCTTCTGCTGCTGCAGTTACGTGGGTGGGTTTTTTTTTCCCCTGTCTTGCAAATGGGCAACAGGAAACTCTTGATCAGCAAAAATCTTTGTCTAAACCCACTCTCTAAAAGCAGCTTATGCCATTGTTCTCCTGTCATACTCAGACAATAGCCTAAATATACTGTGCAAAAACTTGCTTGCCAAGTCTGTCTTTATTAAGAACCTTGTTCTTTATTTGTTCTTATTTAGAACCTTGCAAGGTCAGATTTTCAGGTTTGTTTTCACTGTTGGGATAGTGAATAGAACTGTATTAATTCAAAATGTAAAAAAGAAATGCAACGTGGCATTCCTTTAAATAGCATCTTAGTCTTCTGTACAGTTATAAGCAGGAAAGCCAGTCAGTGGCGCTGCAGTATGTGACTCTGGGATGCACATGAGGTGTTATACAGTAGGAAGAACATACCAAGCTGGGGGAGGGAAGAAAAACTATGGGAGACGTGACTTCTAATTAGGTCACTGATATTCCCTTACAGAAATCTCTTTTATGTCCCCAGTGAAATCATCTGAGCAAAGGAGAATGTTTTCTCTCTGTCCTCGCTCAGTTATTGTCTCACTGCTGCAGTGCAACTGTGGAGAAGGCCCTCACTTCAGGTAGCAGTCAGGCTCTTTACAGCGTGCGTGAAGTGGGAGATGCTGCAAGATGGTTACATAGAGGTTAACTCATGCCCTCAGTGGGACACCACCTGTGGCTGCTTCTGGTTTGTGCAAGCTTAGTTCGGTGATCCCAGTCCAGTTCTTATGGCTAGTGTCCATTCCAAGAAATGACCGTCATGACTAACTATACTGATAACCAGCTTAGGAATCAAGGAGAAATAGATAGCAAGACAAGGTTTCCTGAGGTTAGCATCTAACCAGATAGATACAGCTGCCTCTTATTATACAAAACCCAGACACAAAGAGTCATCTGGCCACTCTTGCTGTGAGCTGGTAACACACACCAGAAGGAGCAGAGCTTCTTAGCCAAGTGGATCAAAGTCCTATAGCAAGAAGCCTCCTAGTAGCTACTTCCCAGAATCACCTTGACTTTGGGCAAAGAAATACTCCTTTAAATGCCCCAGGACTCAGTGCTGTGCCATACTTCACTACAAGCAAGACTTTCCCAGAGCAACCCCATAAAAACAGGATTTGTTTACCAAATGTGATCACATGGATAGAACATGCTCACCAAGGCATCAGAAAAGAAGCACGTGCTACATTCACACTGAAAAAGTCGCCTTAGATGCAGGTGTGAAGGATGAAACATAGTGCAGACTTGAAAGCAAGACACACGTTGACCATTTCCAGTTAGTGAACACATACTGCTCTCTTACTGGCAAAATTATAGCTTTGATGTCTTATCCAGCATAGAATAGCAATTAGTACAATTACATCTTACAAGTCATGAACTAAACCTGAACAATGCATGTTGCGGTTGCTAGTCTGCATTTAGACTGGGCACGTCCATAATTTGAGCTGTTTCTGAAACATTCTAAGCACCATCAGCTCCTTCTAAGGTCAACGAGAATCATGGATACCTAGTACTTTGCAGAGTAGAGCCCCTGAGATTTAGAGAAACGTTAAATCTAAATGCTTCCATCCCATGCTGAATAGGCTGTCTGTTTGTCTCCTTAGAAGAGAGATGATGTAGTCAAGGTGGAAAGAATCATAAAAAAGCAAATGCTACTAAGTCAACCCATCATCAAGAGATAGAACACAGTAAAATTCATAGCCAGAGGAGTTACACTTTTGCATCACATGTCACTTGGCAGGCTCCAAGACAAACAAACATCTCAGTTAACTTGGAGGTGGGAGTGAGTGAGAGATGTCTCAGGGACACCTTCCTCAGTCCAGACAACAAAACATCAGGCAATTCACTCAGTATTTTCTTTTTCCTGGACATGCAAGAACTCAGCCATAACAGTGCCTCAGAAGGGATAGTGTATGCTTTCCCCAACATTAAACGGTGTTTGAAAGAAGCGCACTCACCCCAGCTCTTCGCAGAAGTTCACAATGGCATCAAAAGCTGTCATCACAGCTTTGTCAGATTCTTTTAAGGTGCCTTTTTTTTCCTGAAAGTAGACGGAGACAATAACTACAGTTTTCAATTTAAATATAAACAGATGAAGTAACTCTAGGGATGACCAAATCCAACCCTTCTGATCAATATGGCAAACAGGTACAGACACCCCCTGTCTCTGCTCCACACTTCTGCTCACCCACGCCTCTCTATTAGAGCTGGAGCTGAGTCTGGGAGCCCTTTCCCTTCCTGCTTCACTCCCTTCTGCTGTCCCTTGAAACAGGGCCACAGACAGCTCTAGAGCCAAAAAACCTCATTTCATCTTTGCATAGTCAGAGGTCACTGCAGGCAAGAGGCAAACCAGATCAGAGCAAAGGCAGCGTATCTAGGCAGGTGGATACTATTCTGTAGATCTTACTTGGATGTTAGAGAGCTCCTTCTTAATCAGGAAGCTGACTTGATCCCGGTCATTCCTTGAGTAATAGAGGCGGCAGCAGGACGGCTTTCCATCTCTCCCAGCTCTGCCAGATTCTTGGTAATATCCAGCCATTGACTTTGCAATATTCCAATGGGCAACGAATCTGCACGTGATAAGACAGCAGGAAACACAAGGCTGCAGGTTTCTCAGATCACTGCGTAGATGTTTGTGTCGTTTGTGGACATCAACAATAAAAAATAGGGCAGCAAAAGCATAAAAGACAAAGGATTTAGCAGAGCAAGGGATTTTTCACACAGAAATTTAAGTCCTCTTACCACATGAGACACAAGGAAAGCACCAGAGCTATAAGAAAACAAATGCACCTGGACAACACGTGACCAGGATGTCATTCTGGATAGATGGAAATGAATGGACACATGAATATCCTAAACGTGCATACAATTGCATAGCTATGAAGACTGAGAATAAGGACATTGATTTAAGGAGTTTGGGAGATTTTACCATAAAATACAGCCTTAATGAATAAGTCCTATTTATTTTGTGGAACACAATTTGAACATTACGGAACAGAATCTGAAATACTCAATTTTAAAAAGGCACTTTTTTTGCCAACAAAGTCTGCATCGGAAATTCTGTGTCACCAAACTCACTTGTAGATGAGGGCACCCTTCCTAGCCTGCAAATGTGACTATGAATCATTACTAAACTGTATGTAATCTCTGAAGGAAGGCTTTCAACACACCACTGCAAGACTGCTTTAAGCCTGCTCGTACCTGAATATTCAGCAATTCAGCTTATCCCTGTGTTGGGAGGATTTTACAGTACGGTAACGCTGCTAATGTTTTAAATACCAGTCTGCCTCAAAACCAGCATGTCCCAGAGGCAGGTATGATGCATATGGGTGTGGCAAAAGATTAAATGACAAAAGCAAGCAAACATGTTTCTTCAAACACAAACACTACAGGAACAGGCCAGGCAGGAAGCATCAGAGCCCTACACATTTATTCCCCATCAGGAAACTTACTGAAGAAATTGATAAATAATCTCAAGCAAAGCTGAATTGGCAGGAAAGAGAGGAGCAGATTCCATTAGAAAAAGGGACAACACCTCTGTTTTCCCTTTTGTCCAGAAGAGTCACCTCTAGAAGCTGTTAGACCTGATCTTACTTGATAACATACGCATGAATACTCAGAACTCTGCCAGCACAGAGCCAAGGTTAAGCAGCAGTGCCTTGTTGCCTAAGCTTCAGTACAATGTCCTTTAAACTATTAAAAATATCCTGTAAAGAGTCATTTTAACTACGTTCCTTGGAAACTAACCAGAATTCAAGCACGTTTCAACTACATTTCAGTGATGATCAGACCTATGCATTTCGGTTACACTCTGCCTTTTTTTAGTGACCACTGTACTGACCAGGGCAGCGTGGTTTCAATGAGTCATTAATTCATCCTGCCACCCTAGGAGACTTCTCATTTCTCTGTTGGGTAACGTGCATCAAGCAGTGAAATAGTCTGTCATTGCTATGGGATACAGGTATCTGTCAGCACAGTGACGCAGAGAGAAGGACGGCACAGTTGTGAACTGATGTGCTCACCTCAATGATGCGCTGCTGCTCTCCCGCAGTATTCAGAGCAATTGCTTTATGTGGATTTTAGAGTAAAGATCAGGTCTGGGTTGGGGGGGGGNNNNAAAATGTCCGGTGTGGGGGGGGGGGGGGGGGTGTGTGAGCTGCACCTAAGCTATCCCTCTACTAAGTGATCACAGCTCACAACACTAACTCAGCACAGCTATATTGCGGTGCAGGAATTCTAACAACACAGAGCAATTACGGCGACAGTTAAAAGTCCCAGACGAACAGCAATTGAAAACATGTGCAAAGTTTCTGTCCTTGGACTAGAACTGTATTTTTTATATGGCTATTGCTATTTGTGAACTGCTGTTTTTTCCCCCATTGCATTGCAAAGGAGACCTCTAAAAAAAGCTGGCTCTGACTATTTTAGTAGAGGGTGTATGAATTATTTTAGGTGCAGATTTTCTTCCCACTGCTTTTTTAACAGCAGCTATTGGACTGAGAGAAATGGACAGCTGTGATTGCATCAAGATGGCTCATTTTGAAATCCTGGAGGGTGTGGCAAAAAACAAGCATTCCTCCAATTTTCTTGGTTTTGAAGATCAATGGCAAAGAGGAGCTCTGGTGCCTTGTTTTTAATTTAATTTTACAAAATCCTTCCAGGTTTGTTTTTGCTGCTTCTAAGATAAAGAACCTCCAGCTCTGTTTTTGTGGGTTTTAGCAAGTATTCATCAGGCATTTGCGTCAGATGTATCAGGTAACAGAAAGACCGAAGCTTTCCCTTCCCACTGCTCAGGTTTCAGTCTTTGGTGGTGCACAACGCTCAGCCTCACACACCTGACATTTGCTTTGTCTACTCCCATTCCAAAACTGATGGTTGCAACAATAACAGGGATCTTCTCTTCCATCCATTCATTCTGGACCGAAGTCCTGTCAGCTGCCTTGAGTCCTGGGAAGGAAACAACGAGAAAAGAAAAAAGAAAAGAAACAAGAGGATTTTCTTCCTCCTCCATTCCCCCATGGCGAGCCAGCCCCCTCACTAAAACTGACTGATGTACACACTCCTCTCTGCCCGTGTTTGAACTGGCCTGCGATCAAGCTGAAGTCAGCAGCAGCTGTTTCTATTCCAAAGAGAAAAATTCAGATCCCTCCGGGGATAGAAGCAGTTGTTATATTTAGGCCATGCAAGATCCAACAAAACCAACAGTTCTGGAGTGAAGGTTCTGCCATTCTGTGGGAGGCCCTGCGCTTACCTCACAGACCTGACACGTGAACATCAGACACATTGCAGACCATGCTTAGAAACCTATTATCTAGGTAGCCCCAACCCTGGCCTTAAAGGTGGTATGGCTCAGTTCTACCAGCTACTGAGATGCAGATGCAGCTTTCAATACCTGCGTGATATGCCTTGGCTTTCACTCCTCGGTAGCTCAGTTCAATAGCCAGCTGGTCACACACATCCCTCATCCTGCAGTACACGATGCCGCAACCGGAGTACACCTGGGACAACAGGAGAGAAAGTCCGTGACACCCTCTGAAGCCAAACAACAAAGCTGCAGACATTAGTATGGCGGAGACAGGGGGGACGCCTAACACTCATCTCTTCTACAACTGAAAGATACTGTTGCAACAAAGTAAAACAGACATAAAGAAAATTTCCTTAGAAGGCCTAACATTGACCAAATATGGTCCCCCAAACCTCTCCCAGTGGGCACAAGGTAAGAAGCAGTCTCCGTCTGCCTTACAAATAAACTCAGGTGCAGGGACTACAACTGAATTGCTGAGAGTTATTTTGGGAATTAGTGCTAGAGCAGGAAATTCAATACAGCACTTCAAATTCTTCTGTTCACCCTCGCCACACTAGAAGAGCAGAACACCATCAAACATACAATGATCACCTGGGACATGACAAACCAAGACGGAAATGCTAGTTGCATATTCCAAATCTATTTTCTTTTAGACCAATCCCTTTCTGAGGACACCTCTGGAAGGAACGCAGCCTTCACATTCTATCTGTTTTAGAGGAACTAAAAAATATTCGTGAGCACTTTCCTTCCAGGGACCTTCCCTGCCACAGACCTGTCGGGGCCATACCTACCACTGGCAGGTCAGTGGCCATTCAGGTAGATTTTGTTCAGTTTAGCCTTCTTCCTCAAATGTAAAACCTACCCCAGTGGTGTTTTTCACTTCAAGCGCCTTCAGACAGAAATCCTTCAAGTTGGCATATGGATCAGTCAAGAGCTCTTTGAACTGCACGTCATAGAATAAGTTAGATCTGAAGCAAGGAGTCTTAAATGTGGAAAGTGGCTGCTTTAGCTTAAGCGCTGCCACAATGTCCTCCTGGACTTGCTTGGTGGCAGTGGCAGTCAAAGCAACACATGGTGTATTGGGTATGCGAGTGCGCAAGGTGCCCAGCCGCAGGTAGTCAGGTCGGAAATCGTGTCCCCACTGGGAGACGCAGTGTGCTTCATCAATTATCAGGTAGGACAAGAGGTTTCGGGACACCAGAGAGTTCAGCGTAGGTTGGAAGGAAGAGGCGGCTGCCATCTCTGGGGTGATGTACAGGAGTTTTACTTGGGGCTTCTCACTTGCTAAGTCAGCCAGGATGGTCTTCTTTTCCTGGGCAGAAAGCTTGGAGTTCAGAGAGCAGGCTTTGATCTTCAGAGCCAGCAAGTGATCCACTTGGTCCTACAGCAAATATAAAATTAAAATTAAATTAAAAGCAAATGGATATAAAGATTCACCATCACCAAGAAGACTACTAGGGAGATCCAGGTGAGGCCCCAGCTTCCACCTCCAGGATCGAGTCTCAGGACAACATACACCTACAGTCTGGGTATTTATAACTTCAACTCTGGGTACCTTGATCTTCAACTGTGAGCATATCCAGCTCTAACATCCAACTGCATTTTTGTGCATCCGTTCACCTTAAGACAGTCTTTTTCCTGCTAGGGAACACCAGCAGGGATCCATGCGAAATAACTCATCATAGCCACAGTGAGCTGAAACAAGCCACCAACGCGTCTCAGGATTTACACTATCAAGTTGTCACAGATGGAAAATGAATACCACCACCCTCCAATAACAGAGGAATTTCATTCCAAAATAGCTGAAGGATGTTATAAACACAGCTGAGATAGGACGAAACACAAGAATCATGCAAATCACCACTGCAACAGAACGAAGTCTGGATGAGAATCATGCCATGAAAACTGAGGAAAAAAAACATATCACATCCAGATACATCCACACGAACCCTGGGCAAACAAATTCACCTCCCTATCCTTACACTGAGCTGCTCACTTGCACTTGACTAGCACATAACATTTCAGAAGATATGAATAGTCCTGAAAAACTCATCTCTCATTATTTCACTCAATAACTGTTTTCAGTGATTGATTTAATATCTACTGTTTTCCGTTCATAAAGTCAGCTCTCAGCCTTCCCTATAATAAACCACACAGACTAAGCTCTTGAAGTTTGGCTACACTGAAATACATCATGACCATTTCAGGCAACAGCCACCTCATCTCAGGGCTTGACGAGAACACCTCGGAAGGTCCACTCCAGCTCTCTTCCCTAAGACTCATTGAGCCCATCTCAACCTATTTGTCACTCTGACACATCTGTCACCTGCAAATCTTACCAATGGTATTTTTTTTTAACCTTCATTTCACTGATAAAATATTGCCTGTGCTAGATCTTAATCAGAAATCCTCGCAGGTGAAACCAATTCGCTATCTGTAGCACCTTTCTGAGATATATCACCAAGCCTGCTCTTAATTCTAAATGTGTATTACACTGAGACTGTAAAGGAGTTTAAAAAAAAGTCCACAAAACCAAAACTCAAAACAGCAGCCTACAACACCAGATATTGTGCAATGCTAATCAGATACTTTACAGAAGTCTAAGCAATGCTACAGCTGCTCTTACAGGGAAGTGTTTCTCCCAACAGGTGATGAAACAGTAGAAAAGGCAAAATACAGAAAAAAAAAAAAAAAAAGGTGTCACGGATGAAAGTGCTCAAGGAGCAGTTCTGCTAAACCAGCTTCTTCCCGTGACAGAAAGACTGACTGCAACAAAAAGACATTTTGATGCAGAACAAATTATGCCTTCAAAGGCAACTTCATCATTCCTGGAGTTACTACTCCATAGGTAAAATGGCAGTTTTCTTCCGGGCAAAGATACAGTTTGGTCCATTTGAGGTACTCTGCTGCTTCTGTTTAGCCCGCTGGAGGTAAAAGACAACTGGAGAAAATGGAGAAAGGCTCAGTTACAAAAACCACCAGGTTATTACTAAAGAAAAACCTCCTTTTAGAAAACTGCATATTATTATACAGAGTTACTCTGCTCTGCAGCTAAGTTGCAGTCTCTTCACCTATCACCAGGGTAAGAAAACCACACCAAGATACCAAGATGAGAACAACAGAGATCCACGGACAGAAAGACAAGAAGCAATTGTGGTTCCAGCGTCTCCCGACCCCCTTCACTGACTGCTTTTCCACAGCTAACAGGAGACAGTTACCTGAATCAGTGCAATCAGAGGTGAAATGACAATGGTGATGCCCACTGCCAGAACTGCAGGAAGCTGGTAGCACAAGGATTTCCCTGCCCCTGTGGGCATGCATACAAAGACATCCTTCTCGCCTGCAAAGACAACAGAAGAGAGCTCAAGGCTACTGAGTGATGGCGAGTTCCTGGGGCTCTGTCTGGAGGAGTGGGCACAATGGCTTGTAATCTGTGACAAACAGCATATGTGTGCATGTACTGTGTGGCATACCAACGAAAGACACTTCATTTTAGGTTCTAAAAGCACAGCAATACTTTGCATGCCTGCAATGGTTTCCTTCAAAGGATCTCTGATTGCTTTGTAAACATTCAGAAACAGCCTTACAAAATACACAGAAACCAAGATAAAGAGATGTTAAACAAGTTATTCATGCTAATTCTCTTGCAGACAAGCTGCTTGCTTTCATCTTACAAACCTCCAGTAACCAAATTACCAGTCCCATGAGAGATCTTTACCACATCCTCTTAAAGCTTATCCCAGAAAGGTACCACATAAGAAATAAGGGTTGGAAATCTCAACCACGTAGATAGTATCACTCAGTTAGTAACTTTACTGCGCTAAGCAGTGTCCACTCCAAGTCAGGGAGATGCCAGTGCATGCAACGTTAATAGGCAGTCACCCTGCTGACAGAACACCGCTTTGGGCCAGTCTGTTGTCAATAGCATGTCTGCACACCTGCTGGTGATAGCTAAAAATGGTAACTATATCCTGAGTGCTGAGTTTGACGCTGTTCTGCTTCGCGTTGTGAGACCTGCCAGGGGAGCTGGTGGTTGGCACCTTATGTATGTGATCTGCCCGTCCAACCAACAGCAGTATGATGGTGGGTACGTTAACCCCAGCAAAATCATGTTTCTGACAGTGGCCACATGATTCAGAGAACAAATATAAACTATGCCAGGAAATCAAGTCTTCTACTGGTATCGTCTCTGTCTAACACCGTCTACAACAAGGACAGGCTTACTCTGAAAATGTATAAACGTCAACAGTTTTGATCTCATCTGACCATAAACTTGCTGGCAGATGCCTCCAGCGGAGATACCAGCAAGGCTGTACTTTGTTTCCTATTTTCTGGTTGATGCAATAGTGGGGTTACAAAACAAATGCAAAGGAGAAGAGGCAGGGCAAAGCCGTGCTCAGAGAGCTTGTGCGCAGCACATGCTCACGCTCCTGTGCCACTGGAATGACCTCAGAGCAGAGGAGGCCTAGGAAGGCTTGCAGGGACGGGTGGTCCTGCCCAGTCCAGGTGATGCATCTCCTCAAAACAGGCACAATACCAACTCCTGCAGTACAACCTCACGGGAAGATGGAAAACCAGAGGTGTTTCACATCTTTCTGACGCCGAGCCTCACCTCTTGCCACAGTCATGGTGGCGCTTTCCTGCAGGGAAGTCTTGAAGGACTCAAACCCAAAGACCTTCCGCAGTGTTTTCCGGACCCTGCCTTCCAGGCCCGGGGGAGCCTCGCCGCTCATCTTAGAGAAGCTGTGAACAGGGACAGGAACCGATGCTAAAGCCCAACGGCCACCCTCCTGTGGCCCCATCTCGCTGCCACCTACGCGACCTTCCCCACGGTTGCCCTGACAGGCTCCCCCCTTTTTTTAGGGCACTCCCCCGCTCCCCCCCTCAAGGATGCTATACAGACCCCCTCACCGGAGGGCACCCCAATATCGTTTATTCTGGGACAGACCCCCCCACTGAGGCCTCCCCATGGGGCACAGGCCGGGCACGGCTGGGGGGGCCATAGCGGCGAGGGGGCCTCGCTGCCCCCCAGGCCCCCCCGCACCCGGGGGGATGAGGCGGCACCCTTCTCACCC
>VYZM01004313.1:324641-399439 GCA_013398915.1 Dromas ardeola | reverse complement strand
CGCACCTTTTATCTCTCTCTCCCTCCCCATAGGAGCCCGGCACCGCCTCGCTGGTTTTCTGCTCTCGCCGAAGCTCTCCGGGTTTGACAGAGCCCGTTTAAGGCGGAAGAAGGAGGGCGGCGTTGCTATGGCGACCGCGCTGTGCGCGTCATCTCCGCGCGCCGGAAGTCCGCCGCGCCGGAGGCGGAAGATGGCGGCGGCGAAGCGGAGTGTTCTCTCGTCGTTAGCGGTTTATGCCGAGGATTCGGACCCAGAGTCGGACAGCGAGGCCGGGACGGCGGGAAGCGATGGGGGAGCGGCTACGGGTGAGGGCAGGGAGGGGGCCGGGGAAGGCGGCGGGGCGGGGAAGGCCCGGCCCCTCCTCTGGGAGGGGAAGGCCCCGCTCGTTGCGGCCTCCCCTTTCCTCATGGTTTTCTTTTCCCCTTCCTCTTCAGGCGAGAAAGGAGGCCTGGTCTCGGTTGGGTACGGGGATGACGACTTCACCCGCGTGGATGGGGATGAGGAAGGGTATGAAGAGGAGGATGATGAGAACAGCAGGCAGTCAGTAAGTATCTCTCTGCCCTGAGAGCTTGCCCTGGTCCCTTTCAGGCGTTGCAGAGGCTTTTCTCTCTCCAAAGATAGCCCCTGAGTGGCAGCCCATGGTGGAACCCGGAATATCTGACTCCTGGTGTGGATCTCAGCATTTTCCAAATACTTTTATTCACTTTGCTTTCAAGTAGAAAGCATTCACCTTGAAACCCAGCAGCAGCTTGGTGCAGCTCGTGTTGCTTGTTACTAACTGTGCTGATGCCATTTCATTCTTATGGGAAAAAGGCTGGTGCAGGTCAACAACTATGCTAAAGGAAAATTAAGCGTAGTTGACATATATGAAAACCTTGAAAGAGGAACACACTGTTGCATGGTCAGCTGGAGGATTAAAAAGAATAAAGTTCTGTGATGTCTTAAATTATTCTTTTGTGTATAACTCCACACACTTACTACGTCAGGCTAACTTGATATAGCAGCGTCCTGTCTAGACGTGAGCGGCTTTTGCTTGTCATAGGTGCATGGCACGTGTAACATCACCTACATTCCAAGATAACTGATGCATCGTGAGACAGGGCATGTAGCTCACTACCTGTGAGTGCAGCTATAGCACACAAAAGGGTATATAGTTCTGTCACGTGTCTGTAAGAGCAAAACAAGTTGAGGGGGGAAGGAAGGTTCATGTCTCCTTTCTCATCAACCTTTTGTGTACCACCACACTAAGAATGTGTTATCGTGTCCCTGTTCTAGTTCTTTCCGCTATCGTGTAGCCAAAAGAACAGGGCTATGTTACTATAACCTTTCCTCATTGAAATCTACGCTGTGCATTAGATCAGTCTCTTATGAGACGCCCACCGTTTCTGTCGTCTGTTTTCCCAAGTAGCAGACAACAAATTCGTCAGTCTGTTGTTCTTGCTTTTGATTTTCTTCTGTTGCTAACTGGAGAAGGTGCGAAAAATAGCATTCAGTGTCTGCCCCTGGTATCTGGTGTAGCGAAGCTTCGTTACTGCTTTAGTGATTCTTCTCTTTATATCCAAAACTTCTAGACCCTCTTTCAATGAGATCTCTTTAGTTTAAAGAAAGTAGTAGGTGTGATCCAGGTGGTTCTCAGCATCAGCTGTGTTTAGTTAGCATCGACAAATAGGCATGTAAATGGAGTAGCCTTTTTTGCATACACAACTTTCAGTGCAGGTTGTGGCTGTCTGTCTCCTGGGAGGTACAAGCTGCTGTTCAGATAATGGCAATTGATCAAGTCACTCTGGTGCCAGACAGTAGATCTTGTGGTTACTGTCCAGATGTGTGCAGGTTACACAGGGTGCCTTCTCTCCAGTCTTGTTGGGAGAGCAATGATTGTTTTTTTCACATTAAGTATTCTTTGGCCAGAATTGAGAGCTTCCTTGATATTATTTCTTCTAGTAGCTTATATTAGTTATGAGATGTTTTTAGTAAGCAGCGTGAGTTGGACGCAGGTTGTTCTGGGTTTTTATCTAAACAACTCTGTGCTTATATTATCTACCTTAACAGTAACTGAAAAGCCTCTGTTTTTTCGGAAGGACGTTCTCAGTAATTCTTTGTTTGTTGATGTTGTTTCAGTGATGTCCTCTGCTAGGTTAGGAGGTTTTGAGAGCTGTTTCAGTTACCTGTCTATAACATGAATGATTCAACCCATTGTTGCTTTGTTGAAAATGACTTTTATCTTTACAGTATAGGTGGGATTGCGAGGGGAGAGGAATGTCATTTGTGATAAACACCAAGTTACTTGGTACTATGTCTCTTTTCTAGTTATGAACTTACTGTTATTAAACTTTGACAGTTAAGACTGAATTATTGGCATATGTGAATCTTTCAGAAAGGTAAGGCGGAGAGTAGCTGACGTGAAGGAGTTTGATGTCTCACTTCTGTGGGATAGGCATGTTAATTCTGGCAATTAAAATGTGCTGACATTATTGTGTGGTCAGTCTCTAGGCTGCCTTGACAGAACTTGCTTGTGTGCTAATACTCTGAGATGGGCATTTCATTGTAAACTCTTCCTTTCGGTTGCACGTAATCATCTCACTTTTTTGTTCTTCTTTTTGAAGCTGAAACTCCAAGTTCTTGTTTTGGGGCCAAAGTTGAAATTTGTGGCGGAGTTTGGAGGAGAAACCATTCTGCTGAGTTGTGTGAGCATGAAAAGCATTTTCTGCTCCTCAAACTTGTTTTGAACCCAGAGTATGTATTCATGTCTAGGATCCCAGTGAAGTAGCCCATAGGGCAGTGGAACAGTACGCTTACCTATCAGTTGGGACCAAAGCTGGAGCTTGCTTCTCGCGTGGTGTAGGATTTTACAGGAGGCCGAGTTCAGTATTTTAAGCTCTCACAGGGCAGAAGTTTGCCTACTTCTTTGATTTATTTCTGGGTAGAAATAATAACCGAATGTGGTCTGTTACCTAAAACAGGGAAATGTGTCAGTTGTTCCCTTCTGTGCAAGTTTGCATCATCTGCAAACGAGGCTACGAGAGCACTACACAAATAAGAAAGATGCGGTGTCTGCTGGCATCACCGGATCCTTGGAACTTGGTGCTATGCCAGACCCTCACCAAGCCTGCATGTTTGGATGGCAGGCCACCTGTGTGTCTTCTGTGTGTTGCTGATGTTTGCTTGGGAGTATAACGGGTCTTGCAAATGCTGCTTTTTCTGTGAGTACTGCTAAATGGGGACAAATGCAAAAAGCCCACCTGGAAGAGACAGAATTATCAAATGACAAATGCTTTTTTTCCCCAGTTCTGTTGCTTCTTATTGTCTAGTTCTGAGCACTCAGGAGCTGCATGAGTTTTGCGGAGGACGTCTGCTACTGAGTGATGCTTTTGCCTAAGAATAAACAAACCCAAAGCCAAACAACCACTTCTTTCCGTGACTGTAGGACTTGTTTTGTGGTCATGAGTGGGTGGGGCAAAAGTACCTTCTCTGGAAAGGGTCTTGGACTACTGCTGGGCTGCTGAATGCGAGCCCTTTGCTGTAAGTGCAGTTACTTGCCAAGCCTGCTCTTTAAGCTTAATCCTGTAAATTCTTGTCTTGTAGGAAGATGACGATTCAGAGACTGAAAAACCTGAGGCTGGTGACCTAAAGGTATTTGAAAGTGTGGTATGATGGTGGTGGGGGGGGAAGTTCAGTACAAGAGGAATAAGTCTTAACAGCATGGCTTGGTGTTTGTTTGTGACCTTCCGTAGCTAGTTTCATACTTTCCTTTTTGTAGTTGTGGTTTTTTTACTTTAGTTCTGGCTTCTGCCAAAGGTAGTTAACCAGTTAGGCTATGGGCTGAGTAACAATCATGATCTGCGTTCGTGAATTTATCCATCTTATGCATTAGATTTGAGGTAGGTTTTCTGACAGCATCTCACCTATTTTGCAGTGATCTGGGAGTGTAGTATTCAGTATGAATTCTCTTATGGCCAGCGTTAGTTGGAATATTTTCTTCGTTTAGAACAACTTAACGAATAAATGATGTTATGCTCCTAGATGTCCTGAAATGTGTCAAAATTGATTCAGTTGTCTCCAGCTCTTTCTGTCCTTCTGAATGAAGCAGTTTTGTAAAAGTTGCACTTAAAATTAAAAAAGTGAAATAAGATCCCCAGATGATAGCTATCATAAATCGCTGAAGTCATCTTTATCTTGGGATTACATCTTGTTTCTGATGAACAGCAGGTGTTTAACAGCACATAGGAACATACATCAGGCTAAAATCTGGAAGGCAGATAAAAGACCGAATCCATTTGAAACTTTATAGAAAACTGTGCCCGAATTTTTATGCAATTCAATATCCCATGCAATATAAGCACTCTTGTGGGATACCGAGTGAATGACAGTTGCAAGGGCCTTTATTTTATCTAGTAGCTTCCTCAAGGATGCAGACAGTCTCTAAGCTCTATTGAGGAAACCAGAGGACTGTGCTACAAACTGAAATTCTGTAGAGCATCTGAATTAGCCCAGGGCGTTGACAGGACAAGATGAAGGCAAATGAATGCGTTTACCTATTCTGCTTAAATTAGTTTTATTGCAGCACCTTCTTCCAGTTTCCACAATCTTTTTATGGATCTATAGTGATACACAGTTGAAAATCTTGGCAGCTGTACTGCAGCTGGTAAAGTCTCTGGCATTAGTGTGTGAAATATCATTAATGCCTTTGGCGTACAGGTAGGAGGCACTTGGGAGTGGAATGTGTTGTCTCCTTTCTTTGTTGCAATAAAAATAAATTACACTTTTTAGAAGAGAGGAAAAGGTAATCTCTCGCTTTTATTCTTTTTCTACTTCTAGATTTTTGCCATTGTGGCTGGTAAACAGGCTAGCAAGATACTGTAAAAACTACTGGACTGTGAAAGAAGAATAGATGGGGTTTACTTAAAAGAGAAATTTGGTGTACATCACTGCAACCTCTGTTGTAGGGCCCTGTTGCAATTGTATGCATTTCTGTTTCCACTAAAAGGGCTCTAGGACATCAGGGCAATGGAGAAAAGATCTGTCAAAGAGAGAAAGAACAAAATCGGATTATAGTAGCTCTTATCTGAAAAATGATGCATTACCGCGATCTTACCACTGAATTGTGTGGCTACTGCTTTAATATGCTGATGATGTTTCATGTTGGCTTGTTTAAAAAGCCTCTTCATTTCAGGGAGTTCTCTGTGCCACTGTGTAGGTGCATTTTGCCCCTCTGAAGAAGAGCTACATGTGGCCATGGAGCAGTGCTTCAGTTTCAGCGCAGAAGCAAAGAAACAGTGAAAGTATTAAAAGCATTTGGTATCTTGGGTATACTTTGCAGTAGGAACTCTGCAAGAACTGAAAATGTAAATTAAAATTAAACTTTACGTTTTATTATTATTTTTTTTAAATTGCTGCCATCATAATGTGGCACGTAAGTGAAAAAGGGAGTTGCCTTCTCTGGCCTTTTGGGTTTTTTTAAATTCTAGCTGAATAGCCAGCTGGCCCCTGAGGGAGAGGTAGAAGCACACCTTTGCTACGCAGCATACTGTCAGGCAGCCCAGTGCTGTGCTGGTAATAGGGCAGGCGTGTTGCTGAACAGCATTCTGTGGAGCACTGATGGGGTTGCGCTAGCCATGCTGTTAAGAAATTCACTCGGGATGGGGGGAGATGGAGCATCACTGTAACAGTAGTTTCACTTGGAGCAGTTGCAAGTCTTTCCTATCTCCCTTTTCCACCAAGTGGCAGTGTTCTCCTCGTTCCCCCTCATGGCTTTGAGCTTGCAATATCTATGACAAACAACTAGTGAGTAAGGGCTGTAGTTACTGTAAATCCAAAGTGTGGCAAAAAGTGAGGTACTTGAGTATAACTTGCTAACACTTTTTGATAACTTTACTTTGATTTGTCCCAGCTGAGTGCTGTAGTTGTTCTTGCTCTATCAATTTTATTGTAAGACATCACAGACCTGGAAACACGTTTACAAAGATATCACGGGCTCTTTATATATGGCTAGGGCTTTTCCAGGGTCTGAATCTGACTGTACACAGAAGGTAAATCCTTTAAAGTGCATGAATGAGGTAAAACCATTGCAATTCATCAGTTATTCAGGGACTCTGACTATGATTATACATTCAGCATTCTTTTAGTCTTTGCCTCTTTGGACATAAAGTGAATGAACTACTTTGAGATTATGTCTTGAATAATTGAGCAGGACACTTGAGCCAGTTTGTGTGGAGAAGGAGTTCCCCTGTTGCTGGTGCGTCCTGTGATTTGGCCTCATTCTGCACCAGCCCAGACACAAAACCTCCAGAAGGTTCAGTTGGTGTCAGTTGTGGGTATAGACTGAGGAGACCAAAAGTGGGGAATGATGAGAAAACCGTCTGGTAACGTGACGGTGGGGAGAGTGGAATTTGGAGCCTGCCTCAAGCAGCCCCAACAGGGAGATGTTTTCCTGCCTCACCCTATGGTGTTTATATTTATCTCAGTTTTTTCTCTTGATTCCAGGTAGTATATACCCTTGTTGATCTTGTTCAGTCATCTGAAAGCGTTCTTCTAGAGCAGACTTCTGGCCCATAGGATTCTCTGTTACTGAGCACCTGTGAACCCATCTCAAACATTGTGCTTGCAGCAGGAAGCACAATACTTGTGTTTAAGTAGCAAAGTCAGATACCTCGCATCCTGTAACTGCATTTTGCAGTGCTTCAGGGACTCATGGAAAATGGGAGATTCAAATCTAGGTAAAACTAACTGTTCTTCCAGATTTTGCTCTGGGAGGATGTGCTCAGGCTTTGGAGCAGGACATATTTGTTAGTGACCAAAATCACTTCAGGGGTCCGTGGTTTTAAGTGAGCAGTCACCAACTGTAAACAAGCAACTGCTTTAAAAGCACTTCGGGGGAAAAAAAGCCTTCTGTTTAGAAGGGAAAAGAGGTGGTCAACAGAAGCTGTTGGCAGAGGTGTGGTGTTAAAGATAGAATGCCACAGCCTGGACAGGTGCTTTATGTCTTTTCCTCAGATAATGGAGCTGTGGGTACAAAAGAAAGGATGTTGTGGAAATGGGTGTGAAATTTGGTGTTCTGCTGGTATTGGTTTGGAGTGACGAGGGTTAATGAGCTGTGCAGTGAGTGCAAGTCACTTGTGCTCTTCCCAGCAGCTGGTTATGGTTACAGCCTTGGTGCAGTAACAAGATAAAAGCCTTCAGAGCTCACTAAGTGGACCGGCCCTGCTGGAGGAAGGAAAATGAACCTTAAATGAAATATTGACCTTGTGCTCCAAGTCTCACCTGAGGGGTTCCGTACTTCAGGTTGTGGGGCTGGATGAATAACAGGTTGCAAGCGCTGATCAAGGACAGAGCCCAGCCCTGCAGCTTGGCTTGCTGGAGTTTTCACAGGGGGAAATCATTAACTCTCGAGCCTTGATTGTGGTGTCAGGACTAGCTGGTGTAGGAAGGCTGATAAATATTGCCACTCCCTTGGCAAGTGAATGCCTGACGCATGGTAACAGTTTTCTCAAAGGAGGTGGCTACTTTCATGTGTTTCTTTTCTGGTTTTGTTTTAAGGGTCCCCTCTGCATCCGTGTGGCATTGTATGGAAAGGCAGCCAAACCGGGATCTAGCAGAAGGGTGTCAAATTTTCAGAGGAGTACTATGTTTCCGAGCATGTCTGAGTAGCACCTCTTGATAATCATCAGCTCTTTATTATGTTTAGCTTTTATTGATCCAGCATGGCTGCAAAGTAATGTTACTGTATTACGATGTGTAGGTGTGTGCTAATACTTAGAGGCTTTTGATTGCAGTGTTGTTTTTTTATCTTGCCTGCCCATTAACCTGTTTGTTTAAATGCCAAAATTATCTTGATTTAAAGTAAAAGCGGTAAGTGCAAAGAACCAGTAAATGGGGGTGGGTGTGTGTGTGTGCAGTAATACCTGTAATTAATTCTTATTTTGATAAGGCATATTAATTTTTCTGAATTCGAGATACATTCATTAAGCCAGATTCTCAAAAGGTGCCTGAACCTGCTCAGTAACTTTCACCTCAAGTATAACTGTTTTGCTCTGAAGAAGGAGAAAAATTGTGTTTGGGAAAAGTTCTATCATTAAAGCACTGCTGTTCAGTTTAGGTGTTCCACAGCAAGATGTATAAAAGGAGCTGGCATTAGCCAGCTTTAGAAAAAAATTTGAATCTTTTACTTTAGGGGTGGCAAATTATGAAGGTTGTTTAGGAAATACCAGCCCTTGATGCTTTCAGTTGTTGAAAGGTAGTATTGAAACTTCTACTTAGAATATGTTAAAGGTCATATAACTGAAGAACATGTATTAAAACTGCTGTTTCACCCAAACCCAGTGTACTCTGTGATGGCTGAAGTGGCTGTATATTAGTCTTCCTGCGGTGGCTGGATCTGGTAGGGTATAACTGGTTTGTAAGTGTTGTAGAAAGGCACTCCCAATGTCTCATCAGAAGAAAAAAAATAATTCATTATGTTCTTTTTTTTTTTTCTGCCCCCTCTCCCTGGCTTTTGGATGCTATCTGGGTTAGTATTGGCTTCTGATGGGCAGAACTGGCAAAAGAGCAGCTGTATTTTGAAAATGACCTTGTGTTATGCATGGCTGTCCTGCGTACGTTTTTGTAAACACTTTCAAAGTGTGAACTGTGCAGTTTCCAGGGCTAGGGTTAAGGTTAGGTCTCCAGTGGTTTGTTTCCCACTCATTCCTTTGCCTGTGAGCACAGCCTGAAGGTGCCAGTGATAAGCACTGCAGTCTTGGATTCATCTTTTTCTGTGTTCTAGCTTCCTTTTAATAGAATTGTGTAAAATGCTGTCTGCGCTTCCAACTCTATGTATTTTTCCCTCGTTTTAGGTTTGGCATGCTGTTTTCCAGCACTCCGTCAAGGGAACTGAGCATTTGGCAGTTTAGCAGTCAGCATTCCATAGGCCTTTAGGGGGAGCAGAGTTAACTCAGCTTCTAATGCTTTCCTCTGCACTATTACAGTGAGTGCTCAGACATGAAAACAGCTAATACCTGGTTCCCATTTTTTAACTCGGTGGTTGACCTTAGTTATTGCCGGGGAATATCAGCGGCAGTTAAACAGTTTTGCATGCAGGAAACAAAATAGCACTCAGCATCTGTGATTATTTTGCCCCTTGCCCCACGTACTTCTGTGTCTCCAGCTCTGTCTGCCTGAGAGGGAGATAGATAATAGCATCGTTGGGCTCTGAAGCTGGCTTACCTACTTGAGAGCTGCTGGCTGCAATCCAGCTTTTGGGCTGTTTGGAAGATGAGACATGTCCACGGACATGCTTGTTCCTTCCTCCCCGCCAGGCATACATGCTGCGGCAGACTCTTCGCTCCCTGCAGTACTAAATACCACAGATTATTGACACAGGTGTGGTTTGCCTTTCTGCAAAGGAAGAGCCAGCCTTTTTCTGTTTGTCTTTAAACTTGAAGAAAAGTCCTTTCTGGAGCTGCTTTCCCTTGCATATTTCACCTGATAAAGGTCTAAGTTCTTCAAGTCCAGTTCTGTTGTTGCAATTATTTCTGTCTGCTGTACTGAAATAGGCTGTTCTGAATTTGCATGTTGGTGCTTGTCAGTGAGAGTCTGAGCAGTCAGCACAGATGGAGGATTGCCTCAAATACCAACAAATATCTGAAAATAGCTTCTTCCAGCTTGCCCATTCTGAGTACAGAAGGACTAAACTCTGCAAAATCTCCGGGGGATCCATTCATAGAGGAGCATATATCCCAGTGAGGATGCTTGCTTTTACACCCTGCCTCTACTCCAAACCATGAAGAAGGATTTTTAGTACTATGTACTGGGGAAGAAATCTTGTGCAAGAAGTCAAGTTTGTCAGTTCTCCTGAACCTTTCCTTTGCTGCTGGGAGGCTTTAAATTTCTTACAGACCAGCTTCACCTTTTACTTGATCCTGCACCGCAACAATCTGTAAAAAAATAAAATCATTGGAGTAGCTTGACACCTCAAGCCCTGTCACTTGTTGCTGATATTTCACCTGTGAATTCCTGTTTCACTGTAGGAAGCAAAAGTGACTTGAAAGTGGAATTTATGGGCTCTGCAGAGCAAGGCACGTGTCTGCAGACCACGGTGGCTTCAGGTGGAGACTGCTGGGAGCTGTGCTGCTGGCTGCACTCAAGGTGTGGAAGCTGTTAACTGCTGGTGTGCTCCCACGGGCTGTGCAATCTTCCGTGCAGGCTGTTTTGCACATTTGCACCACTGCGACCTGGTTGGTATCAGCGCTGTGGAGAGGTTGTTACTCTGTGTTCTTGTAAAGCACCTGCACGGGGTGATCTGCAAATGTTAAACTTGGAGGTTCCCTAGCAGCACAGGTGGAGAAGTAGAGAGGAGGCAGCCAACAGAAGCAGGTAGCTTTGGGACCAGGGTGCCATTGTCGTAAGGCAGATGTTATTAACTGTACCTCCACTTGGAAAGTGAGAGTTCTGGCACACAGTTCCTTGGCTGGAAACTACTTCTAACAATAATCTTTGTCAAATATTGAGATAGCGTACGTTGGGTGAACGGAATCAAGTTTCAAAGAAGCTATTTAAAGGCTTTTATGCTAGGAATGCTTCCCTCCTAAAGCATTTTCTCACTGAAATGTTTTGCCAGATCTTGGTTGGGGTTTTTTGGGGTTTTTTCAGTGACATTGAAAATGAAGGTGGATTTTTAGACTTAATTTGGCTTAAAAAGTAAAAGGCAGTGTCAGCTACCCATGTTCTTTGCTTCATAAGATGCTTAAGGAATGTCTCGGGAGTTGACTCTTTCCTGACTTGTGCTCCCTTCCCTTTTTGTCTGTCACAATAGTATCTCAAAATAGGTAGGTTTGTACAGACTGTGCGTAAGTGTCACTGAAGGCCGGATGTATCGTTTTTTTCTATAGACGGCTTATTTCTGAGGTGTTGTGCTTCTCTTAGTACCTAGATCATGGTCCCTACAGTTTTTTTTCTTAGTTAAATTTCTTATCCTGTACTGGGCACTTTGCCTGGAGCTATGTATCAGAGCTGGCAAACAGGATATGGCTGTAGGAAATGGGGTTGTTTCAAGCTTTCTCTTGGGATTCTCCTCTCTCACGATACAAGACAAAAGGGGGAGGAGGAGGAGTAAAAGCGCTGTACTTTTGGTCGCTTGCTTTCTCTTCCCCAGACTCTTGACATGCACTCTGCTGCCCTCAGCCTGGGAGCACACCAACATCAGGCAGATCTGGTGAGCAAGAAATGAAATAGTTCTTGTCATGCACTCTCAGTATTAAATGAGAGGTCTCCAGTGTTCTCTTCCAATGAGCACTTCTGACCGATCACTGACCGAGTTTGTAGAAAAGCAAGAATATAATTGCTAGCATATTCCTTTAAAAAAAGACAAGAAAAAAAGCAAACAAACAAACAAAAAAAAAGGGCAAGAAAAATAAGCCAAAAAAAAGAGCGCACATGATCCAGGGTTTGGCTCTCGCTGCCTGTATATAAACATTTCACCCACTTGCTCTGGCAAAGCCATCTTCACTATCAGCTTAGACAACTCTTCTAACAATTCATGCTGAGTTAGAGTTTCCTTCCATCATACTCAGCTAAATGAGGCTGTTGATGTGTTGAGACTCCAGGAGATAGTCTGAGTTGTAGAGGAGGAAAAAATTACAAAAACTTCTTGCTGGTGCTTGCTCAGATGAGAGGAATCCACTGTAACAACTGTTGCAGCAGCAGGTCCACTGGCTACTAGTGGAAGGACTGCACTGAAAAATTCTCTGCATTAATATCTTCAAACTAACCCACTAGTATGACAGCAGTGTGACTGGTCTATACATTTTGTGTCTGTCAGTTTAAATTGGTGTTAAATTTCATTATGTGCAAACAATCAGGTGAAATAGTTGGGGGACAGAAGAAATTCTGCAATGCAAGAGCATTCTCTGAAAAAAAAAAAAGAGAAAAAGTGGTTGAGGGGAACTGGGGAAGCTTCATAGCTACTTTTTTTAATACTAACTGGAAGTTAGTGGAAAAATGAAGGTGTAGGGCTAAATTGACTGTAAGTCTGGGAATGCAATTGAACAGTGGGAAATCTGGCATCAAGTTCTCCACTTCTTACAATTTGCATCATATTTAAAGCAGTCAGTTTGAGGGGTTTTTTTTATCTTTTCTGCCTTCCTGTTCAACCATTTCTTGTAGTTGGAGTACACCTGCGCTAACATCTGCAACTGCTTCGATGAGAAATTGATGGTTGAATTTGTACCTGTTGGCGACAGTTAATGCCAACTGTTATGTTCGATGTGAGCTTTGTACTGGATTTATGGATCTTGTTTCAGGAAGGATTTAGCAAGCATTGTTGTAAGTCAGTCCATTCTTTCCATTAAATAAAGCTGTTCTGGGCAAGCCCTTCCAAACTTGAATTCATCAGTCTCAGATTCATATTGTTTTTGCTTCCTTCCTTTATTCTCTGTTCCACACTGTGAGGATTGTGTTTGGTTGTTTTTATTTTCCATGAAACCTGAGCAGAGACTGTTTTTTACGTAACTGAATGGAAACACTCTACGACTGAAAAGATGGTCTATATTTCACCTCAGCAAGGTGAAATCTTAAGCCAAAATGCGGTGCTTTCCTTATGTGTGTACACACCCCCCCTTCAGCTTGCTTTTCTTCTGTAATTGATTATGATACATAAAAAGTGAAGCATCAAACAGGGTTTGTATCAGTCAGGCTCTTGCAGGCGGTGTTGTCTTGCCCAGGGCTTGAAGAAAACATTTGTCTTGGGGAAGTAGAAAAAATGGAAAACCTTTTCCTGAACGCACACAGGAATAGTAATAGAACGGTCAGCTGATGTGTAGAATTGCTCTTAGAAGCACAGAAATTGTGACTGATGTTAGTAGCCCAGTTAGATATCAATTTTTTTTTTTCGATTTGTTTTTTTAACACTTTGTCTTTGCCCATAGCAGTTTGCACTCTTCAGAGGCTGCTCTTTGCTAGTCTCCAGATCAGGGGAAGGGACTCAGCCTCCTGCTTGTCTTGTTGTCTTTCAGTCCTCTTCCAACTTGGCTCTGAACCACCACGGCATCCCTCGACTCCTTTCAGTGGGTCTCTTGGAGCAAGGCCGTCTGGCTTTAGGCCCCTGAACAGTTGATCTTGTGAGATCTCAGCTGCAAAGTAGATAGCAGCCAGAAAATCAACTTGCTGAGTATGAGAGGAATAAAATACAGTACTGTTAGTTTTGTTTGGTTGGTTTTTAACTTAATCTGGCCATTCTTAGAGATCATTATGTAATACCAGATGGGATAAAATGACTAGAGAAAAAGAATGAACACGGGACGCTTATTTTTATTTTTTTTGCCCAAGTTTTGTATTTCTGTGATGGTAGAGAGAATTTTCAGCGTAACTAATGTTTCCAGGCTGACTGTGCAAGTAGTGAGAGACTGGCTGCAAAAGTAAATGCAGAGATGCTCCCGTACAGCCTTCCAGCAGTCGGGCTTGTGAAAACTGTGCCGGGTTGGAAGGTGCCACTAGTGAAGTCTTAACCCTGTTATTTTTCAGTGGTCAGGGACCAAATGGAAATGATGCCTGTAGCTCTGCAATACTCGAAGGCTCTAATAGCTTTCCTATATTTACTCTGATAAAGAGATTTGACATAAAATCCCCTCTGCTTGGAACCACTCGTCTGCTTGATTTTGGGCACTTCATAATGATACATAACATGGTGGGTATTGATGATGTAGTCATCTGCAAAACGATCACCTTGCCCTGAATGGATTTAGGTAAATTCTCTACTTAAAATTCAGTTATCTTCCAAATTTTCCATTGATTAAATGTGTTTGAATTCCTTTAGAAATCTCTTGTCTGTGTGTAAATACTTCTTCCATTTTACAATGAAGAGATAGCAAGCATGCAGTATTTATTGTACCCTGGTACTCAGTGAGTCTTTATCTCATTCAACTTTATATTGGATTAGATCTGCAGAAAATATGGTCGTTTCTTTTTTTTTTTTTACATGCTGTCTTTTCTAATCAGCTCATTGTGTTCAACGCGTTTCCCAGACTTAAATTAGCCTCAGGGAGCGTAGGACAGTTCTTGTTGGATGGTTACTCTACTGAAGGTTTTTAGGCTGTCCTTAAGTTCTGGATTTTCAGTAGATACCGGAGGCTTGAACAAGACTTCCTAAAGCTCGCATCTGCCAAACTGCCTGTCTTTGGTCAAGTTGTTGGTACTTGCCTTGCCACAGTGCTAGACAGTAAACTGAGCAAATGTGAACAAGCACCGTAGGAGGAGCTGGGTCATCCCTTTGTTTTCTGAAGGCATTTAAGAGGCTTGAAAGTAGTCTGACTTAATGAAAAGCTTTGTTGATGTCTTCAGCTTGTTAATAATGGAGCAGTGGGTGTAGGTACGCGATAATTCATCGGTAAGCAAAATTCATATCCTCTGGGCAGTGAGGTGTGGCTATAATATGCTAGTGAACTTGTTTTCTTTTGCTTGGTGTAGCGCTGGGGTTTCTGATGCCTTGGCTATGGCCTGAGGATGTGGAGATGAGACTTGCTAGAGTGGCTGTGGTGGAACGGGTGTGGGCGACTGGGCCAGGTAAATACACAGCGGCAGCCTGATAGCACTGGCTTTGTTTAGCCCGCTACAAACGGGGCAGATTTGTTCCGTACCCCTACGATTAAAGAATACAAATTAAAGAACAACCTTATTTCCGGTGAAAGTAAACTTATTAATGATTCTGGAAATTCATAAAACTTACTATTTAACACATCTGACAGTTCAGAGATGTTTGTCTAACGTAGGGTACGTAACAGGAAGGGTTTTGGCAACCAAATTATCTCTCAGAATATTAATTCATGTTTCCTGAGAATTCTGTGATTACGCTTGGTGCTGGCTCCAAACAGCTACAGGATACTTGAAAATGGGCTTCCGGAAACTTCAGAAATACAGCAAATACCCTTGCAACCCTGTTAACTGGCCAAATAAGAGGGCAGTCTTCTTGAGGGCATTTAGTACATGTCTAAAGCACCTGAATTTGACTCTGCCATTGGGTTGCTTAAGTGCCTGCTTGGCAATATCGGTCATTCAGGTTTATTTCCTCTTGCCTTTGTGTTCTTGGATGGTGAGAGGACAAGTGGGCAGAAGATGGGAGGGATAATGGAATAAAAAATACAATGCTGGGTAAGAGGAAGGATCAAGAGTCCACTTAAAACTTTCAAAAGATAAGGGTGCAGGATGTAATTTTATCAAGGTTAGAACAAAAGCAGTTCCCTCCTTTCACCTCAACCAACGTATTCATGTTGTCTCAAACCAAGGCAAGAAATACCTTTGATTACATATCTAGCAAGTTCTTCCCCCTAAAGGGAATAAAGCAGCCTTCTGACCCTGTGCGTTTACTGCCTAGTGAGGCACTGTATGCTGCTGGGACATACGTTTCCCTTGTATCTGTAGCTCTGTGAACTTCATCCCGCATGCAACGTTTGCACACTAATCTGAATTTGTCCTCACAGCCTGTTAGTTACCGTAGAATTGCCCCCACTTCTCTGGTGGCAAAGTGATGCTTGCCATCTCAATGCCGCATCGATGTGGTTGAGGCTCGCCACGTTAACACTGTGGCTGCGTAGGTTTGTGGAGAACACAGCCTGGATTCCCTGGATTCCTGTCCAGTGCTTTTGCCAGAGAGAGCTCCTTCTCTTGGTGTAAGTTTTCTGCTTTGAAATGTCATGCTTCTGCTTCAGTTTTTTTTCTGCTTGCGCTGTTCTTTCTGAAGACCCCGGAAGAAGAGGTGTTAATGCCCTACACCAAGTGCGTTAGCTTAGAGGAGTTGGAGCTGTTACACTATAGTCCATCTCACAAAGGGGCCTGGGGCCTCGCCAGCTGGCCAGTGAGAAGATGCGTGTTCCTTCGTGTACTTTTTTTTTCTAAAATAGCTTTAGCCTTGTATTTTTGTGATCCCAGTGTACTTATGGAGAAACAGTGCTTTTTATTTTGCCATGAATGGCTATGAAAAGTGCCCTGTAGCAGTTAGTGCCACACAAAGAATTGGTTTTTCTTCTTCCAGAAGGCTTTGGCTTCTCTGGAAATTGGTGGGATTTCACAGTGAATTTGGCACAGCCTGTTCCCAGGTCTGGCTTGGTGACCTTGCTGCTTTCTCCTTACCTTCCGCATCTGTCACCTGATTGGAAATGGAGTAAAAGGGGGGGATTTTGAGAGTGGTAACTAAGCAGCAGGGAGGCAGCATTATGTCTGTGTCAGGTTGAATGAATAGCTTCAGTGTTTGGAGGCAGTGAGGAATTTTGGACGCACAGTCCAGTGAGTCACAAAAGGTCTTTGGGAGGGAGGCAGAGGGGAGAGGGCGATGTTGGGATACAGCTGATACTGTTTCAGAGACTTTGTGCTGAACTTGATATCACTTCTGACTCTCCTGGCGTGTCTCAGAAGCACCAAAATATTTGAGCGTTGGTCTCAATATGGTGAAAGCATATTTAATTAAGAGTGTCTTATCCTATATAACACTTCTGCTCAGCAGACTCTGGTGCAAACACCTGCTGTGCTGCCGCAACTGAAGCAGCCTTAATTTGCATTAGTATAACTACGGAGGGCTTAGTTGTGCTGAGATGATCTCCCAACAGAGCATTGCAAGTGAGTGGAGGTTGCCCTTGAGCACATTGGCTATATCACTCCTGGAAAGTAGCAGCCCAGAGAGAATTGACAGTGGGGAGCGTTCTTCCAAAACAGGATCTGCATCACCACCACGCTCTCTGGCATTTTGGTTCATGGAGGGTTTGTCAGCCAAAGCCCTGAACGGCACAATGACAGAAGTGAATTCTGGCACCACGCACAACTGGCAAACCTCGTCAGCCCGGGACCCTGCAGAGCACTGGGTGTCTGCGGAGGTGCCGATCGGATGCTGCTCTGAAGCGGCTGCGCTCTGCCACTGGCTCCGGGAGCATTTCGGCCGTTTTCATGTTACTCTGGTGAATTCTGACCCTGCTTAGATGATTGCAAGTTGCACAGGCCTGTGGTAGGCATTCCCAGGGCTGAAGTAGCTTCCCGTGGGCTGGATCCAGCTTGTATTTAGCTAGCTATGCTCTAAAACATTGGCTCTTGGCCGGTGCCAAGGGCCAGTCACCAAAAATGAAGAATCTATGTTTTGATCTGTTTTGAGGAAAGGCTTCAAGTACAGCAGTTTTCATGGAATTCAAAAGGAGCTGAGTGTCCAGGACTCATTGAAACAAAGCCTTAATTCTTTCATTAGATTTAGACTTTAGCTTTGAAAGGAAACAGGGCATCCTGTTAGGCTTTGACTTTCCATGATACAGATATTGCCTTATTATCTAATAACTTGCATTTCATTCTTAATTTTTATTCTTTTGTCTTGTAAGTAACGTGTAAATTTCTAAACAAATGGACACTATAGCTTTTTATGTTGGTAGCATACCTTGACTGAAATCTGTTTCTTCCCCTTTGCTCCCAGGAATTCTCAGAACTGGAGAAAAGAGATCCTCAGGAGCTAGTTGGTAAGTTTGCTCAGAAGTATTTATTCACATGTTTTTTTCAAATTAGACCTTCTAGGCTCCCCCTTTATAAAAAGCACTTTCACTCTGTCCTGACAATGCTGCAGTTTGAATCGTTGCCTGCAATGGTTTCTCGCAGTGGAATATTTTCAGTGAAGTTTTCTTTTGGAAGAAAGGTACTGTGCCTAAAAATATGAAAATGTTTTCACGTATTACATGTCTAAGGCATATATGTAAAGGGCAGTGTTGGTGTTTTTCTAGATGAGCTTAAAAACAATAAAGCAGTAGCTTTGTCCAGACACCTCTGTGAGAGCCAGTATAACCAGGAATGATGACAGATATTTTGTTCTGTGGCTTCAAAAGCTTACCTAAAATATCCCCACTTAAATAGATACCCATAGCAATTTATAGCTGCTGTGTTGACATAGCGTGCCGAATGTTTTCTAATGGTTACTGAAACTTTTGATTTTTGTGACATGTCAGTTATTCATTGCACCTGGAAAAAAAAGCTTGGAAAGTCCAGGGTCATCAGCTTGAAATACTACCCTCTGCTTGGTCTCTGCGGAGCTGTACAGAAAGCGTATTTTATGTTGAAGCTCTGACTATCTTGAACTAACCCTTTGTTCCTGAGACTACTAATACAGTTGTGTGGTAGCATGTAATAATATCATTTAAAAAAATTATGAGTTTAGAAGTTGCATCATTATCTGTCAAGTCAGCTTGTCAAGGCTCAAGCATGAAATTTCAGCCCTAAAGTGTGATAAACGTAAAATAAGACAGTAAGTACTAGGATGCTAAGCTGTGACTGCTACAACAGCCATCACGCAGAAGTTTTGGACTTAAGTCCTTCAGTTGGCCTGCCCAGACTTTACATCAACCCAACTGTAACATTGAATTTCCAGCAGTTAGGGGGTAAAACTGCTTTAACCAGTCTCATCATAGAATGCAACAGAGTTCTTTCTCCAAACTACTGATCTGCCTCAAAATGCACACTAGAAACATAGATGAGACAACAGCATTTAGGGTAAAAAGTAAAGAAGAGTACCTGAAAGCTAACAGCCCTTCTTCTCTCTACTTTATGTGTGGGTGAAGCTCTGCACTTGTAAAGCAATGTAGTGGGAAATCATTTCTTAGTTGAGGTATGAGGCTCAGGTTACAGTTTTGTTAGTCTCCTTTTCCCACGGTGACTGCTCCATCCATAAGAGATTGGAAGATTGAATCTCATTTGTCTCATGATAGCCCAGACTTGCACGCAGGCTTAAAAGCTGTACAGAGGGCATGTACTAGAGTGTCACCCACTTGTGAGTGGACAGTGTTGGTGAGTCTGAGACCTGGATTAAGGTTTGCAATATATCTTTAATATCCTTTCCCAGTAGTAGCACACACAGAGCAATGTGTGGGCTAGCTTTGTGCAGAACCAGGTTATTAGAGGTCAGCATACTTGCCATGCTGGATTCTGTAGGTCTTTTGCATTAGATCATGTCTTATCTTATCTAGTTGAAATGGAACTGTTGCAAGAGCCTTATGGTTGGGGTAACATGAGAACCGCTCCCTTCCTGTAAACTCGGGCTTTTAGAGTTAGAATTCTTGAATGGAAAAAGGGGAAGGATTTTTCTGACACAAAGTAACTTCTCTGATCTGAACATCTAAAGTTTTGTCTAATATCAGTATGTGGAAGTCAAAGTTGTCCTTAAGACAGTTATCCACAACTGCTTTTTGCATTAAAAGCTTGTGGGCCTGCCCTTCTCAGAAGATAACCTTACATTGTTCAGCGTCACCTTTATTAAAGTCCGTGGTTATGTAGTTGCTTAAGTACAGCATAAATGTAGACTCCTGCCAAACGTGATGTTTCTGTTTTAACTACCCTGGACGCATGCTCAAGTTTGTGTGCCTTCAGCTGATCTGGGAGTTGGAGCCAGCTGAGATCCACCTTCACTGGTCTCTTTTTTTTTTTTCTTTTTTTTCTTCTTTCTCTTCTCTTCTGCAAGGCTTCCAGCTGGATCCATTCCCTGATCTGCTTAGTGCATGCTAGGTGAGTGCTAGAGTTGACACAAAGAAAACAGCAGGGATGAGCAGCTGGGAAAGGGCATGGTCCTGGAGTAGTGATCATGTAATCAAAGAATGGGAGGGGAGGTTTCCAGCAGTAACTGCCCTGTGGTTGAGAAGGAAGTCTATGTGAAACTTATTTTGATAGCTTTCTGCACCAGTGTTGTCCTTTCATGTTTTTTGTACCACTCTGAAGAGTACACAGTGCTGGTGGACGTTGCATTTGCTGTTTCCTGCAGCCTTGCAAAATAATACTTTTAGGATGCACTTTTTTGCCCTGAAGCTCTTTGCAGCATGGTTGTTTACCTTTTGTACTGTAAGAAATGTTCTCTCTCGCCCTTAGGATATCTGAGCACAAAGTCAGTGTTCATAAGAGCAGAAAATATGGCTGAGTTGCAGGTCTCTTTCTGCATTTCTCAGCCCACAGAGCAGAAAGGGAGCTAGTGTCCTTCCGTGGATGGGTGACTCACTGGCATGTTGTTGCCTCCAGTTCTTCCCTCTGATTTGGCTGTTCTGGTGCCAGGAAATCAGAAACCCACACACCCTGGTTTATGCCAAGCAGACTTGATTAGAGTGCCAAAGAATGCAGTTTTAGAGACCAGGCACCACCGGTTTGCATGTCTCCAGGGGAAAGCCGTGCCCCTCTGATCACCCTTTCCAGGTCTTTGCTTGGTTTTTTTGCATAGTGTGACCTTTATAGACAAACTGGCAACTGATACTGCCTGCAGTCCCTTGTGGCTGCTTAAGACGCAGCATACAAGTGAACCTTGAAAGGGGCAGGAGTTCTTAATCCTACCTGGGGAGCAGATGTCAGGTGATCCAATCTGTCCAGGTACAGCCAGCTCTCTGTTCCTATGTTCTCTATTCTTTTGATTTTCTCTGCACTAGGAAAAAGTGCCTGCCCATCTGTAGGAAACAAAGCTCCCGTGTGCCCCCGTCCATGTCTCCAGCAGAGCCTTTGGACTGTGCGCAGTCATTTCCTTCTGGAAGGAACTGAGTGCGCAGTTTGCTCTATGGCACTTTCTCTCCTGCTACGCAGCACGTCTTTGTACTGTTGGATATACTCATCAAATAACCCATCTATCTGAAACTGTGGCATTTCCACTTAATTATAATCTTCACCAAGACCTGGCAATCAAATATCCTCCATTGACTGCTGAGATGCTGAATCTTTGCTAGGTGTACTCTGATGGTTGGCTGTGCTTTTGCCTCCTACACAGAGCCCGGGAGCAGCTGAACATCTCTGCCTTGCCACAGTGCATGGGCTGGCTGCACAGAAAGCTACAAGCACCTATTGCTTGTGCTGATGAAATTTTTAAGTTTTAGGTCAGCTTGTGGAAGGAGAATACACAGACTGAGCACCAGTGGCAGTGTCCTTCAGCAGCAGGATGCTTTGAGTTGTAGACCTGGCAGTGCCTTGGCTCCTACTTTATTGAACCCCTATCTGAGTCATGGGATCTGCTGTACGGCTGTAGTTCTTTATCTGTAATATGAATCCAATTCAGGGAAGATATTTACTTACTGTGAGCCAGAATCTGGGTGTGCCTTTAGTGATTAATCGTGCCAATAGTTAATTTCCTGAGGTCCCCACGTGGAGATGCTCTAGGCTGTGAGCCAGCAAATCACAAACCTGATTAGAGACTGCAGCCAGTGTCACTACCTGTGACTCATGTAAAAGTAAAACTTTGATCTTGGCAGAAATAACAGGATGCACAAAGCAGCTGGATGTATCCTGTCAGGACACACCTTGTTGTTAGCTGTCCATCTGCATTTACTGCTGTGTAGGCAGCAGAAGGCTGTGCTTGGGACTTTGAAAACGTCTTTTCTACAGGACCCTGTGGCCAGACGTGCAAATTCCAGGATTACCTTCAACGATAATCCCAGCTGCCCCTTTCTCTAGGGAAAGACCTGGTGGAAAGAAGCTGCGGCATCTGCCATTCTGCTGTTTGGGGAGGAAGTTTGAGGACTGCTTGAGGGCATGGATAATTTGTACTTCTTTACTGTAAAATAAGCCCAAAGGGGTTAAACTCATCCTTTTCTTCCTAATGATGTGGCATCTCGGTCCGTTTGCAATGTGATGAAATAACTGAGTAATGGTGAATATTTGTCTGTGCTCAGTTTGTGAGGTGGAACAGGGTGCACGTAGCCTCGCTGCTGACTCAGCTTTCAGCTGCGTAGAGCTATGGTGGGATTGCAGTAGACAAAGACGTCTTGGTTCCAGTTCCTTGTAAGGCATTAAGAGATGCTTTCCCCCGTCAGTATCATGTTGAAAAATGATTGTTTTCACGTGGCTCAAACAAAAGAGCAAATGAACACCAAAACCTGAAAAGTCAGGGGTCAAAATATATTGTCTCATTGGGAGCTCTTATTCCTCCGCGAGTGTTATTTCTGTTTCAAAGGAGCTTTGAATTGATTGCTGAACATACTCTTAAGACTTTGACGTCTTGCCAGGCAGAGTTCTTGCCCATAGTTCCTGAGTTTATATGAGCCCACAATTCCCCTTCCCATAAATGTTTTGTTTCTCTGTGGCTCTTCTGGTTATATGCAAAGATACGGAGCCTAAGGGTTGTCTAACTTGGAGCTAGGCTTGATTTTTTTTTTGGAGTTTTTTTAACTTGGGTGGTTTTTTAGGTCCTTTCTTTGCCTTATGAAGTCTGGACTTGGTGGCCTTTTTTTCTTTTTTAAGGTTTCTGCTGATGCTGTGAATCTCTTAAGCCATTAATCAGCTTTCACCTTTTCGGGAAAGCCTGGTGTGCCCTTTATTATGAACACTTCTGTCTATCTGCTGCTGTCTCTCTGGGTTCCTGAAACTCTAATTAAACTAGAGGCTTCCCCATCCCACCAGCAGCTGTAACCTATAACAAATGTCTGCCTTGTTGTCAGGGAGCTCCAGTTTGCCTGCCTTTCTCTAGGGGCTCTGGCAAGCTTTCCTTCTTCCACAGAGGCACCCTCCTAGTAAATGCCAAAGGACACTTTTTGTTCGTTACTCGCAACTGATGAAGAATTTAACCCTCAGCAACATCTTGATCAAATTGAACGGGTGGTCGCCTGCCAGCTTTGTGGCTCCAAAGGGTATTGTCCTTAGTGCTTTACATTTTTACAAAAGAAGCGGAAACTGGAGTAGCACTGAACATGTGTAGCGTTGATTATCTGTAAGCTTAGTTATCTGACGCCCTGTGCTGGAAGGCAGGAGAGCACACTGTGTTCAAACACCGGTGTCTGTCCTTTGGGCCCTTCTGGGCTATCATCAAAGGAGCTGAATTTGAGCGTACTGTAATTGCAGTTCCAGCTTTTACTGGCAGCTTTTACTGAAGAATATGTAATTGAGGAGCCGTAAATGTGAATGGCGTTCTTGATATGACATCTGTGCTGCTGTCAGGTCTCTTACCCACTACAGACTATGACACTGGGATGTGTTACCTGTACAAATAATGATTGAAAACCATCCCAGCTGCTTAAATGTGGCACAAATCGCTGCTCCAAGACTTGTCTAGAAAACTGCCCGTTTCCCATAATAGTGGTAAAGCAGAAAGCGATATGGGGAAACATGGCAGTTTCTTTTGCTGATAACTTGTTAAACTAATCTTTACAGGGCAATCAGGTACTCTAATAGTATATCCCAACACCAACAGCTATAGAAATCTGGCAATCTGCAGTCCTGCAGAACGAGTTGTTCTTTCTAGCAATAGTCTGACTCTGTACGCAAAGATAAAAGTGCCTTTTAAGGAAACGTTAACATAAGGATGAAATGTAATTTCCTGTGGTTAACTCCTTCAGTATTGCCAGAACTCATGCCCGTTTGCTCTCTACAGCTTCTTTTTCAGAGAGAGTGCGGAACATGTCTCCAGATGAGATCAAAATCCCTCCTGAGCCTCCTGGCAGATGTTCTAACCACTTGCAGGTTGGTATAAGTCCACTTAATTTTTTTTTAAAAAGGCTTGCAATTCAGTAGGGAGGGGGAATATTTGGGAACTCTGCTCAGTATTTTTGCACAAGTCAAAAATCCAGCACTGAAGCTGGGGTTTTACCACACTGAGTTTATGAACGCACTGTATTAACGCCTTAGACTTCACAGCAATTCTAGTTTAGGAATCTCAAAGTAGCTTAAAGCTGTTTTCCAGTCTCTGTGGGTCACTTATGCTTTAAAATGGCTCTTGATCCCACCAGTGACACAGAAGCAATGTTTACTGGGAAGACTGCTGTCCTCTTACCTCAGCAAATTCAGCTCCGTAGGAAAGAACAAATCATTGGTTTTTTTGTACGGGCCCGAGAATCCCCTAACTGGAATAGTTGAGGCAGCATTGACTGGATTCCTTTTCCACCTACGTATCTCTAGATGGTAAACATTTAGAGGGAAGACTGGTAACTTAGAGGCAGCAAAAGAAAACAAATGCATGTTTTCTCTGGTGCACACCCAAATAATTGCAGTAATCAACTTTGCAATAACCTCCTGCTCTGTTCTCCTCCTTCTGATGCAAATGAAAGAGCAGGGTCTGCTGTTTCCTGCCCCCCATTTGAGTTTTAACTGCAGTTATCTGCCTAGTAGAAATATAAGTAAAGAATCACTTCTGCAATCTCAACAAGCTATCAATGTGCAATGAGTGATTCAGAATGACTCGCCATCCAGATCACGCTTTCTTCTTCTCCGCACCGTGTACCTGGGCACACCCATTCCTCCTCCTGTGCTGCAGGAGGATTTTACTGTTCTGACATCAATGAATTAGAGTGCGTTAGATCTGAGGAATGCAGAGACCTTGAGAGAGCAGACAGAATAAAGCAGATTTTCTTCCCCTTTGACAACAGTTTACTATGTTAAATCAAAGGAGAACTTGTCCTCTGTTAGCAGGTCAAACCACATCTTAGAACACTTTGAGCAAGGAGATGGGATTGTTCTTTAGAGAGGTAAAATGTTCTAGGCTTTTCATTGTTGATTTGCTCTTTCCTTTTGTCAGATTCTTCCTATAATAAACTATATCTTGAACTCTGCCGAAGGGTGTATTTCTTATTGTAAAGTTGACAGAGTAGTTCCCCATCTGTGGACGTTGTGAACTATAGTGCTACCTCCACAGGGAGGGGACAGAAGGGAACACTATTCAATCATTTCTATTCCCCAAATTCACCTTTTTTTAGTTGTTTCTTCAAACCTCACGATGTGTGCGCTGGATGTGAAGACTGTGTAATTTCTTCTTGCTAACTTTGTGAGGACCTGGTGAAAATTTATCTTAAAGGGTTTTTTTAAAGTTGATGAAATAGGAGTTTCATATCAGCTCTTAACAATCCTCTTTTATTCAGGCATCAGCAAACCCTTCGACAATAGTCAGTTCCTTATTTGAGTTGACTGTTCATACAGAGGGAGACCTGAAGTGACTTATCCAGAAGCAACAAAGGAGAATTGACTCAGCTCTCCCATCCTGAAAGACTGAAGGCTTAGCCTCTGGTCTTATTTTGTATGCTTCCTGTACCTGAGAGATTTGTGTCAAAAAAAAGATGAAGGAAATTACTGAGAATATTCTCCTAGTAGTGCCACTTAAGTATAGGTTCCATCTCAAAGTTTCTGCTTTTGCTATCTCTTTGGCATCACTAGAGTAAAAATACTTTTAAGGTAGTTCGCTACCTTGCTGAGGAAGAAAGAAAATCATGTTTAAAATAAATCTTTCAGTGTTTTTGGAGAGTAGGCTGCTTGATGTTTCCAACCCGAGTCATTTAAGTTGCCTTTTGCACTGGCTTGGGGCGTCAGTAAGATACCCATAGACTTCTGTGCAGCGTAGTCCGGCAGCTGTTTTTCAGGTGCACGCCTGAGTCTGAAGGTGGATGTGATGGTCACTGTAAGCTGTGGGAGAACCTTTGTGGGTTCACCTGTCCCCCTCGGAGCTGGCTTCTACTTCTCTACAGCCTTAGCTATAAAGGGAAGCAACAGACTGGGAAGGAGTGTGCTCTACTGCCTCAAATGCAAATCTTTAATCACTGAGGCCTTCAGGAAGTGCAAAGATAATTCCTTTTCCCATCCAGGCAGTTCATGAAGATAATTTAAGTTTGTAAGTTCTGAAAGTTCAGACCTTAAAGGTGGGAGCCTCTGTATTAATAAGCCTGCCTGACATTAAGGAAGAGGTAGAATCTTTGCTCCCTGCAAGGGAGGTCACTGGTTCAGTTGGCTTGTTTCCACATGTACGCTCTTGATAGTCAGCTGACGTCCTCCTCCTCCTCATGCTGGCTCACACTGTAATCTTTCTCCCTTAGGATAAAATTCAAAAACTATATGAGAGGAAGATTAAAGAGGGCATGGATATGAACTACATCATTCAGAGGAAAAAGGAGTTCCGCAACCCCAGGTGAGCCACCATCTTTTCCTTTGTGACCAAAGCACCACAGAGCAAATTCCAAGAATTTTCCTCTTTGTTGGAGTTGTAGCAGAAACAGGATCCTGAGCAAGAAGTACTGTTTGCGAAGGCATGTAGCAATAGGACAAGGGGCAATGGTTTTAAACTAGAGCAGGGTAGGTTTAGATTAGACATTAGGAAGAAGTTCTTTACACTGAGGGTGGTGAGACACTGGCCCAGGTTGCCCAGAGAGGGGGTGGAGGCCCCATCCCTGGAGACATTCAAGGCCAGGCTGGATGAGGCTCTGAGCAACCTGATCTAGTTGAAGATGTCCCTGCTGACTGCAGGGGGGTTGGACTAGATGGCCTTTAGAGGTCCCTTCCAACCCAACCCATTCTATGATTCTACTACTGCTTACAAAAATGAGAAAGACATGATTTGCTTGTAACTGAAACAGTAAAACTCTTATCTGTGTTCTGTGAGGCAACGAGTGGGTGTGACAATTAGATTTTAAATGTACAGGCTTTGGATGAAGCATTTTAGAAGATATGTCTGTTCTGGGAACTGGGAGATGAATTGGGGGGAAGTGGGAAATGGGGTTAATGGCATGCCACATCGATCAGTGCAAGCGTAGCTTCCTAGGTTCTGATTTTACTCTTGCCGTGTGAAGAGGTGACAGCCTCTTTCTACTAAAAAATCTGAAACGCTTCCGTTTACTTCTAGCTCACTGTCTGTGTTCTGAACTCTTGTCTTTCCTTTGCAGCATCTATGAAAAGCTGATCCAGTTTTGTTCAATTGATGAACTCGGTACAAATTATCCAAAGGTGAGGGGCAATACTTCTGACTGGGAAGGGAGTGGGTAAAAAATAATATAGGGGTGTAAGCTTTCTTGAGGGTTTTCTTGAGCCTGCTTGTGTAGGGGTCCTTTAAGGGAACTTTAGTCTGATCCTGTGCATTGAAGTGAACGTTTTTATGTGGTACTGAGCCTCAGTGCCTCTAACTTTGCTATAATGATTCTGAACAAAAACTGCTGAGGTGTGTAGGTATATGTGAAACCCCTTGGGGGGGATAGAAGCTGAGCAGCAGAAAAATGCATGTCTTATCCCAGCATCCTTCTGGCTTCAAAGCTGTTTCTTCATTCACAACAGAACGTCATCCTATAAAAGGAGGTCTGATGTGATCTTTGTGTTATTGGGATACAAAAAGAAATCAGTAATGAATTTCATCAGTGAGCAGAAATACATAAAACGGTTTTGAACTGGATTTTGTGTATATGTGGAAATAGCCCTAATCTGACTTTTTTTTTCTTTAGGACATGTTTGATCCTCATGGCTGGTCAGAGGATTCATATTATGAGGCACTAGGTAATTCCAGGAAGTCTTCTTTTGTCCTAACTTAGCTCTTTGTGTTTTGTAGTTAATTAACTGCACTAGAGTCTTCCCTTCTTTTATAAATGAGAAGTCATCACATGCTGCTCTCTAACTACTTCATTCTGGTTGGATGTGCCTGAATGTTATTGATGCTTCATCAGTCTGGAAAGCCTTTTCATTTAAATTGGTTCTTCAATGTTTTCATCTCTTCAATCATTAATTTAGTGAAGTAATGCGTTGATTAAAAAGCAGTAGTTAGTTTCATGGCAGTTTAGTTTTCTATACGCGATTTGAAGTTTTTGATTGTTTATGATGGGAAGTGTGCGAGAGAGAGAGAACTATGAATTTTTCCTGTTCCTACTGCTTCTTGTAACTTCTGATCTTTCTCAGCTAAAGCCCAGAAGATTGAAATGGACAAATTGGAGAAGGCCAAGAAGGAACGCACAAAGGTAGCTATTCAAAACCAAAAGAGACAGAAATGCAGGGGTTTTGTTTCCCTGCTGGATTTTATTTTGTTGCTTTGCTGTTTCTTATGAACTGTGCTCTTTGCTAATACTGTTTGTTTTGCCCTGGTTCTGACCTCTCTTCTTCCATCTTTTTCCAAGCTGCACAGATCAAGTTGTTTGTCCTTCCTTACGGGTCCGTTTCTCTGAGTTGTTTATTCCACTGGATTTCCTTTTGTTTTGTCAGCATTTTAAAACCAGAGCTCTTAAAACAGTATTCAGTAAGCCAGATACAGGCAAGATAATGCATAAAGAACAGCTTTTTTTTTTCTTAGTCTATGCCACTTTGCCTGGTGGCATAGCCTAGTTATAGCTCAGTTGCCTCACCATATCTCACTGTGAGACAATATCTGCTTTCTTGTATCTAATTTCCAGAAACCTTGGGCCTATTTTAACTTAAACTGGACTTGTCACAAAATACACATTCTTATGTACCCCCAAAAATAACAGACAGGCTTTGGAAGATTTTATTCCTGTCCTTTAGTGGTGTTGCCTTTAAGAGAGCGGCTGCCATTAGAGAACTGTCTAACGTTAGAGATTGCCATCTAACCTTGCAGAAGGCTCCTTCCATATTCAGTATGTGGAGGGTTTTTTTTTTTTTCCAAGTACATGCTGTGTCTTGCTATTTGTCTTGGGTTTTGCACAGTAACCCAGGTATCTGATTACGTCCTTGCCCATATCTGCAGTTTTGAAAATACGAGACTGCATGCTGTTGTAGCTCTTGTTGCTAGGTTTCCTCCTATGATGCAGTCATCGTGCAGGTAGGGACTTGTCTTGCATGTTTCTTAAAGGAAAAAGAACAGGAACTTTTCTAACCGTAAAAATGCATTCTTTAATGATCAGGATCTATCCTTTTCTGAGCTATATCAGATTCCTGTGCTTATGCCTGTTAACAAACACATTTTTATTGTATCTGGCTTATGGGCTGGGTTGCAGGAATCCTTAATGATCATGACTTCAACACACTTTGGCCTGAGGTCTACATCTTTCTTCCTGTGTGACAGTCAGCTTGGAGGCCAATGTCTTACATGACATTGAAGCTGTTCTTTAAAACATGGAGAAGCGATGTGGGTTAAAAAAAAAACACCAATGTATATTAACATTTCATTTTTATGTTCTCCCCTTTCTACTGTGTGTCTCTGCTTTCCCAGATTGAATTTGTGACTGGCACTAAAAAGGGTACAACAACAAGTGCCGCATCTACAACCACCACAACAGCCAGTACCACTGTGGGAGGTAAAGAACAGTTGTGACTCTACCTATTAAGCTGTAGTAATGCTGGGATTAGTGCTTCCTGGAAACCCTGAAGGCTTTCTATTGACTCTGTATATAATGTGTATATAGTGTTCCTTCCAGGAGTTTACAGACTAGGTTTTCTCTAGTCCCTCTATCCCATGGCTGCCCTGCAATGAAAGCTTAGGAGACAGGTTGGATAGTGAAGAGGTTTATTAGCAGGTGAAGAAACCCGCCAATGTTTATGGTTGTAGAGTGTTCTTGGGGCTGATACGTCCCAAGAGATTTCGAAAGACTGAAAATCGCTCTTCTGCCTGCAGCCTGCCTTTTAAACTGGGAGGAAGGGAGAAAAAACACTGGAGGCTGCTGAGTATGTCCTGTGCTTGTACCTGAGCGACTGAGATACGTGTGCTCTGGTAAAATTAAATGTGCTTTGGGGCAGGGAGTGAACCTGTCTTCCATTTAGCTAGAGTTCAGGTGTAGAGTTTTCCTGTGACTCTTGAGGTACATAGTTGTCTTTCCTCCTCAACATTTACCGCCAGCGTATGCTGAAATTAATGTGAGGGAAGGTTGTCTACTTAAGCAGCGGTATATTAAGTGTTGACAAGACAGGGTGTTACAAAGGGATTGTGGACCTTTAACATAAAGCTAATCCTCATTTGCTTTATCTAATCAAATTCACAGATGCCCAGAAGAGGAAGAGCAAGTGGGACTCGGCCATCCCTGTAACAACGATAGCTCAGCCCACCATCCTCACCACTACTGCAACGCTGCCAGGTGTTGTCACAGTGACAACCAGCGCAAGTGGATCCAAAACTACAGTCATATCAGCTGTTGGCACCATTGTGAAAAAGGCAAAGCAGTGACTGGTGTGCTGGGCCTGGATTTTCGGACTTAATTGTCATTGAAGCCATTGTTCTTGGAAGGGAGGGGTAGCTTTCGCCTTTGGTAAAAGATGACAAGATTCTTTGAAACAGACCACAGTTCCCTTTTGAAAGAATGGGGGCAGGAGCAGGCACGCCAGCTGTGTGCCCACAGGAATGGACCTCTGCCGAAAATGCCTCTGTCTTTTCTTGCTGTGGGAAGAACCAGCCTGTGTGTGTTGTGCTGCAGGAAGATGGTATCTGGAGTCAGCTTGTAAAAGTTAGCTTATTAAATTACTGGGTTAGGGTTTTACCCTACTTGCAAGTCTGGTTTAGGGGAAAAACAGCAACAACAAAAAAAAGGCAAGTAAGTGAAGGAATATCAGTATTGCCCTTTTGTATTGCAGGTCACGCTCAGAGGCTGCTAGCAGCTTGTGGTATGTACCTCCCTCACTTACGCTAACTTAGTTCCAAGGGAATTAAAGCAGAGACAGTTGGTCAGTGTCCATCTTCAAATGTGTAGCAGAGACTTGAAGCGATCTACATCTATGAATGTAGAACTCTTTGTTATAGTACTGACATCTGTACCTGTGAGCATATCTGTGTAGACCTTGGTGACCACGTGTTAAATAGCTGAACTCTTGAGGAAACTGTGCTGAAATAGTCTTGTTACCGTCTTGCAGGGATGGAGATTTCTATGCAGAACCCATAAGCTGTAGAGGTTTGATTTGTGAACTCATTTGCGGAGACCTGTCCAGAAAACTCTTCCATTGCCACGGAATGAGATTGGAGAGCAGAGGAGAGTGTCTGATCTTAATTGTGGTATTATCCATCTTTGTTCTAGGTAGTGGTGTACTGTGAAATGCACACATGGCAGTTATTGCTTGCTCCACTGTTGTGAAAAAGTATTTTCAGTTGAAAATTTTATTGTATAAATCTTCTTACTTGTGTAGCAAAAAATTATTATAAAAATGGAAGAGCCTTTAAAAAAAAGCCCTGGTGTCACTGGTGTGTCTGCATTTCTCATCTTGCCAAGGGAGAATCAGTAGCCATCTGTTGTGCTTTGGGTTACAAATACCTTTAGGTCAGTATGTAATAATTCCATGAGAGTGGGGGTGGCATGAAGGTTTTTTCACATTATGGGTGTTTTTTTTAAATCTCAGACTCGGGGAGGGGGAGCGAGGAGGCATTAAACTGATTTTGATTGGAAATACTTTTGTTGTAGAGGATGTTCTGAAATAGTTGGTAATTCAGCTGGTTTTAATGCAATTATTTTTTTTTTCCAAACCTATTCCTGCATCTTGAACTTCTTCAAAAGTTACTGTCTAGTACCAGCACCTGGGTCTTTCATAAAACCTTCATCTATAGAGGCCAGTCTCCTAAAAAGGAGCTCAACAGCAATGAAATGGTTTGCTCATTGTTTTGAGGCAGGTGGGATAAATAACTTGAATGGTTCTGTTTGTGTAGAGAAACAGCTGCTAACCTGGACTTTTTTCCTTTTTATAGTTGTCACTCCAGATTATTTAAATGGTCTTTAATTCTGACATCATGATTTTTCAGATTCAGTAATTTTTCTGTTTCCCACTGTTTTAAGTTAAATTTCTACCCAGAACCTGGTTGTTTTGTTTTGTTTTGTTTTGTTTTTATGCATAAGCAGTGAAACTGTTGCTAGATCAACAAAAGTGTAAGTTTCTTAAAATTCATTGTTGCTTTTTCAGGGTTTTTCTATATACCTTATGTCACTCCTGATCCAGGCTTTACATTTATGGAGACTTAAGGAAGAAATAAGAGGTTGGCTTCCTGCTTTCAAGTAACTTTAAAATGTGCTAAACATGTTTTGGCAGTCATTTTAGCTTTCAAAAAAATCATCTGTGGATCCAGGAATGTTTACGGAGGAGAAACCAGGGGACTAATGAGACACTAGTGTGGGGAAATGGGGGAGATGGTGGGATTGCTCTTTTTTTTTTTTTTTTAAAGCAATGGAATATTGAAGGGCATGAAAATAGCAAGATGGAAACACCTCTCCTGTTGTATTTCTCTGCACTGGGCTGCTGACTTCATTCCTGCAAGCCTTAACTCCATCCTCAGCCTGAGGAAGATGGTAACAGCTCCCTTGGCTGAGGGGTATCTTCTGCTTTAGGACTGTTATGTACTCTGCAGAGGGTGACACATTTCACCTCAACCATTCAAGGTGTTTATTTCCTTGCCCTGAGGATCAGAGTTCATGGAGTTCTCAGGGGTTTCTTTTAAAGGCCCAGGATACCCTTGTGGTGGGAAATACAAGCCATTAGGTAGCTTTGCAGCTCCCTAAGGTCACTCTCCTGTCTAGAACATCTTCTACAATTCCAGCCTGTTTAAAACTTGTACGGTATAAAGTTCTGCTGAACAACATGTGGATGAAGGTACAACAGTAAAACTGTGGCAATGTGGGCACCAGCTGCTGCCGCTTCTCTCAGACTATAGATGGATGACAAACTTTGGGCACCAGAAGGATCACCGTAATCGTCTGCTCCTGTGAACAGGGCGGGGAGGTGCGTCTGGGCTTCTAGCACAACATTCCTCTGATGAGTGTCCTTAATGTGTGTGCTGGAGCTGAGTGAGATGAAATACCTCACTGAGATGTGGGCCAGTACACAGAAGTGCAGCCTCGTGCCAGAGGTACCAGCTGGTCTTGGGCATCTGCTCCCCTGTCCTGTCCGAAACTGTAACTGGGGGGAAGCATAAAGTGGGAGAGGCTGATGAGACTACGTTAATTTAACCAATTTCACCAGTTAACCCTAAATAGTAATGTAAATTATAATGGCAAAGATTTTGTGCCTTTTGTAAGAACTGACGGTTGTTTGCCTAATGTCTCACAAGTCCTTGTAACGTCGGATCAGCAGTGGTCGCTGTCTCCTGACAGACAAAAAAAAAAAAACCCTTGCAGATGTGTGTCTTTTTCAGACTGATCACACCACTGTGATGAGAAACTCCTTCCCGGCTCTTGCTTCTCAGTTTCTCACGTTAGTCATTTGGGAAGGCTACCTTCCATGGAAGTGAAAAGCTGAATCTGACAGATAATGCAGTAAAAATAATTCTTGATCCTAACCAGGAACAACTGTGCTGGATGAATTCGCTTGATTCCAAGGAAACATTGCTTATACACCTAGTTAAGCGTGTCAGCACTCGTCTCTGTGTGCCCCACCATCTCGGGGGAGAGGAATAGCAAAGGAAAGTGTGTGTGTGAATATAATTTTTTTTCTTTTTTTTTCCTGAAAGCTGCTACCAGTTTGCAGCTTAACATGAACCAGAGGAATAGGTTTGGAAGAAGAGAAAAAGGACTTGATTAAAAACAGTAAATAAAATAAGAAAGTGCCGTCTGCAGCTGTGAAGCTGGGCTCCAGGCTGCTGCTTGGCACCTGACACAGGGCAACCTCTGAAGTTCTTGGGGATGAATCATTTAACTCCAGGAGCCACTGAACATATTGTTTAAATGCAAGTGTCTTATTCATATCACGCATCCTGGCACCCCACCCCTTCCTCTTCCATGCGCCCTTTTCCTCCTTGTTCTGCAGTATCCATAGTTATTCCAAACCTCTGGATTTCTCTGCAGAATTAACGACCAGAGCCAAGAAACGCTGCTCGTTCAGCTCCTGCCGTGCTGCGCAGGCAGGGACCGACAATGCCCAGCAATTCTGGAGCAATGGGAAAATGCTGCTCAGCTGGGCTTGGTGCTGCTGCACAGTGGGATAAGGAGAAAACTTCCTAAAACTGGCTCCGCTGATGCGTGCTGAGCAGGGGTGGCGTTGAGGCCACGGAGCAGCAGATTTCAAACCCCTGCAGTAACAGGCTTCTGCAAGAGACCTGGCTGAGCTGGGCTTTGCCCTGGCAGCGAAATCCTGAGCGCTCATGACTGAGTGTTTGCTGTCCGCAGCAGGGAAAGCAACTTGAAACATGCATGATTTGATTATAATTTTTTTTATTATTTTTTTCTCTCTCCTTTCCAAGAAGCTGGAGTGGAGACGCCAACCATTGTATAACGAACTCGCAGGCAGTACAATAGCTCGCCGCTCTTGTTTATCTTGCGTGTTGCTATCGGAAGTAATAGATGGATACACAGGTTGGAAACTACAGTTCTAGGAAAAAGCCTCTTTCCTACCTCCGAGAACCTGGTCCTGTAGGTTGGTGGCTGCGCTTGGTGTGGTCAGTCAATGCACCAGGGAAAGCTGGAGGGGCTGCTGGCGTGCAAGAGGGGAAAGGATCCTTTCCTGGCCCATGAAACCATGGCCTGAAGCCCTCAAACGGGAGGTCTGACTAGTTTGCTTGTTAGAAGTCTGTACGGCTGTGATCGTTCCAGGGGCTGTGTGACCTGTTGTGTTTTAAATAGTCCCCCCAAGAGCTGCAAGCTGTGTCCGAGCTGCACTAATGCAAACTCCCAGCTTACGCGGCTGAAAGGTTCTTTATGCTGCTGTGATAGTGAGTGCTCAGGTTGCACGTCTGACCCCTAAAAGCTGTAGATACTCATTCTTACCTCTCCTCCTAAGGGGAGGCTTAACTGTACCCAGGAGAGTAAAACCAGTCCCATTTTCATTGTTCCTTAGACTGAGGATTACAGAACGCTCCTTGAAAGCCATGAGGCTTCTCGCTGCTCACCCCCTTTGTAAGCATGGCTGTCTCCTAGCTCGAGTAGGTTTGTCTTAGCTGAAACTCCACGTTCACGTGTGTCTCTGGCGGGCCGGGCTGCTCGGAGGAGGGAGGAGAGCTGCCGCAATGAAGTCATCCTTGGCAGCGCTGGCTCTGCTCTCGCCCTCCCTTCTGAAGTCTCTTCTCCCACCTCCGTGCCCCGAGGTGTTGATTTTCTTTCCCATTTGCTTGTTGTGATTTGGAGACCTGTCCTCCTTTGATGCTGTTGTGGGAAGGGATTTTGTGTGTTCGGGATTTGCTTTTATTTTGCGTCTGGCTGGGCGCTGCCTGACGGAGAGAGCAGGTGGGGAGGGGCAGCGCTTGCCAACCCCACCTCAAACCATAAAATGTGAGCACCTGAAGCTATGTTTTAGTTGGATTGCTGCTTTACTGCCTGTTTTATGAGAGTTATTTACTGAGACTTAAAAAAAAAAAAAACGAAAGAAAAAGTCTTCCCTGCCAAGGTTTTGGGCCATGCCAAGGCTTTGCCGCTGACAGGGGCGGCTCGAGCCGCGTGGAGGTGATGCTTCAGCCGGCGTCCGGCCAGCTGACACCTGCATGAGCTCCCGGCCAGCTCTCCTTCATGGCAGGGGAGAAGCAGCTGTAGCTTTCTGCGAAGCCCCTCAAACACATGGTCTTTGCAATGCGCACAGAAAATTACCGAAGTGTATAGGCTGCTCCTTTCTCTTAAATGCGTGAACCCAGGAAAGCCCAGAGTTGTGACAGAATCACCGAATTGTAGGGGCTGGAAGGGACCTTTGGAGATCATCTAGTCCAGCCCCTTGCCAGAGCAGGTTCACCTCCAGAGAGAGAGAGTTGCTTTTCAGCAGGGCTCTCTAAGACTGTTTAAGGTTAAAATAAATCAACTGCTGCTAAAGTGCAAGACCCGCACAGGGGCTGTGAGGTTCCACCAAAGCCTCCTCTTCCTTCTGGTGGGCGTTTACACCAGCGTATTCGTGCCTCACTCTTACAGAGCAGTTTTCCACCTCCGAGCCGCGCCATGCGCTGCTGCTCCTTTGGCTGTTTACATTCAACTTCCTTCCTTTTGTTCTAAGCGAGAACCGTGGACACCGATGACTTCCAATATTTAGTCTTTGTTTATTTGAAACTTGTCTTTGGCTGGGGCTGGAATCCTGCTTTCGGTTGCCAATAAACAGCAAAGCACCAGGATTTCGCAAGAAAAGGTTTTGCCTTTTCACGTAGAAGGCGTCTGTCTGTCTGTCCTTGACCATGTTTGTACGATCCGGCATTAGGAAGAAAACAAGCCCGCCTTTTGGTGCGGCGATAAAAGGTGAAGTTGCTGGTATTTTTAACCTCTCTCCTCTTGGTGTAGCCTCTTGGAGTGCCTGGAGACCATGACAAAAGATGACCGTCCACCTTCTCTCTGGGTTTGTGTTGGCTGCCTCCTCGGGAGGCTCTCGCCCACACCGTCGAATGTCTTGTCTGGGCCCAGCCAACACAAACTGGGAGGAAAGGTGGGCTATCTTTCTAAATCTTTCGAACAACACCAGTGTGTTTTCAGCCCTTTGGCAGCTGGGTAAGATGCTAATGTAACCCTGGTAGGTCCTGTTTTCCCTGGGTGGATGTTAGCATTGTCGTAGTCTGAAGTTTTGTCCTGGATCCTTTACTAACTTTTCCCTCTTGTGTTGTTTCAGTGGCCCGCTGACCTCTCGCTGCCGGTCCATCCCCGGGGGCAAACGGGCATCAGGGACGTTCAGCAAAGAAAAGAGATTTTTCTTTTAGGTACGTGTTTATGGCACGGAGCATCCATTGCAAAACAGCAGACACGCATAGTCAATGCTATCTGAGGGGAAAGGCTGAGGAAGAGAAAACGTGAGGATTTCATCCTGCACTTTTAATTACCTGGGTAATTATATCAAACATAATTTTGTGCAATAAATTATGTGCACATTAATGTACATTACTAGTACATTATTAAACATTCCTTAAATTTACGCCAGATAGCAGGATATTGCTAATACAGGGTACAGTGCAGCTATGGCATCAAGTATTTATTTTTCTTTTAGCAGCGTATGTTGTTACAGAATTCAAAAAGGGAATGAATGTGCTCCAGCAGCGGCATCTTGGCTGTAACCGTTCAGCAGAGACCTAGAAAAAGCCCCAGAGCTGTCTCTGGGCACGCTGCAGTGGCAGGACAGAAAGAAGAAAGGTTTTGTACAAGCTGGCGTAGCATTAAAAAAAGAAGAAAAGAATTAACCCTAAAACCACTTGTAATTATCAGTAATTGGCACTCACGCTGGTAGTCTCAGCAGAGAGCGCAATAATTTAGTGTCAGCTATAAAAACAACTTGTTTTCACTCCCAGGGCAAAAGTTTTTAGGCCACATTGCCGCAGCAGAAAATCACTGGTTTATAAACGTGAGATCCACCACGTGTGCGGCTGGGAGCTTTGGTGGAGCCATCTGCAACGAAATCTGCTGAGCCTTCCTCTCCCAAGTCCCCGTTCTCTGTTTAAAACAGCTGATTTGTGTGGCAAAAGCCTGAGCCAGCAGGCAGAGGACGAGGTACTGAACCACGGCAAAAACTCAAACTCACCAGGTATTCTTCTCTGGGGGAACAGCTTGGAGAAGTTGCCTGAAAGGCAGATCATAAAATAACAAAATTTCTTAAAGATAAGATGAAGTGAAAATTTGTTAAATTCTTATGCCTGTTTGCTGAGAATTTATAATTCCTCTCTGTTCTGGTGCCTTAAAGTTTGGTGGTAGACTTTTCTTGATGTGAGAAAAGCGCCTTTTGTCAGCCCTGCAAGTGTCTCCTTACATGCAGCCCAGTTAGAAGCCTCTGGGAAAACTCATGCTCTGTTTGCTTGGAGCTGTTAGGGGCTGTGGGGACACTTTTCAAGGAAAGGTGCAAAATGAACACCTTGGTCTCTTCTGGCAGCACCCGCGGTGAGTAACAAGGCTCCTCCTCGCAGCTGGAGCTGCTGGTCCTGGCCCTTGCTCCTCCAGGCTGCTGGGACGAAGGGGAGGGAGATGGTGTCAGGCAGCCCTGGGGCTGTCAGAGTCTCTGTAGGTGAGACCAGGGACACTTGACAGGAGGCAACATAAGGATCCTCCATCTCGTGTGGAGAGAGGAGCACATCCAGAAACCATGGACACCAAAGGCTGGCTGCTCCCAAGCTTTTCTGGTTGGCTCCAGGGCTCCTGTCGGGGAACCATCTTTTTTATTTTTTTTCTTTTAGTATTATATTTCTTGCTTGCATCGTAAATTGCCTTTTGTAACTCCAGCACCTGGCAGCATTGCTTACCCCAGCGCCAAGGGAGGAGAACTGTGGAAGGCTGGGGTGGTGCTGGTGGGTGGGAGCAGGGGAGGGGGGCAGACACATCCGCCAGCATCAGCACACGCTCCCCTCTGGCCTCGGGAGCTGAAGCCCAGCTTTCCTCCGCCCGCAGTGTCCTACAGCATCTGCTGCCTCTGTAGGTGCCTCTGCCTTCAGCCCCTCAACGGTAACCATCTGCTCTTGGCCAGCAGCCGCTGCCATCTCGAGCATCAGAGCCTCATGTCCCAGCTCCCGCGTGGGAGTAAATGTCAATTGTGGTTAAAAACCCCTAAAGAACAGCCCCTTAATTTCCAGAATTTTTGTTTAAATATAGGAAATGGCATCTCCAAAAGTTCCAGGGTAATGAGATCGCCAAGCCAAATGTTCAGAAATTAGGAAATACCAGACTCCAGCTGCCAGGGCCACCTTCAGCTGCGCCCCTGCCTGTTTCCCGTCTGCTGCAGTTTGTAATGGCACGAGCACATCCTCCTTTTTCCTGGGGCTTAATTCATTTGCACGTATTTACTCGAGCTTCCTATTTCTTGTAGTGAAAGGAATCCAGCCCCTTACTTTCATTTGAAACAATGCTTGGTCACCATCGTTAGGGAGTCGATCAGCAGCCACCGTGATGCTGTATTAATGATGAAGAGACCAAAACTGCCTTGCTTGTATTTTTACTCTCCAAACAAGGCAGGAAACATGCGACTTTTTCTCCTGGCTGTTGCTATTGTTTGTGTTGAAGCCGGGGGGATGCAGTTTTCCTGGTGAGGATTTATCGGGGAGCTAAAACACAGCCTCTGCCGTCGCATCTGCTCCGGTACGTGTACTCTGCACAACGGGAGGTGCGACTGGGTCTGAGCTGTGATAAACCCCAGCCTCTAAAGCAAAAGGGTGCTGTGGGACAAAAAAAAAATAACCAACCTCACCTGGACTCTAAACCCTCCTCTGCTGTTTGTTTGACTGGGGAAGGGGTTTTGGACCCAGCCCAGCGGAAGGGCTGGCCGGAGCGGTGGGATTGCTGCTCCTCGGACCATGGTGGGCTGCACCAGGAGCAGGTGGATGGGTCTCAGTTACGGTGCTACAAGGGCTTGCGTTTCCCCGGGAGCCGTATGTATCGCGGGTGAGGACTGGGCTGTTGTGCTCGTGCCCTGGGTAAGGTGGGATGGGGATCCGTCCTCTTTGTGAGGCAGGTACCATGGCTGGGCTCGGCAGCTGGGGGTGGTGGTTGTGGAAGGAACTTAACTGGTATTTCAGCTGGGAGCTCCCTGGGGGCTGGGGTAACACCCCTGCTGGTGCCAGCAGGAGATTTGGAGGAGAAACCCCTAGCGAGGGGGTGAAGCTGAGCAGCCGACGCTGCCTGTCGCCCGCAGCCCCCTTCATGCACCCTCCGAGTGGCAGGACACCTTCCCACCGCCCTCTCCATGGCCGGACACCTTCCCACCGCCCTCTCCATGGCCAGACACTTTCCCACTGCCTGCTCAGCCCTTTCCCTGTGGGACGGTGCTTGTGCAGAGGGAGGGTCGGGGGCAGCCGTGTGGGCTGTGCCTGCCCCGTCCAGGTGTGCGAGGGAGGAATGCCAACGCCTGAGTCACGGGTACCCCCGCCTCCCTCCCCAGCTGGCATAAAACTCTTCCCTGGGATCAGATCTCATTTATCGCGGCTCCCACCTTTCCTCACTGCCAGCCCCCCGGGAGGGAGAGGCGGCAGCTCCAGGCCGGCGAGGGGAGCGAGAACAAAGTCGATATTTGACTGGAGGGGACAGAAATCAGCAGGGAGGTATGTGGGAGCGCGGGCTGCCTGCCCTCCCCGCCGGACTGGAAGTTGACGTTTAACCGGAAAGAGAAAAGGGACAGAAAATAGAGAGGAGGGAGGGAAGAAAAAAAAAAGAAAAGAAAGAAAGAACGAAAGGGCCAAGGCTGGAAATCAAGTCGCAGCAGTGAAGCAGCGCGTTCCCTCTCTGCCTTCGGAAGAATTTCTTGGCTTGGTGTGTGGGTGCCTGTTATTCGGGCTGCAGCAGAGGATTTGGACACTGAGTCAGACCCAGCGCTAATGAGGTTTGTGGAATTAATTCATCTGCGCTCTTTAGCGTCCAGCTTGCTTTAATTTCGCTGTGTTNNGGGGGGGTGAGACAAGGTGCGGAGCTCCTTGCGCCAGCAGGTAGGCAGGGCACGGGGCTCAGGAGCTCGGCTCCCCGCCTGTTTCTGCCCCCTTTTTCCTCTGGTTTTGGCTGTCGGACACTGGCTCGTGCCTCTTGGCCGGCTGGGAAGGGCAGTGCTGGAGACCAAGCGGGGCTTTGCAGGGCTGCGTGGGGGGGCTGTTTTCCTCGCTGAAGGTATTTGGATGGGGGGCTGCGGGGTGGAGGTGGGGGTACAGCAGCGCGCGAAGGCAGCGCAGGGCCCTTCGGGCACCAGTTGTTGCAGGTTTCAAAGGTTGTCCCCTCCGTCTGCCCTGCTTTCAGGGAAAACGGCGGTTGTGCCTCGGAGCTGGCACCCCGGGGAAGATTTCACGGGTCAAACAGCCCGAGGTCGGCCCTCGGATGGCTCTGGCTCGCTGAACCCGGGGGGGCTGTTTTGCAGAATGGGTGGCTGCATGCAAACCCCCTGCGAGGGGGGAGCGAGGGGAGGGGGTGTCCCTGGAGGAAAAGGCCTTTGCTGGACTTTGCTGGACTGCAGGTGTCGGGGCATTTGCGAGCTGGTGGATCTGAAATGGATGGGATATGGGGAAATAGATGGACCGCATGAGGGAGCTGATAGGCGTGGGCTGGAAGGGGAAAAAGGGGGACAAACAAAATCAAAGACAAATACGATTTTGTTTTTAGGCAGTGCTTTGGTTTGCAGGTCAAGCTTTTGATAGTTTTCTGGAGGTCTGGCTTGCTGATTTCCAAGTTTTGGAGCACAGACCCCGGGATCTCTGCGCTGCCGCATGTGCCAGGGAGGGAGTAGCCCGGGGAGGGAGGGAGGGAGCGTGACTTGTGGCCCTGATCCATGTGCCCGCAGCCCTGCCCTGGGTGGAGAACTGAGCCTGCATGAGCCGCCGTGGCTGTCACTGTGCTGCTGGTGTGGGAGGAGGACTGGCGTTCCCAGGGGAGGAACCCGTCTGCCTTTCTGCTTTGCCTCCATCGCTGTCAGCTCTCCCTCGGGACCCCCAGCCCCGTGCTGGGGCTGATCATGGTGACCAGCACAGCCTGCCCGTGTGGTTGTCCCTGGCACACGTTGGCAAGCAGGTGGTCCTCTAAATGCCTCGCGTCTACCAGGATGTGTCCTGCTCCATCGTGCATGGGTGTACGATGCACCCCTCGGCAGGACGGGGGTCTGCAGACACAGGAGGGGCGATGCCCGCTGCAGAGGGAGGAACGGCTGTACCAGGAGCTTGAGCATCTCCCTGGCTTTCCCACTCCTGTGTCCCTGACCCTGCTGGGTGTCCCCTGCATGGCAGCTGGGACCAGGGTCCCACCACGGGCTTGTTGCTAGTCATTCCTTGTCTCCTGGGTTCCTCTCCCTCACCCACCCCAGGGTGACGCCCGGCTTCAGCCTTGTCCTTCCCGGCATGGAGCTGCTGGGGTTGGGTTGGGACAGGGAGGGGACAGGGGGACAGGGTGACAGAGCTCTGCTGCTTCAACCCTGTCCCCTGTGTCATTGCTCCAGCGGTCTCTTTGGAAACCCCCTGTTTTGGGGAGATGAGCTACCCAGGCCAGGCTCCTCCAAGCTCGGGGGGGGGTCCCGGGGTCTTTCTGAAGCAGGTTTGTTGGCTGTGCTGAGGTGCAGGCAAAGGCTGGGGGAGAGGGAGGAGACCAGGAGGAAATGCTGGAGTGGTGGTTTGGGACAGGGTAGGATGTTTATCTGCAGCCAGGAGCTGCTCTTCTTCGTTCCTTGGGTTTGCACAACTGAATAGCTGCTTTTCTTCTTCTTGTTGTTGTCGTAATGAAAATCCAACCAAACCCCTGCAGCTATTCTGAAGTGAAAGTGGTGTTTTCCCTTCCAGAGGACACTTTCGACATCAAGGGACGGTTGCTGGCATATTTTTGCACAAGTATTACGGGCTGCATTCCTGTGGCCGGCAGCGGCAATGCTCTGGGCCACCAATGCCCTGCACGCTGGCAACTGCACAGCTAAATCCTTAGAGGCTGGTGGCTTACAGGGCAACATGACGTTAATATTGAGGTTTATGCCCTTTTATCTCAGCACTTGAAAAGACATGGCAGCAGTTTATGTATCTAAGGTCCAGGGTGTGTTCCTTCATCCATCTGTTCGCTCTTTCTTGACTTGTGATTAAAGGAAGATGAATGAGGTCCGTGCTCTGAGGCTACCTTGGAAGATGGGTGTGAGAGCTGAGCAATCCAGTCCTCTATTCAGTTTTTTCCTAGTCGCCTTTGCCATGATGGGAGATGAGATTTTCTGAGTGCTCAGGGGATTTTTTCATTGTTTTTTTCCCTTGCCGGGCTCGAAGGACTTCCCCACCCTTTCATCTCACCTGTAACTGGCATCTCCCCACGTCTCTGTAGTGCTGGTGGCTGTGGTTGGCATGGCTCGCCGGGGCGGAGAAAGGCAAAAAGGGATTTTCCTGACTTCAAAACCCACCCATCTCAGTGGCGAGGGACACAGCGCTTGCCAGCGAGTGGCGCGAGGACTTTTGCTGAAGGAGATCACGGGCATGTCCAGGGACGAGGATAACTGCTGGCCTCAGAGCCAGCGTTGAGACTTGGCTGGGGGCCCCCCCGAGCCAAAGCTGTGAAGAGCCTGAGCTGGGGATGGTGGGTGCTGCAGGGAGCTGTGCTCAGGGGCCACAGGAGGAAAATACAGAGATTTCCTTGGTCAACTGGTACCTCTTACCTGATAGAAAAACAACACACTGGTTACTAGGTCCTTACAAATAGCAAAGCTTCCCTGGGTGTCCCCCACAGAGATGCTGCCCCCAGGTTTCCATATTTCTTATGTTTCAGCTATGGAGGTTTAATTACTGTGTGACAAATCCCTTTGAGCACAGCTGACGAGATAAATGAGATACGAATCTCTTATAACGTGTTACCTGTGTATCCAGCGACCGTCATGGAGAACAAAGTGCGAACACCAAGGGAGGTGTCCCCCAGTGTTGATGCTGTGTTGGTTGGAGACCTGTGCTGCGATGATTTCTGCGAGTGCTCAGCTTCGTGCGTTCAATGTATTTCATTGCTTCGGTGGCCGATGCGGGATACGGTGCGATCCAATGCTGTTTGTTGATACTAGAGCGGGTCTTCCCAGGGGTTTCCCTGGGCCCCAGGTCAGGTCGTTAGTAGCGAAGTCACTGAGTGACCGACTGCGTGCTGGATGTCCCCCTGGGAACTCAGACAACTTCACTGCACATGACAGCTATTCCCGTTTTCCTTCCCTGCTTCAAGTGGTTTTCACGTTCTCTTTTTTTAGAGTCAGGACTTGGACAGCAAGAAGCTATAAGACAATTCATTTGCATCTTATATTTCACACTTGCATCTTTCAGAAAGGAGATGCTGAGATGCTTTAAAGGTGTCTTTACACCGTATTTTTTGCCTCAACTGTCCCCACTTGCCCTGCTGGGGTGCTGGGGTCAGGGCCACCCTCCAGCACAGCAGCCGCAGAGCTTGAGTTCCAGCTTTGTCTCTTGTGTTTACCATGCCCAAATGCCGACTTCTGGATGGCACTTACAGTTTTCTGACGGCCAGCTAATAAATCATCCGTGGGTGCAGGGACAATGCTTCACTCTGTTTAGGATTTGGCCTCTGGGTCCATCCGAGGGGTCCTGCTGCCCTGGACAGGACAGAGGGGAGCTGCCGGGCTCTCAAGACCACGGATTCATTCAACAGCTCCAAACCTGGCATTTCCCAAGGCCTCGCCCTCTATTTATTGTTGGTTCAACCATCCTGGAAACTCTTAGTGCGATAGGAAATAGCTGAAGGGAGGGGTCTGTTTTGTTTTTGGGGAGAGATGCGGACGATCGCTTTGTTTTCCTCCCCTCTTTTTCCCTTAACCTGCCAGGAAAAGCCAGGTCTTGACCTAATTGGTGCTCGCACGTGTGTACGGCACTGGGCTCCGGCTGACTGCACCAACCCCGCTGCCCCGGGCACCCTGACTCCGGGGGACATGGGTGCTGTGGTGTGGCAGCTGCCCTGCCCTGGCATTTGCTGGGGACTTTGAGCCTTTGGCACATGCCTGAGCAGAAGACAAGCTGCTCTTGGTTTTGCTTTAGTGCCCTGCCCTGCTGAGATCAAAGATTGCCTCCAGGCATCGGCTTCCTCCGTGCCGGCAGGGCTGTCCCACGCCGGTGGGGCTGGATGGGCTCTGCTGGAGCTGCCCCCACCATCTCCGGGACCGTTTCCTTCTCTTGGCTCTCCACAACGTAGCGATCCGTGTGTTTCAGGAGGAAGAGGATGGATGTGCTGCCACGGGCGTGTGCCGGGCTGCTCCTCCTGTCCCTGCTCTGTGCCACCGGCCTCTGCCAAAGGAGCAAAAGTGAGTGCAGCGGCGGTAGGTCTGTCTGCGGTCTCCCCTTGGTGCTGCCCCATGGGGACTCTGTGTACCCCTCCTGGGCTCCAGAAACACCGGTTCTCATGCAGATAAGACGTGTTGTGTGTCTTTCCTCCTGTTTTCTATCACCCTGGTATTTGGGACCCCTCTCTTGCTACCCCACTGCTGTTTTGTAGCCAGCTTCTACTAACCTCCAGCAAAACCTCCACTGACTCCCCCGGGAGTGGGATCACCCTTTCTCATGCGCTCCCATGGCTCACTTGGTTTTCTCCATTGCTCATCCCCTGAACTTTCCTGGTAGATAACCGCTGTGTGCTGTCCCGGGCGAAAAGCTGCACCGAGTGCCTCCGAGTAGATAAGGACTGCTCCTTCTGCACCGATGAGGTGAGACCTTTCAGGGGAGCCTGGTGATCTGCTTCCCACCATGCTGATGGAGGGGTCATAGAATGGTTCGGATGGGAAGGGACTTTGAAGATTATCTAGTCCCAGCCCCTGCCCTGGGCAGGGACATCTCCCACCAGCCCAGGTTGCTCCAAGCCCCGTCCAGCCTGGCCTTGAACCCCTCCAGGGATGGGGCAGCCACAGCTTCTCTGGGCAACCTGGGCCAGGGGCTCACCACCCTCACGGCAAAGAATTTCTTCCTAATATATAACCTAAATCTACCCTCTTTGACCCCTGGTGAAAGCTGGGAGAGGGACCCAAGAGCAGGGTCAACTTCTGGCTCCAGCTTCTCTCTGCAAAGAACTGGTCTGGATGGGAAGCGCTGAATCGTTGGTTTCCTTTGGTGCAGAGAAATGGGGATGAAGGGGAGTCCGGGGCAAACTTACAGGAACACGGGGGTTTATCAGAAAGTGCCAGTGTAGCAGATCTGAAACAGTGAGTGCAAGGGATGGAGGGAAAGTCTTATCCCAGACAACCCAGGATTCACTGGTGGTTGTATTTCCCTGGTGCTGGGTGACATCAGCTCTCCTGTATGAGACTCGTCCCCATCTCTCTGCCTGGCTCCTGCTCCCAAAGGCTCACTAATGGTCTCAGCAGAGGACTCTGACAAGAGCCTTTCCCCCTTGCACAGAGGATTTGCTGCTTTCTGGGGTTGTAATGATGTTCTTGCCCCTTTGGCAGAGCTTTGAAGAGCCTCGCTGCAACTTGCGGGAGAACTTGCTGCGGTCCGGCTGCAGGGAGACCAGCATCGTCTACACCAGGGGCAAGATGGAGACCCAGAAGGTGGGTGCTGGGGAGACAGCCCTTGCTTGGCTTCTCCTGAGGGGTCCCACCATTCCCAGTGTCCTTCATGTCCTTCATCCTCCTCCAGAGTCTTTAGCAGGAAAAATACGAAGTCCAGACCTCTGTTTATGTAGGGTCTACTCAAAAACAATGCTCTGCCCTCACTAGCTGATGAACCTGTTGGCAACCAGCACTGATCGCTTAGGGCTGGGGTGGCTTTTCAGGCAAAACAGATGTGAGCAAAATGCCAAGGTCTGGAGAGGTGCCCAGCTGGGCATGTGTGGGCATGGGGGAGGCTGCCTCAGTTCCTGGCTGTGCATGAGGGAAGGGAGCGTGATCATTTCTGCCTTTCCCATTCCCATGTACCTCCCTGCTTCTTGCCTCCTCCTCATTGCATCTGCACAGGCGATGGAGTCCATCCCTTTCATGTCACTCTTCCTTCACAGAATCTCAGTACCAACACATCCCTGCAGAGGACCCAGGTGTCCCCCCAGAGCGTGTTCATGCAGCTGCGAGCTGGGGAGGAGATGAGTTTCGACATGGATGTCTTCCAGCCCTTGGAGAGCCCTGTTGATCTCTACATCCTCATGGACTTCTCCTACTCTATGTCTGATGATCTGGACAACCTCAAAAGCATGGGCCAAAAGCTAGGTGAGACCAGAGCTGGGAGAAGAGGGGAGCCAGCTCCTGTACTGATGAGGGCAGGCAGCTCACTCCTGCCCACGGCTGTGAGTTCTCTGCCAGCACCAGAGGAAGGGATGCAACTGGCAAAGGCCTGAGAGGTGTCTGTTTTAATTAGAGTTTCTTATTATTGCTGCTTTGTGCAGCTTTGTGGGTGGGTGTCTCTCCTGGCCCCGCAGAGATCGTCTCCTCGTGCTCTCTCCTTTCAGCCCAGAGTGGGGGCTGGTGCCGGCAGAGTTGATCTGTGCAGTGGCTTTGGCATCTTGAACCTATAGGTGTGGTGTGTGCTATTGCAGAAGCTCCAGTCTTGGAAAGGGCTACCAGAGGTGGCAGAGTTTTCTACCCCAAAAGACAAGCCCAAAGAGCTTAAAAGCTGACAGTTCAGGAGTCTTATCTAAGACCTGACCAGCAGAGATGACGACCAGGAAAGGACTTCTTTCTCTGGAGCAGCAACCTCACAGACATGTCTTTATTCACATGTCTCCTCCTCCCTCCCTTCCTCTCCTCCCAGCGGGGTTCCTGCAAGACCTGACTTCCAATTACACCATCGGATTTGGCAAGTTTGTGGACAAAGTCTCATCCCCTCAGACAGACATGAGACCTGAGAAGTGAGTGCGGCCAATGGGTCTCTGGGATGGGAGCAGAGGGGAGGGCACGTGCCTTCTGTTTCTCTGTGGCTTTCCTCTTCTTCTCCATCCATGGTTCTGTCATGACAGATCGCATGTCTTGTCTTCTCCTCCATCTCTGCCCTCACCCCTTCTACCTCTCAGTGCTGATAGCTTGACAGTTCAACTTCATGTCTTCCCTTGAGGGACTCCCCAGACCCCAGATGCTCTCCCCACATGTCCTCTCCTTGCACCCAGGTGTCCCTGCATCCCTTTGCTCCTGTCCCCCAGCAAAAACCATGCTCTCCCCTTCCCTCCTAGGCTGCGCGAGCCCTGGAACAACGCCGACTCCCCCTTCTCCTTCAAGAACGTCATCCGCCTCACCAGCAACATCAACTCCTTCAGCCGGGAGCTCAGGAAAGAGCGCATCTCCGGCAACCTGGATGCCCCCGAGGGCGGCTTTGATGCCATCCTGCAGACAGCTGTTTGCGAGGTGATGGTGGTCAGGGCTGCAGGAGCCATGTGGCTCTGTTTTTAATGAGTGGATCTTCTTGATACTGGGTGATGAGCAAAGAGCGGCATGCTGGGCAGCTGACGAGACAGCTAGGGAGCCCAGGTTATACGTTCGGTTACAGTTGGTTCTTACCCTCCCAGCCGCACGCTCCTGGTGCTGAGTTTTTTTGCATTCCCAATTTTTCCTAGGTCTTAGGCCACCTGTGTGTGTACCTCTGGTGTTTGACCCCCAGCGCAGGAGCTGCCTGCTGGGCACCCTGCGTGTGCTCTTTGCTCTGTTCCTCTTTGTGCCTGCGGTGGTGAAACTCCGCTCCCTGGAAAACAGCCTGCTTGGGCTTGGCCGTTTGGCTGAGGGATGAGCACAGCTCCAAACACGTCCAGAAAAGCGTGGGCTTGCCCCCCGTATATAAATGTGTCTGGCACTGAGCTGCTGGGAGACATCCTATGCGTTGGGGTTGCAGATGGGGGAAGCAGAGACCTGCTGGCTCGGATTCCCAGGGCCCCGTAGCTGGCTGTGTGTGCTGCCAAGTGGAGGTGGTGTCTTGCCCCTTGGGTTTCCAGCTCCTGCCAGTGTTGGCCTGCCAACGGCTGCAAGTGCTGTGCAGTGGTTTGGCGGGCACAGAGATAAAGGTTCCTTCTTCCCCCTCCCTGGCTGTAGGATAAGATCGGCTGGAGGAAGGACAGCACTCACCTGCTCGTGTTCTCCACCGAATCCGCCTTTCACTATGAAGCTGATGGTACCAACGTCCTGGCAGGGATTCTGGCGCGAAATGATGAGCAGTGTCACCTAGACGCCAAAGGCACCTACGTGTATGACACCAAGCAGGACTATCCTTCGGTGCCCACCCTGGTGCGCCTGTTGGGCCAACACAACATCATCCCCATCTTTGCTGTCACCAACCACTCCTACAGTTACTATGAGGTGAGGAAACCATGGTGGTGGTGCCACGTGGGCTTGCCTTTTGTCCAGGACCATTCCTCCTCTGCCTGTATCTCGTCTGTGATGAGAAAGTGTTCTCCTATCTCTGGTCCCTAAGTGCTAAACCAATGACCTGACACTTTGAAAGGGTGCCACCATGTGCTGGGGGGCTGCTCTGGGTCATGGGAGGTCTCAGGGTGTATTACTGGGGTGTGGAGGTCTGGCCTCCTAGATGTCTCCCTCTGTTGATGTCTGTTTCTTATAAAGCAGTGGGGACACGGAGCCAGAAAGTAATTTAGGTTGGAAGGAACCTTTGGTCCAAGCCCTGCTCAAAGCACAGCCCACTTCAGTGCTAGAGGAGGTTTCTCAAGGCCTTGGCTCAGGTGGTTCCTGTCTCTCTGCAGAAGCTGCACAAGTATTTCCCCATCTCTGAGATCGGGGTGCTCCAGGAGGACTCTTCCAACATCGTGGAGCTGCTCCGCACAGCCTTTAAGGTAACGGTGCTCTCTGGGGCTTCACTCTCGCTCCCAGGGAAGGCAGAAGGTGGGCACCTCCTGCCCAGGAGAGCCAGCAGGAGGCAGGATGCGGCCCCTCTGAGGCAGGCCATGGGGTGGTCGCAGGTGTACTGATGAAAATCAATGTTGTGGTTATCTTCTGCCACACAGCGCATCCGCTCCAAGATGGACATCCGAGCTGATTTCGTCCCCAAAGCCATGAAGACAGAGTTCACCTCCTCGATGTATGAAAAGACAGAATCTGGCTCCTTCCACATCACCCGTGGGGAAGTGGTAAGTCCGTGAATGGCCCCAGAGGGAAGGCGTGTGTGAGGGGCTGAGCCCTCCGCTGCATCCCTCCTTCCTTCTTCACCCCGCGTTGGTCTGGCCGAGCTGTGGTTGAGCAGAGCTGGCTCACCCTTGCGGCATGTCCCTTCCTTCCAGGGCAAGTTCAACGTGCGTGTCAAGGCACTTGAGTACATCGGCGGGCAGCACGTCTGCAGCCTCCCTGAGAAAGACCGGCAGGGAGTTATCCACGTGAAGCCCACGTCCCTGAGCGACAGCCTCAAAGTCACAGCCTCTGTCATCTGTGACCTGTGTCCTTGTGAAAAGGTACGTGGGGGTGTGTGTGGCAGACAGATGTCCTCCTTCTGGCCATCCTGGGGTAGGAATGCGTTGGCCAGCACGTGTGGGTCCCGCTCAACCCCTCACCGCTGCTCAGTGGAGGCTCAGCCTGGCCAAGGAGGTCTTCATCACTGCCTGTACCGAGCTGGGCATGTTGTCCTATGGCAGAACTTGGTCTTGTGGGCAAAACTTTTCCCCTAAATCTGCCTTTCTGATTCCTGAAATGGTCCCGGGGGCAGCTGAGCCCATTCAGCAACACCTCTTCTCTCTTCTCTTACAGCAAAAAGATGTTAACTCACCCAAGTGCAGCTTCCATGGGGACTTTGCTTGCGGGCAGTGCATCTGCCACCCAGGCTGGTAAGGACTTTGTCCAGCTCCATTCCCCTCCCGGGGTTCCTGCTGGGTCTGGGGACCCACAGTGACACAGGCTCATGCCATGAGCATCCTGCCCAGGACCCTGCTGTCCTGCGCTGTGCTCCCGCCTCTCTCAGCGCCATCTCCTCCCCACCAGGCGAGGGGACATGTGCGACTGCTCCCCGGCATCGTCCCCCAACAACGAAGCCTGCATCCGCCCGGGGGATGTGGAGCCGTGCTCGGGCCGGGGGGAGTGCCTGTGTGGGAAGTGCCAGTGCTACTCCGAGGACCTGACGCAGCGCTTTGATGGGCCATTCTGCCAGTACGACGTCCTGCAGTGCCCGCGTACCTCTGGCTTCCTCTGCAACGGTGAGAGCAGCCCCGCCACCCCCAGCATCCCCCAGTTGTGGGATGCGCTGTGCCTTGCTCCATCCTGGTGGCACAGGCAGGGTGTCTCTGGGCTGGTGGCATGGAGGGTTGAGCGACTGGCGATGGGCTGTGGGGACTCTGGGCTTGCAAATGTGCAGGGAGGATGCAGTAGAGTCTGTTTATAGCCCCTCTGCACCCCAAAGAAAGCGGGACAGCCAGAGTAGCCCGCAGGGACAGGGATGGGAGCAGTGCAGCACCAGTCCCTGGGTAACGCCTCCTCTTGCATTGCAGATCGCGGACGCTGCTCCAAGGGCGCGTGCGTGTGCCAGAGTGGCTGGGAGGGTCCGGGCTGCGAATGTCCCACGAGCAACGACACCTGCATCGACAGCCGAGGGGTAGGTCCTGCCCTGCCTGCACCAGGGATGACCGGACCAGGCAGGGCTGTAGCAAATTGCCCTGATGCCCGAGGCTCAGGACCCCTGGGAGCTGGCACGTTGCTGACTCCTGGTGTCGATGGGTGTCGAGAATCGCCCTCGGATGCCAACTGTCACCTCTTCTTTCCCAGGGCATTTGCAATAACCATGGGAGGTGCGAATGCGGCAGATGCATCTGTGACAAGGCTTCGCTGTACACCAGCTCCACCTGCGAAATCAGCTACTCCCTGGTGAGGCTCAGCCTGGGGTCCCTCTGGGTTTGTCACTTCTCCTTCCCACGCGGAACATCCAGGGGAGGAAAGCAAAGCAGAGATGAAGGCGCATCTCGTTCAGGAGCAAAATCCTGAGCAGGATTTAGTCTTGCCTGTCCTGCCTTCAGTGGCCAGGAAAGGTCTGATATGGGAGCTGCATTGCAGCCGTGAGCTTTCTTTGCCCTCCGGTTCACCAGCAGCATCTGTTGAATGTCTATCTGTGTTTATCTGCACACTGGTGAAGGGCAGAGGTTTGAGGCTCAGCTCCTGGCTCGTTGTGATTTTCCTCAAGATTAGAAAAAAACATTTTATGGTCTGGTGCCTCAGTTTCCCCATTGACAAACATGGGCTAATCCCACAGCAGGAGTGGAGAACGCTGGCTTGGTTGTATTTAGTTAAGGCCACCTAAAACCCTTGGAGAAGATCCTAATCACTGCCTAAATGCAGGCTGTTGGTGTAAGAGATTTTGGAGCCAGCTGTGCTGGGCTCCTGGGCTTATGAATCCTTTGTTAGCTGCTTGTTCTCAGCGATTCGCCTTTTTGACCTTGCCCTGGCACCGGGGGTGAAGATGCAGCGTTTGCTCTCCAGCTCTGCCTTTCAGAGGCGATGTCCTCCCTCGCTCCCCACGGGCTGTCTCCTGACCGTCCCACCTTGCCTCTCTGTCCAGGGCTTCCAGGCCGTGTGCGAGAGCATCCGGGACTGCGTTCGCTGCCAGGCCTGGGGAACGGGCAATATGAAAGGGAACTGCAGCACGTGCCACCTCCAGATCCAGATGGTGGAAGAGCTGAAGAAAGGTACTGGGAGAAGCAGACCTGGGTGCAGACGCGTGCGGTGTGTCTCCCGTGGGCCCTGCCCCATGTGTGTGTGCATGTGGGGCTGGTTCCCAAGCGTTTTCTGCTCCTGATGACTTTGCAATTGTGTTCCCTCACTCTGCAGAGGAGGCCAGCGAGTATTGCTCATTCCAGGACGAGGAGGACGATTGCACGTACCACTACACCCTGGAAGGAGACCCCACCACCCTCCCCAACACCACCGTTCACGTGCAGAAGAAAAAAGGTGAGCAAGGACCCTGCAGGAGGGGATGCTCAGCCTGGGGTCTGGATCAGCAGTGACCTGCTCCACAGCACCTCTGATCCCCGCTTTGTCCCTTTGCTGTGTCCCTGGGCAGGGTCAGCTGCAGGCAGTGACAGGGGTGGGTGACATTGGCTGTCACCTGAACTGCAGAGGGTATAGAGTCGTATCCTCAGAGACCAGCATCTTTAGAGCTCAGTGCCTTCCCACTGCCGGCATGGGCAGGGAGAGATGCGAGGTGCTGAAGAGCCCCTTGGGGTGGCTGGATGTGAGCAGAGAGGTGGGATAGTTCTCCCTGAACAGCACTTTTCATTGTGAGCGCCAAGAAAGACATTCCCAAGGTTAACTGGGCTGCTCCATCCCTCAAAGAGCTGTGGTCCAGCCTTTCCCCTCTGTCCCTGCCTGTTCCCTCCCTGCACGCCCCAGGTAGGGGGCTGACATTGCTGTCACTTGCAGAATGCCCGCCAGGGAGCTTCCTCTGGCTCATCCCGCTGCTCATCTTCCTCATCCTGCTCCTGGGGCTGCTGCTGCTGCTCTGCTGGAAGTTCTGCGCCTGCTGCAAGGTGAGTGCCTTGACTGACTGCCCCATCCTGGGGAGAGGACCAGATAAAGGCCAAAACCACGACAAATTTCCAGAATCCACCCAGCCTCCAGCATGGCCAGATTGGCAGGGGCTGGATCCCAGTGGTATCCAGCACATCGGCCGTTGCCAACAGAAGTTCCTGTGGGATTTCCCCACTGAAGGGATATCTGGCTAAAACCAGCTTCCAGACCCCCATCCATGCGCTGCCCACCCCTCCCTGCTGATGTGAATCCTCCCAAATGGAGATGGGGGAGCTTTACCCTTGGCCGCAAAGTGATTGTGTCTTTGTCCATTTGTTTTCTAGGGTTGCCTGGCCCTGCTTCCCTGCTGCGCACGAGGTACCAGCCCTTGGGACTGGGGGGAGAGGGATCCACGTTGGGGAGCATGTACTGGGATAAGTGTCCCTCCTCGTCCTCTCTTAGCTGGGGAGGTGGATCAGGGGAAAAGTTCCTAGAGGAAAGCCTAAGCCAAGGAGCCCTTAAGCTGCTGTTCCACTGTTGCCCCCTGCCCCACACCCTGGTGTGCCCTACTGGGAATCCCATTGCTGTCCCTCCCCTGACCAGTGTCCCTTGTAATGCCTAGCTGGTGTGATGTGCTCTCCTCACTCATGGGCACCCCTTGCCCTCTCTACCCCACTCCACTCCTGACATCCCAACAAGCCCTAAAGATTCCCCAGAACAAAGTCTCCGGTGTTGGGAAGTTGTTGGCTGGCATTGTCCCAGTCTGCCCAAACTCTGACACTGCCCCTGGCTCTGCAGGTCGCACCGTTGGCTTCAAGGAGGACCACTACATGCTTCGCCACAGCCTCATGTCCTCCGACCACCTGGACACCCCCATGGTCCGCAGTGGGTCCCTCAAGGGTCGGGACACCATCCGCTGGAAGATCAACAACAACGTTCACAAGCAGGGCTTAACCTCCCTCGCTGCCGCCAACCCCAAAGATCTCAGTGAGTGCCATATCTGAGGAACAGCGCATAGAGGAGGTGCTCCAGGTGCTTTAAAGGACACAAACCCTTGGTGGTGGCCCCAGCTCCAACCGTCATGGTGTTACCTCCGAGCCCAATTGCAAGGGGGGTGTGTTCCGTTATTTGCTTCCATCCTGGGGGAAGCTGAGCAGCACCTTCCTGTGTCCAGCCCTGCAGAAGGACAGGTGGTAGCCTTGGAGACCTCTTGACAGCCTGGCCATGTGGTGGATGTCTTAGTCTCATTAGCTCAGTGACCCAGCCTTGATTTCGCTGCCTCATCAGTCCAGAGCCACCGCTGGGCACCGTTTCCTTTGCTGGGTCTGGCAGAGAGCTTCCCAGTTATCCCTTCAGTTCTCAAAGGGTTTTCTCTGTTGGTGATATGCAGTTTGGGTGCTAGCAATGCAGGATCATGCACTGAGCATCATGCGTGTCCCCACATTTCCAGCTTTCGTCTGGGTTATTTCGCTAATTAAGAAGGAAGGAGTTTGACTTGGGAATTTCTGTTTCCAGTTCCCTACGGGCTGTCTCTGAGGCTGACACGGCTTTTCACACAGAACCTGGTGAAGCCGGACACCCGGGAGTGCGAGCAGCTGCGCAAGGAAGTGGAGGAGAATGTACGAGCCTGGGCATGAGGGGGGCTTGGGGTGGGACTGGGGGACACCGCGCTGGGGGGGTGTCTGCGATGCTGGGGAAGGGGGAGTGCCCCATCCCTGTGAACCCATGCAGCTCTTGAAAGGAAGACGCAATTTTTCCTCTTTCTCAAAGAAAGCACAAACTTAAAGATCACAATTGTGAGAATTATCAAAGCAATATATTGATGAGATTTGAGGTTCGCTTCGGAGCACGTGGTCTGAAGCTCCTGTTTGGCTACAGTTTGCAGCCTCTTGCCATGTCCCAGAGAGAAGCCATGTGGCGGTCTCTGCCTGTTGTGGCAGGGCGAGCGGGGAGGACCCGGGGCTGGCCAGAGGGCTCTCGTGTTTGCCGGCAGCAACATCTGCTCGCTGAACACATCCCTGTTCAGCAGGGGATGTGTTGTGAAAGTCTCTCTTTCTCCTTGCAGCTGAACGACATTTTCAAGCACATCCCCGGCTGCCACAAGGTTCAGCAGACCAAGTTCAGGTGAGTCAGAGGGTGAGACCTCCTGCAGGGCAGGGCTCTCCCAGGGCCCCGCTGGTGAGGGAGCGGACCTGAGGGCTGGGGTGTGAAGTCTGGGATGCTGGGAGGGAGCGTGGTCTGTGAGACATCCTCATGTGTGGTGCTTCACCCACCCAGGGCTGCAGAGCGGAGCCCGCCCAGCTGTGCTGGTGATCTCAGTTGCATCTGGCTTTGGACCTGAGACTCCTCCAGACAGGGACAAATCCCGGTCACCTGCTGCTCAATGGGAAAATTCCCATTGATTTCACAAGTTTCAGCCCTGTGCAGAGCTAGGAGTGCCTGGGGCAGGACGGAGGAGTCTGGGGATGCCAGCGCTGAGCAGGGAGTGTTATCCCCTCCCCACGGCTCTGACCAGATGTGATCTCCCCCGTGGGCATGTTCCTCATTACATTGGGAAACCCAGGGGTGGAGGGAGCAGCCAGGCAGGAGGGAACATGTGATGGGGCCACGGGCTCTGTGGGATGGGTTGGCACCCGCAGGGCAGCTGCCGCAGCTCAGACCTGCACGCAGGTGATTCACGCAGAACTTTGTCTCCCCAAATGTGTTAGTCACTCTGATTTTTTTTTTTTATTTTTTTATTTTTTATTTCCCACCCCAGGTTACAGCCCAATTCTGGGAAAAGGTAAGAGGAACTTGCAGCCCTCTCTTGTGGGGTGACTGAATGCCCCACGCACTCAGTAGCCCCTCCGGCTGCTATGTGAGGTGAGCAACCCTGGCCTCATCTCTTACCTGGCTTTCTCTTCCCACCGCTCACAGGCAGGACCACACCATTGTGGACACGGTGCTCACCGCCCCTCGCTCAGCCAAGCCAGAGATCATCAAAGTGGTGGAAAAGCACGTTTCCCACGAGGCTTTCAATGACCTGAAGGTTTCACCGGGTTATTACACCGTGACCTCAGACCAAGGTAGGGAGCAGAGCCCAGCGCTGCCTCCTGGCTGGGCAGCGGGGGGGCACTTCCCACCTCTCACCATTGATCCTTCCCCCAGATGCTCACGGGATGGTGGAGTTTCAAGAGTCTGTGGAGCTGGTGGATGTCCGTGTCCCACTCTTCATCAGGGAGGATGATGATGATGAGAAGCAGCTGCAGGTGGAGGCCATTGATGTCCCCACTGGCATCGCAGAGATTGGACGCAGGCTTGTCAACATCACCATCATCAAAGAACAAGGTGAAGGGCGTTTGTGTTTGAGTGTCCCATGTCCAGATGGACTGAGGTGGTTTCTAAGGAAGGCACAGCCTGTGTATCTGAGCTCCCCCAGATGACAGATCAGAGACTTGCTTGGTGACTCCTATCTTAAGTCACCTGGGTCTAAACTAGTGAATCTTTCAAAGCTCTAAAGGAAGGTCATCATCCCTGGTGACAGAGACCCAAACATTTGACCATCACAAGTTTAGATGCCACCAATTCCATTGCAGATCCAGGGTTGACCATATGCCTCTGCTGCTCCGGTTCATAGGTCACTGGAGTAAAGTTAAATCTCTTTGCTGTTGCGCTGTGCTTGGGCCAGGTGAATGTCCCCAGCAGTTTGCCTCTGCTTCCCCTCTGGTTGTTTTGAGCAGGGAGCTTGAGTCAGGAGTGGTAAAGTCTCCAGCCCACGCAGTAATATTTCATACACAGTTCAGACCCATGGGTGATAGGAACTCTGTTCAGGGAGGACACCTGTGTGTTTGTAGTGTGATTCTTCATGTATTTTCTCTACATATTCCTTCTCTCCTGCCCCTTCCAGCCAGCAGTCTCATCACCTTCTTGCAGCCAGCCTATTCCCACAGCCGCTTTGATAAGCTGGCCAAGATCCCTGTCCTCCGGGAGATCATAGAAAATGGGAAATCCCAAGTTACCTACAGGACCCGGGATCTCACCGCCAAGAATGGCAGGGTAAGGGTGATGCTCCTGGCCTTGGCAGGCAGGAATGAGCGGGCACAGAGGGGTGGGAAGCAGCTGACCCTGGGGCTGCAGAAGAGCAGTTGATCAGGCTCAAAGGGGGATGTGAGAGAGAGGAAACCCAGGGCCTGAAGTTAGCACAAGGGCTAATTCCCCTCCATCCCTTGCTCCCTGTGCCTCAGGGACCTGAGAGGCTCTCTGTACCTGAGGCAGAGGGTACCGGCTGCCCCCTGAGCTGTGGGCACTGGGAGGCAAGTGGGGATTCATTGCGAGATGAGAAGAAGCTCTCTGGGAGCCTTCTCGTGGATGCTGCTGGTTGTAATCACACACCTCTTCCTTGTTCTCCAGGACTACATCTTCACAGAGGGTGACCTGGTCTTCCAGCCCGGGGAGATCCGAAAGGAGGTGCAGGTCCCCTTGCTGGAGCTGACCGAAATAGATACTCTCCTACACAACTGCCAGCTCAAGCAGTTCGCCATCGACCTCCTCCATCCCAAGCACGGCGCCAAGATCGGCCGATACCCCCAGACCACGGTGACCATCGCTGACCCAGGTAGGGACTGGCAGCCAGGCGGTGGGAAATGGCAGCAGGGCGTGTGGGACCCCCACAACGGGCCAGCCCAGCCCGAGGTGGTGTCCAGAACTCCAGCCCTGCTCCTCACCCAAAAAGTGGCAATAAGGAGGTTCCTCCAGGTCCGACCAGTAGATTTGGGCCTCCCTCTAGAGGCTTTAGTGGGTATAGGCAGTGGGTGGGAAGAAGATGGATGATCTGCCTCGCAAAAGGAAATAGAGTGGATTCTTCTTTCTTTTTCCTTGGGGATTTGAATAAAAAAGCTACAAAAATAGGGGAGAGGCAGGACTTGCCATGAGCTGTGCTTGGTGGTTCCTGTGGCTGCACAAGCAAAACCGTAAATGTTGTCATCAAGTGGGTCGATAACGTAAAGGTATTTATCACAGTACTGGTCATGAAACTGGAGGTATAAGAAAGTCCCTTGTCACTGGACAACCAGAACCACTTCAGGGGCAGGCACTGGGGCTGGAGAGGCTCCAGAGAGCTCTCAGCTGGACTTGGTGGGTTTCCAGGAGAAGCAACTGGGTGACTCGAGAAGCTCTGCCCATCTCTGCCTTCTCTCATGGCGGCACAAGACAACTGATCAAGAAGTTATTAAATACATTCAGACAGAGCTAAAGATTTTCAGAGGCAGGAAGGTGGTCTCTTCATTTCTTCCTACCTGGGAAGCCTGTGAGAAGCAGCAGGAGGTGCAGGACTTGGGGATTCTGAGCCCAACTCTCATGCCAGCTCGCTGTGTGGCTTTGGGGGATGTCATCACCAAGTGCCTCAGTTTCCTTTCCCTACGATGGGGATCTACCCCTCAGAAATTCTTTGAGAGGCTCGCTCAGGATGGCAGGGTGGTGCTGGAGAGGGGCACACTTCCTTCTTTTCATTCCATGTGGGGGGCTAGCGCTGATGTGACCTTTCTTCCTTGTGTCTGCAGAGGTGGTGGATGGTGTCCCCTTGATGACTGGCCTGGGACAGGTCTCCCAGTCCCCCAAAGGCCGCCTGAGTGCACCGCTTAATCTCAGTGCTGATGCTCTCAGCTCCAGGGAAATCCGCTTCAACTGGTTTCCTCCACCAGGAAAACCTCTGGGGTACAAGGTAAGGGGGGAGTGGATCCCAGGGGAGGGTGTGGGTTCCATCCTGTGAGTGTTTCACACACACGCAGTCATTTGTGCTGAAGGGATGGGGAGAAGATGCCCAAAAGAGGGAGTAAGCACACCCCTTCTGGCCCCCTCCATCCTTGAGGAACCATTGCTGGGTGGATGTGGGATTTGCAGGAAAGATTCCTGGTGGGTTCATCTCCCTTTCCATCACTCACTATGAAATACCTAGACTGTTCTGGCCTCCCATTTCAGAGGAATGGCGCAACACCCTGGCTTTCCCAGAGCAGATCTAATACGAGATGGGGAATTTCTCACCCATTGTGGTGGGGCTCTGAAGGAATCATGGCTTGCTTTTGCTTTGCCAGGTGAAATACTGGATCCAAGGAGACCCCGAGTCAGAAGCCCGTCTCATCGATGTCAAAGCACTATCAGCAGAGCTGAGTAACCTCTACCCCTTCTGTGACTACGAGATGCAAGTCTGCGCCTACAATGCCATGGGTGAAGGGACTTACTCCGACATCATCCACTGCCGCACGCTTGAGGATGGTGAGTGACTCTGCACTTTGCTTCCCACCACGTGGGAGCAAGTTGGTGCCTGTGAACCCAGCATGGGGTCAGGGGTCTGTTCCTGAGCTTCTGATAGTCTTGGGGACAAGCACGGAGCAGCTCCCACTGTGACGCAGCTGTGATCCAGGGAGATCTGGGCATCTGTGTGTGCTGGCTCCCAACTTGTGGTAACCTCGACCCTTTCCTCTTGCCTTTCCAGTCCCCAGCGAGCCGGGACGCTTGGCTTTCAACGTCGTGTCTTCCACTGTGACGCAGCTGAGCTGGGCTGAGCCTGCAGAAACCAATGGGGAGATCACAGCTTATGAAGTCAGTTACGGACTCGTCAATGAGGACAATGGTAAGAGCTCATTTTCTGACCAGAGCAGTCCAGTCAGGCTGAGGGGGCTGGAGTACACTTTCCACAGGCTGGGCCAATCCCAAGCAGTAGCAGAACCAGAATGGCTCCAAGCGTGTTTCCTGTGAAAACTGGGATCCGGAGGGGTCACTTCTTGATGGAAGGAGTACAGAAAAATCACTGCTCAGGATTTAATCCTGAAAAGCCTGGAGCACACTCAGTTCCCATTCACTTCCATTGTGTTTTGTGTTGTTTTTCATCTTAAAAACTTGGTTCGTAGGTCTAGACCTAGGGCTAGGGTGCCAGGAAGTTGTTTTTTGGTGACACATCAGAAACAGGAGAACTCTGCTGTAGGTTGACTTCTGCATTCAGTTGGGAAATTTCCCTGAGACGATGTCATGCCTGTCATGGGCAGCCCAAATAGCTGCTGCACCTTGTCCCAGAGCCAGGCTGTGTCCTGACACCAAGCCTCAGCAAGCCTGTTGGCCAAGGGTGGGGTGCTGTGGGGTCCTCTGTGTCTCGTGACCTCGTGGGTGATAGGCATGCCCATATTTGCAGTACCCATTGGCCCAGTGAAGAAGGTGCTGGTTGAAGACCCAAAGAAGCGCATGGTGCTGATAGAAAACCTGCGGGAGTCCCAGCCCTATCGCTACATGGTGAAGGCCAGAAATGGTGCTGGCTGGGGACCTGAGAGAGAAGCCACCATCAACCTTGCTACACAGCCCAAGCGCCCGATGTCCAGTGAGTTACTGCTGTGCCTGGGTGGGGGGTGAGGGGGCAGGAGCAGCGCTGGGGAGTGCTCCCCATCTCCCCAGCTGCTTCTCCACATCCCACTTGCTCTACAGCACCAGCCAACCCGGTGAATGCTGAAGGCCAGCCTGAGCGTGGGAGGCCTGTGTGGTTTTGAGCTGCTTGTCTAATGGCACTTTCCACCTCTCCTTCAGTCCCCATCATCCCTGACGTCCCCATCATTGATGCAGAGGGAGGTGAGGACTACGACAGCTACCTGATGTACAGCACAGATGTGCTTCGCTCTCCAGCTGGCAGCAAGCATCCCAGTGTCTCTGATGATTCAGGTATGTTGCTCTGAGTTTTGCAAAGGTCATTTTTAACATACATTTTCTTTAACAACAACTTTCAGCAATGATCTTCACTGTTCCTTTCATCCCCATGGAGATGGGGAGATCCAAGTCATGGAGACGGTGATCAGCCTTTCCAAAGCTGCATCCATGGGAACACTTGACTAGTCTTAACTGGTCGTACTGTAAATAAGACCAGTGCCTCCTTGTCTTAGCCATGAGGCAAAGACAAATCTCAGCGTGGGGTGGGAGAGGAGCTTTTCATGGCCCTCCCTGCTCGTCTTCCCTCCGTGTTGCCATTTGGCTGGACCACGAGAGTTACCGTCAGCAAACAAGCACTGGCAAGGCACAGACCTCTGAGTCCCTTGGATGCTCAGCGTCTTGGCCAAGCCAACAGGAGGGAACTCACCAAGTGCTGGGAAGGCACTGGCCTCTCTTCCTCCATCACTTCACTCTCTGAATGAGGCTGGCTCTCTTGTCTTGTACCGGGACAACGAGAGGAAGATGGGCCATAAGTGAAATGATGAGTCTTATCAGTAGGATCTGGAGGGTCTTCCCTAGGGGGGTTCACCAGGACCTGGGATCCACGAGCCAGTCCTTGGTCCTTTCAGAGAGGTAACACCAAGAGTCCGACCATCCTGAGTGCACACTAAGGAGTGAGGAAACCTCTCCTGAGCAGAGGACAATTGTCGCAGACTCTTCGTGACAGGGACAGGCGTGTGGTGGGACTTTGACTCTCACCTTTTGTTGTGATGGACACAGGGCTGGAAAACAGCCCTGGGGTTGAGGAACCCCATGTATGTCGTGTTCCCACCATCCTCCATCTACCAGTCACACGATGGTTGCACCGCCTGAACTTATCAGCCAACACTTGGCGCGATGGGCTGTGAACAGGTGTCTTTCTCACTGGTACCTGCCCCTTCCCCTCCCCAGCAAGCAGCACAAAAGCAATGGGTAGCCCACTCTGTCCCCTGCAGATCATGCCAACACCGGTGCTTGCGTTGTCCCAAAAGGCTCCAGGTGGAAATATGTGCAGTTGCTGGGAGAAGACTTGGATCTTCGCCGCATCACCTGGAGGCTCCCACCTGAAACCATTCCCCGCCTCTCTGGCAGCAGCCGCCTCTCCTCGGACACCGAGGGTCTCCTCCACGAGGAGGACAGTGACGTGGCTACTGGCAGCCTGAGGAGGAGCGGGACGCCCCGGCCCCAAGCAGGTGAAGGACGGCTTCGTTACGGCACTGAGTGTCCTGTCTCGTCCTGCTCCGAGCCAAGGGGCCCAGTACATGTTCCCTTCCTCTCCTTGTGTGCCCATCCTTGTGTTGGCGTGATGCACTGTTCACATGATGTAGTCTGCTTCAAAACCTTGTCCTGGTGTGTCTTCTGACAAGAGTGTCAAGGTAACCCCCATCTCGGCACGGACTTGGGAGCCTGCTAGCAAGTTGCTTCTACAAAAGGCTGGACCTTCAAGGCAGGAGCAAATTCAGATGTTACCTGCTAAGTGCCACCTCCAAGGGCAGCTGCTCACCTTAATTAAGAACCCTGAGCTTCTGGGGAAGATCTGCTGGACTGTTAAAGAGAAATCACTCTCATGGGTAGCTGATCTCTCCTGGCCTGCTGGGAAGGGATGGGGGTTTGTCAAGGACCAGAACAATGGATCAGAGTTTGCTTTTCAGAACCAGCTGAGATGGGATCCAGAGTGAGATTTGGAGAAACAGCCTCCACAAAGGGCTGTTTTTCTTCCACTTTCTTTTTTAATCTGAAATTATATACCTGTACTCGCGTCAAAGGAGAGATGTAAGAGAACATGGTGAGAACCACAAGGCAGTGCCCCAGCAAGGCCGAGGTCTGGAGTTACTTTGGGCACCATGGGTGTCTCTGGTGCTGGGTGTAGAACAAAGTGTCTGTTTACCTGTTTGTTTCCCCGTCATTGCGTTGGGTGGTTGTGGCTTGTTCTAGGTGTAGCACTCCAGAATGACCTTCCAGAGGCTGAAGCTGGGATGCGGCCAAGGCAGGGCGCACCATGATGCCTCCTGCTTCCTCCCCATGGAAACTGGAGCAGCAGCCCTGTCCATAGTCACGTTCCTTATGGTGTGCCCTCTTTCACAGAGCACTTGCTGAATGGCCGGGTGGACTTCTCCTTCCCTGGCAGTGGCAGTGGCACACTGACGAGGACAATGAACACCAGCTACCACCAACTGAGCTCACACATGCAGCAGGAGCACAGGGTGATGGGGAGCTCCTCACTGACAAGAGACTACTCCACGATGCTAATGGGGCACGGTGAGTACCGTAGTGATGGGACCTGTCCTTCCCTTCCACCCCCATGGCTGTTTTCGGACCCATGCCCTGCAAGTCCTGTTGGGGTGAGGACTGTGTTCACAGCTAAGGGGGCCTATGAACCAGAGGTGTGGAAAGTCATATCCTCACCACTGATGTGTAGGTGCTTTTCTAAGGCCACCCCGCTCCCAGGACACTTTGGAAAGGGTTCTCATCCCTCATATGCAGAATGCTCAGGAAAGGGAGCTACATCCTTATTCTCACACTGTGAAGCACTCCGGGAAGACCATATGTGTCTTCTTCTAACTCTATCTAGCAGCATGGTTGCCTTTCAGCTCCACACGTGTACATCAGCTGGCGCTGACAGAAGGTTGTTAAGAGGCTCTTCAAATCTGAGCCTTAAAAAGTCATCTCTGCAGGAACCGCCACCTGGGCTGAACCTGCTCTGAAGTCTCCAATGGTGTTTTTCTCTTTCTTTTGCATCGCTTCTGTAGATTACCCGGGGAGATTCCTCCCTCCCATCCATGAAGATGCTGGGAGGACAATCCCACGGCCCCGGGATGTGGGTTTCAGGAGCAGGGCAAAGGTGAAGGGTTACTACCCCAGCACTGGCTTCCGGGACTCTATAATCATGACTGATGGGTCCGCGGGGATTTGCAAGTACATAGGTACAGCTTTGTCCAGTGTCTCCTCCCAGCCACTCATCCCATAACAGCCAAGCCACCGGCCATCCATGAGCTGTTACCGTTCACTGCTCCACCTAAACCCTCTCTCCATGGCTTGCTAAGTGCCGCACTGATCTTCCTCTTGACCCGGACTGTGCCTCCATCACACGACCTTTCCATTTGCAGGTGACTTCAGCTGTGTTTCAACCCATTTGAGCTGATTAACACTCACCACTGCTGCCACCATGCTTTAATGGGCTGATCAGCTCATTGACTCCGTCCTCTTCATTCCTAACAATCTTGTTGTTTTCAGTCTTAACCCACAGGCCTTTGGAGGACTCTTGGGAAGAACGTGTGCTCCATACGAGATGTCCCTCTGCAAGCTCCTTGGCCAAAGGGCATATCAATGAGGGGCTTCAGTCCCTGAGTGTCACCTGACAGGCTGCTGTGCTCACCATGAGCCTTGTGTCCCAGTGCGCTGAGCTGGGGGGAAATGAGAGCACCCAGACCTGGTTCCAGCTACCTCCATCCCCTTGAACAGTCCCTGGAGGTGTTGGGTTGCTTTAGCTATAGACTAGGGCCAGTCTTAACTGAGCAACATCTGAAGATGTCTCTGAAGCTTCTGGCAGACTGGACAGGGTGCTTCGGGATTAGTGAGGAGGCCACGCACAGCATGCAAGCCCCTGCTCTGGTCTCTCTACCACAAGGGCATGAAGCTTACCTTGACTTGTCCCACCCAAGGTTGGCACCCCAAGGCCATGGGACGTCACTGTAGGTGTGCAGAGCCAGCCAGTTGCCCCTCATGATGGGCCAGCTTGCAGAGATGACATCTCGCCATGTTCTCCCCGGACCGTCAGGAGCATCCCATGCTTGCGCGGGCCACTCCCTCCTCTCCCTCAGCCCACTTAACTCCCAGCCTCCAAATCTCCACCCTGACGTTCCCTTTTTGTCTCAGACTCCAGGCTGCCACTGGGCGTCCCCGACACCCCCACGCGCCTGGTGTTCTCCGCCCTGGGACCCACCTCCCTGAAGGTGAGCTGGCAGGAGCCACACTGCGAGAAGGAGGTGCAGGGCTACAGCGTGCAGTACCAGCTCCTCAACGGAGGTCAGTGAACAGGCAGTGGGTGCCCACCGGGCAGTTGGTGGTGGGAGTTTCTGGTGGTGGAAAGTGTGGCCCAGGTCTTCTCTTGCACAACTGGCTCTGAATTAACACTGCTTGAGCAGGGGATGTTGGATCAGATGACCTCCAGAGGTCCTTTCCAAACTCAACCAACTGGTCCCAAGTCTGCTATTTTTGTAGCCTTGAGGAAATGTCTCAGCTACCTCACAGCTCTCATTCCCCATTTCTCCTGGGAGTGACAATTCCTGGGGTTGCTTGTGGAGTCATCCCTCCTCCAAAAAACCTTGGACTCCTTCTTCAACAGCCCTAACATCTTAGTTGAAGGATTTTTCATCAAGTTGGACTTGGAGGAAGGATTGCAATGAAAATCTCTTATTTTTACATTAAACTTGGGGCAGTGTTAGTGAAGACGTAATTCTCTGGCTGAAAATTCATGAGTTTTCAATAAGCTGTTTTTTGTCCTAAGCCTTTTTTGGAACAACATCTCATCCTGCACTAGCAGTTGTTGGTGGCGAGGTGTGATGGAGGTGACTGGGGAAAAGGGTCCTGGATGACTTTTCCAGGCAGTTCATTTGAGATAGAGTTTAGGTGAAACCCACAGCGCTGCCTTTGTGCCTGCAACATGGAGCTGACGTCCCCTTTCCCTGTGCATCCCAGGAGAGGTGCACCGACTCACCATTCCCAACCCCTGCCAGAACTCGGTGGTGGTGGAGGACCTGCTGCCCAACCACTCCTACATCTTCAAGGTGAAGGCACAGAGCGAGGAAGGCTGGGGCCCCGAGAGGGAAGGAGTCATCACCATAGAGTCCCAGGTGGACCCGCAAAGCCCACTCAGCCCTGTACCAGGTGAGGTGGATGGGGGAAAGGTGGCACTGCTGTCTCTGCTGTTGTCTATAGTGGTGGACTTGCTGTTTTCTCACTCCTTACTACATCCTGAGCTCTCTTTTCTTTCCTTTCATTTTGAAATAGGACCTTCTTCCCCATGCACTCACCTTCCACTAGCTGTCTAGATAGCTGAGACCTTCCAGCTTGTTTCATAAATGCTGTGTGCAGACCCCTCCCAGGCTCCTCCTCGCCACCTTCTGTGACACTGACCTCTCTCTCACGCCCCTGCAGGTTCACCCTTCACACTGAGCACACCCAGTGCTCCCGGACCACTGGTTTTCACTGCCCTCAGCCCTGACTCCCTGCAGCTCAGCTGGGAGAGACCCCGCAAGCCCAATGGGTCCATCTTGGGTTACATGGTCACCTGTGAGATGCTGCATGGAGGAGGTACGGTATCAGGCTGTGGAAGACTAGTTTGCTGTGTAGAGCACAAGATACCTCCATCAAAGGCAGCAGCTTGCTGCATTTTTGCTGGAATCAACAACAAATCTCTCTGCTTACATCGGTACGGACAAACTGGAGACATGAGGCTGATTCCAGGCCTGGGAGCTGCTGGAACCCGATGCTTTGTGTCATTGCATGGCCCGGTGTAACAAATGTACTGGGAGGAGGAAGGACCCATAGCTTATTACAACCCAAACCCAGTGGAGGTTTGTTGAGGATCAACACTGTACTAAACCAGCCATGTCTTGACCCTTAGTAGAACAGGGTGATGAGGTTGTATGGGCTGTGGGTGGCATAAAGCTCAGGGAAAAACAAGCCAACAGCCAGAGTTGCGTGTGTTTGGAGGGACCGTTGCTCCTGTCTGTCTTCATCTCTGGTATCTCTGTGTGGATTAGGGGAGCCCAGGAATATCTATGTCGAAGGAGACAATCCAGAAACTACCCTTACTGTGCCCCACCTGAGTGAGAACATCCCGTACAAGTTCAAAGTGCAAGCCAAGACCACCCAAGGCTTTGGGCCAGAGAGAGAAGGCATCATCACCATCGAATCTCAGGATGGCGGTACAGTACCATGGCTTTGTGGAGGTGGAAAGATAAGCAATGTCTTAGAGCAGGGAACACAACTCCTGGAGTCCCTTTCCAGCTCTGGTGGTGACTCCGTTTTCCATGAAAGACATAGAGACATTGTCTTCCATGAAGACAATGCTGTGCCTTGTGAGCACTGTCTCAGTCCTGATGCATTGGATGAGGGATGATTGTGAGAAGCTGCCAGTGTTTAATTTATTATGAAATTTCTGTCTCATGCCTGGTTGTACACATACCTGGAGGCAACTTCTTACACTGCACGGGCATAAGACCTTCCCAGTCCTCCCAATTCCCCCTAAACCCGTCTCTGATGTCAGCAAGAGAAACCTCCTGAGATGACTGTTGATGCTCACTGTGCAGGGTTGAGGAGTTGGAAGCTCCTTGTTGTTTCCTGGCTAACTTGTCCCTTTTCCTTCTCCCCAGGCACTTTCTCGCAGTTTGGAGGGCAGCAGTACATGAGAGAAGAAGTGTACAACTTCCCCACCGAATACACCACCAAAACCAGCATCAGCCATTCCTCCCTGGATCCCCACTTCACAGGTAGGGGCTCAATGTCTGCTTTGAAACCCTTGGAAAGCACAAAGCAACTCTACTTGTCCAAAGGTCTGAGCGTGCTTTTACCTCAAGTGTAAAAGGCAGGGAGGGGGGGTCCATCAGGTGGGGTGGATGAAGAGGACCAGACCCTTTCCTACACCATGTTGTTTCCCATGTGCTGCCCATGTGCAATTGTTTCCCATGTGCTGCCCAGTCACAGGGGGAATGCTGAGTTTTCAAAAGCCACCAGGTCTACCACTAGGGACCAAATCATAACTCTTCCTGCAAGGTTAGACCTCTTCAGAGCAGGAAAAAACAGAAAAGTGTGATGACCATATTTAATTACATCACTGTAGTTGTCCCTTGTTGTCCCCATTGAGTTCAAGGAATCACTGAAATACGAAGAGTTTGGGAGCTGTTAGGAAATCCATCTTACTGACTGACATAGCAAAGTACTGAATCACTTGATCTGGAGAGGTTTTCCATCAGTGAAAGTGGTATTTGAGGAGGAACCTCTGCCAGGAATCATCAGGTAGAGCAGATCCTATTCCCTGCAACCCCGTACTTTGCGCGGTGTCCTGACCACTGAGCTTCTCGCTGCAGACGGCATGCTGATGACGACCCAGCGAGTGGAGAGCGCCAGCAGCACCCTCACCAAACAGGTCACCAAAGAGTTCGTGAGCCGGACAGTGATGTCCAGCGGGACCCTCACCAAACAGATGGAGAGGCAGTTCTACGAGGCCTGAGCCAGGGCTGGCCGTCTGCCAGCGGGACGCTGCCGTTCAGGTGGCAGGACTTCGTGGAATGACCCAAGGGTGCTTCATCCAGATGCTGCCTGGGCAGCTCCTCCTGTGGGCACTCCTCCACGGCACTTCAAGCTCTGGATCTCTCCTTTGGAGCCCAGCGCACTCAAAGCTCTGGGCACAGTTGAGTCATCAGGTGTGTGCTCATCCTTCAGGGCTTGTTCACCCTGTCCTGCTCTCCAGAGACTCGGTTCTGCAGAGTCCACGGGGACATCTTCCATCAACAATCACCGCTCACTCCAATACCAGCCTTCAATGCCCATCCCCACCCAAATACACCTGCAGCTGCAGAAATTCTGGTGTCTTGGTGGCTCCAGTCCCCAAATAAATGGAACAGAATGATTTATTCTCAGGTCCTCAGTTTCGAGAGGATCCCAGCTGACAACATCCTGATTTATAGAAGGTCATCCTTTCCATCTTTGCTTCGGGCTCTCCGGCACCTTGGCTGCCCACTGGAGGTGGTGATTTGTTCTGTTTGGTCTTTTACGAGAGCTGCAAGGTGGGGGTTTGGGGTAACCTATGCTTTCTTACTGCACCTATTTGTGTCTGTTCTTCGCTGCTAACATTTGGTACCACCATAGCAAAGTATAGCCTTTCATTTGTATAGCGTTACTCGTGATGGCCTCTGATGCATTTTTTTTTTTGCATACAACATTGTACAGTTTTCGTAGTATATATATAAATATATATAAATGTATTTTATTATTTTATAAAAAAAAAATATTGAGGTGGATGACATCTATGCCGAACATTGAGGCTACACTGGGACTGTGGCTGCTGAGAAACACGAATAACTGGAAGAAATTAATTAAGGGCTTGATCCAAAGGCCACTAAACCCTGTGGAAAGCCTGTCGATGAGCTGGTGGGCTCTGCCTCGGGGCTTATCTCCTCCAGCAGAAGGCTCCCTGCACAGCACCCACCAGATGAGCACCCTCCAGCCGCAGCACAGGCGCAGAAGGGCTGGGAGCTGCCTGGAGGTGAGGGATGGGGATGGCCCGGGCAGCGATGCTGGGGGTGGGAACGGTGCCTGGGATTTCTTACATGGCTGATGTGGAGAGCGTGAGATTTTGGGGCAGAAGATGTCAGGTATCCTTAAAAAGCCCTTTTGCCCAACAGCAACGTCCATAAAGGGAGTTGTGATCCCTCAGTAAACACAAGGGAGGAGCAAGCCTGGGAACAGCAGGGGCCCTCATCATCCTGAGCAAGCCTCTGAGCCCCCTTCAGCCCTCGGCTCTCGCTGTCCTTGGACGGTGCTGGGTGCAGGGCTGAGCTGAGACCTTGCTGGACCTCGATTCCTGGCTCTGGGCACGACGCCTGGCGTCTCGCTGCCCTCTGCCAACACGAACAATCAGGATCCGTGCCTTGCTGAACAGTGTGTTTCCCTGGCATGCTTCAGCCGCACGGGAGCCGGCGAGGAGTCTGCCGACGGTGAGGATCCCGCCCCAAGCAGCAGCTGCCACCGTTCTGGATTAGAGCTTCCAACCAAAACAGCAGCTGCCTGGGCTCCCGGGCAGCATCGCCTGCCTGATTTGATCTGACGCTGGACTTGAGCTGTTTTGTTCTTTTTCTGTTGTTGTTGGCTTTCTTTGTTTGGTTGTTGGGGCTTTTTTCGACTCGGAAGAAGATTTCCCAGCACTGACACCACCGAGATCTCCCTCTCCTCTCCAGGCTGTTCACTTGAGTGGGATGGGCTGTACGTGTTTGAGCCAAAGATGCACATGGGTGAGTAAAGTCCCCCGGCGTCTCCAGGACTGCAGCCGGAGCTAGGTCAGTTTTGGGCTTGGTGAAGTATCTCTTGACCCAACCCTGTGGTTCTACCATGACTTCAAGAAGCACTTATTTTTCCTGAGCACGTACCAGTGGTGTTAGCCTGCCTGCCTCCCCGTTCTCATCTCACCTTTGTGGTTGGGGTTTCCTCTCCAGCTGACGTGTCTCCTCCTGCACAAGGACTCCAGGCCCCTTTCCCTGTGCTTTGTGGTCCAGGGTAAAACACTGAAAACCACTTAAAAAGGGAGCTCCACTTCCAAGCATTTTAACCAAAGAGTATCCTGTTATCCAAGCACAGCTGCTGCTCCCCAGGGTGTCATGCCATCCCCATGCAGAAGACGGCTGCGCACCAACCCCATGCCTCGCACTAGACCAGCATCACTCCTTAATTTTCATCTGGTCGTTAGGGCTGGTGGTGTTTCAGCCTTTCCAAGGGTGGATCCAGCAGCCTGCTCTGACAGCGGGCCTTTGATCAGATGGCTTCCTATTGCACTCAATAAATGTTTTCTCTACAGTTTGCCTCTTCCCTTTTCTTAAAAAAAAAAAAAAAAAAAAAAAAAAAAAATCACACCCCCCANNAAAAAAAAAAAAAAATTATCTTCCCCCCACCATCTGCAGCAGCAGATGAAGGACACAGATGAAGACAAGCAGGGGCTTCTGCCAAGCACCGGTGCCTGCTGCTGCTCCACTGCCATCCCCTCCCGCGACTGCAGCTCCAGAGGCACTACTGGACCGTGCGTCCCCAGTAATTACACCATTACACCAGTGCAAACTGGAGTTCTACCAGTTTCCTCTGGGGAAAGGTCCCCAGTGACTTTGGCATCAGAGCTCAGCCCAGGCGGGCACAGAACAACTGTGCAAATGTTCTGTGTTTATTAGGCAAATGATGCAGGCAGACAAATTGATTCCCTTGTGAAGCCAGGAAAGCAGCTGCCTCTCGGAGGGAGGCGATCCCGGCCCAGGCGAGGCGGTTGCTCCTCTACAGGGGCAGCGCCTTTGCCCCTCCGGAGGGTTTGGTGAGGTAGAAGGTGGCTGTGCCGCTGTATTTCTCCTAGGAGACAAGAGGAGCAGTAAGTGCCTGGGCTGGGGGGTGCTTTTGGGCTGGTGCAGGCAAGACCTGCCGGAGCTGGGGCCCTGCTGGCCAGCCCAGCTGTGCAGCTGGCTCAGCTGGCCCTCCAGATGGTTTTTTTGGGGGACAGCATCCTGTCCTGGCCCCTGCCTGGGGTCCCTTGGGCCATCCACAGCGCAGGGCAGGGAGACTATCAACACATCCCCAAGCTGAGCCTCCAGCAGCCCCTCAGGGACTGTTCTCCGTGAGTTTTTCCAACCCCTTTCTGACCCTGCCAATGCTGCCAACCTCCACGGCCTCTGTTGGCAGCGGAAAACTCACCGCCAGCCCTGTGCAGAGTTTCCTTGGCTCTGTTTTCATCCTCACTCACCCAGCGGCCACTGGTTCTTATTATTCTTATTTTGCTTCTTATTATTTTCTTATTTGGATGTGAGGGTCAGTTCCACACTCATCCGATCTACCCCCTTCGCTCTTCTGTAACTCCTGGTCACATTCCCTCTCTCCCAGCTTCTCGTTAGATGGCAGAGGCACAGCCCTTTTGGTCTCTCCTCATTTCGGACACCCTCCTCTGTCCCTTCTTTATCCCCCCCACTATTTACAGGGTGCACCATGACCTCATATAGCAGCAAAGTGATGCTCTACCTCATTCACTGCCCCCGTCTCCCGACATTCCCCTTTTGCTGGCGTTTTCAGCTCCCAGCACAGGCTGAGCTGCTGATTTAGAGAACACCGATAATGGCACTGAGATTTTTCCTGGGCTGTAAGTGCTGGTTTAAGCTCAGCATTGCCTAAATTCAGCTTGGATTACTTTTCCCTAGATAGATTTAGCCTTCCTGAAGCTCACCCAGCACCTTTTTGCTCATTTTCTCAATGCAGTAAGGTCTTCGGGCAGTGCTGTGTGACCAGCACGATGCTGAACTGCCTGCAAGAGCTTAGTAGCATCGAGAGACTTAGGGCTATCCCTGCGCGGCACTGGATGGCCGACACCACCCCCGAGTGCCTCAGGAGCGCAGCTCCAATGGCGTCCCCGGGCCATGCCCCTGAGTGTTTCCTTGGGATCTTTGAGTCAATTCTCCCAGCACTTTTCTGCCGCGTACCTGGATGTGGTGCTGGGCCCTCTCTGCAGCCCCAGCCTCCAGCAACGTCACCGTGCAGCCTCCGAAGCCTCCCCCGGTCATCCTGCTGCCGTAAACCCCATCGACCTCCAGAGCTGCTGCTACGAGCTCGTCCAGCTCCAGGCAGCTCACTTCGTAGTCGTCCCTGGAGAGAGGAGACCCGCGGTCAGCCCTGTCCTGCACCCCAGCCACAGCTCTTGCACCACTAACGGCTGAAACATGCACCTTGGGGCATCCATTGCCATAGCAAACCGCAGCAATGCAGGATGCCACAGATCCCGGCCCAGCTCCCTGCCTATAAGCGCATGTATACATGAGCGAGGCTGCGAGCATCAGGGACCTGCTGGGTGCTGCTGTAACCAGCACGTCTCTGTAATGTATGTGACTGGCTGCCTCATCCCAGTACCCCCCAGCGCAGAAGCCTGTGGGGCTTCTCCTAAAACTCCCTGGGAGGCTGAGCCGTGAGAGACAGCGGGCAGGACACGGCTCTGGCTGCCCCCAGTGCTGGCCCCATGGGCAAGGGAACCCCCTGAGAACCTGACATCAGTGTCCCCAGTGCAGTCTGCCCTGCCCAGGGGTGGTACATCCTCACCTCAGGGAGTTGTGACTCTCCACCATCAGCCTCCCAAATGTCTTGTAGTCCCTGTCCTGCAGTGCTTGCGCTGCCTGGACTGTCCGTGTTATCTCGCCGAGGACGTGCCTGGCCCGCCGGTACACCTCCTCCCCCAGCCGGCTCCTGGCCGCTGCGGAGATAAGAACATCCTTGCAGCAAAGATGCTCAGGTCTGTGGGATGCTGCTGGGGGCGAGCACGGATGCATCCTGCAACCCCGCTTCTCCACTCGTGGCATGCTCCTGTCCCGGTGCGTGCATCCACCCACCCCGGGTGCTGCCCCACAGTCTCAGCCCACGCCACGGGACACTGAGCTCCTGCTGCCTCGAGGAGTAATCAAAGCCGAGGGAGGGACTGTCCCCACCTTCCAGCTCAGCCATGGTGGCATCTCGCAGGCTGGCCTTGCCGAGCGCCGCCGCTGCCTCCTCGCACTGCCGCCGGCGCGTGGGGTACTCGCTGCCCGTCAGCGTGTGCCGCACGTTGGAGTTGGTGATGAGGACGGCCAAGCTGGCGTCAGTCAGTGGGACAAGGACGGTCTCCAGGGACCTGCAGCAAGAGCTCAGCACGGGCGGTGCGACCGCCCCCCGACCTGCTCCGGCCATCGGCCATCCAAGTGACGTGGCAGGCAGCTCCTGCCTCCGCAGAGGCAAAGTCCATCTAGGTTAGGATTTCGCTCAAGCATTTCACTCCCAATTATTAGTCCCATAATGGACCCTAACGACTTTGCGGGAAAGACAACCCAGGCAAAGCAACAGAAAGGATGCAGGAGGAGGAATCAAGACACAGGAATTAAAATGCAGGGAGCCCCAGCCCCACGATGAGATTTTGGGCTGGGTACAGGGGTTAACCCCTCCCTGCACTCCTGCATTTATTTCGTGGCCATGGGACCAGCTCGTCCCCACCTGCCCGAGGAGGTGGGCACAGCACAGTGAGCCTGGGGCTTGGCCCTGACCTGCAGTCAATGAGCAGCGCATGGCTTTCCTTGCCCATCACGGATATGAACTGGTCCATGATCCCACAGGGCATGCCGGCAAACGTATGCTCCGCTTTCTGGCACGCCAGCGCCTTGGCTACCAAATCACCGTCATCTGTGCCAGAGCAGAGAGAGGCAGGTTTGCAGCGCTGGGACCTTTGCCCCTTGTCCTGGAGCAGGGGGACCAAACACGAAGATAAAGGGTTGCTTTCCCATGGAACGGGGGTTTGCTAAAGCATCAGCTGCAGGTGCTTGCTCCTGTGCCTGCGTGGGTCCCCAGATCCAGCTGGATGCAATAATTGGACACTGACGTCTCAGATTTTTGGAGACATGAGGGTGGGGAGAAGATGCTCCCAAGGGAACAGCCTCTAACCCCTGATAATCCATGGGCTTCAGAGGCATGGGCAGATCAGGCTGGGTGAGCCAGAGGAGCCCTGCAGCCAGAGTGGTGCCAGCTCTGGTGAGCGGTTGTGACCCACCCCACAGCGGCGTTTCCCCGAGGGCTTGCTCAAGGCACCCCCCTCATCCCAGCTCCCACTCGGGAATGGAGGCACCTGGGGCCAGGACCGACTGCTGCCTTACCAGGGCAGAGCTGCTGGAGGAAGGTGTAGGTAGCCACCTCCAGAGCGGCTGAGCTGGAGAGGCCCCCACCCAGGGGGATGTCACTGGCTATCACAGCGGTGAAGCCCGGCACGGGACCACCTGCAGGAACAGAAGGGAGGAGCAGGGCCGTGAGCCCCTGCAGGGCTGGGGGCTGCCGTGCCCCACAGCTCATGGGGAACCTGAGAGTCTGATACCCCATTTTAAAACACAGGGAGATACACGGCAGAGCGTGACCCAGGCATCCCCCCGCAAACACAGGGGTCTTTGGAGCCGAAAGCATCTCTGCTGGACCTTGGTCCCGCAGCAGCTGCGGGATTGTACCGGCACTAGAAGAGCTCCTGGAGCATGTCAAAAGCCTGGTGCCAAGCACCGGACCCGTGCGAGGGGGGCTCTAACCCACCCGGCAGCCTGGGCCTTACCCCGGTAGTGCTGGATGACGCCCTTGACGTAGTTGGCCCAGCGCGGCTGCCCCGGGCTCAGAGGGCTGCCTTGGCGGGGAGCCGGGAACTGCACCCTGTGCGGCTCGTCCGCCTCCGCCGAGGTGGTGAGGATGGAGATGGTCCCGTCCTGCGTGGGGGATCCCACCAGCACCGTCCCCAGCTGCAGGGCCTGGGGGAAGCAGGGGGAAGGTGGGCTCAGACCCTGCGGCATCCCTTGGAGCATCCCCACTGGTGACAGAGGACAGCTGTGCCTGCACCCAACATGTGCTACCCTTAATTCTGCCCATGCGGAGTCACCAGCCACCACCGCATGCTCCGGCTTGTCACAGCATTGAATTTTCTGGCTATTTAATGCCACACAGGGTCAGTCTTAGCACTGAAACGTTGTGACCGACCACTCCAGCTCAGCGCCGGGGTGCTGGCTGCTGGGCTCCCGGGGAGTGGAAACCCATGACAAGGACATGAGGCTTTGGGAAGTTGTCTTGCCTGCAGGGGAATTCAGCTGACCTGCTCCCACGCTCCTCGGCCTCAAAATAATTAGCTGTAGGTTTGACTCAGGACTGAGAGGGGGCTTCCCTGCCAAGCCGAAGGAGGGCAGGAAGCCTCAGCTGCTTCAAACCGTCTCTGCCACCAAAACCTCGCTCTCCAGGGACAGGAAATTGTCCGACAGGGTTGCAGAAAAGAGGCTTCAGCCTCTCCAAGAGCCAATTGGGGAGGGGGAATCACATCCCCGCTGCAGTGAGTAAGGAGACGGTCTGCAGGGTGCTGCCCCCAATGCTCTGGGGTGCCGGGTGTGATGAGGGATCCTGCAGGGTGCTGGGCAGGAGGATCCCTGGGGGAGGATGGTGAAAGGGGGATCCCGCAGGGTCCTGGGTGGGGGAATCCCGGGGGCAGGATGGTGAAAGGGTGATCCCAGGGGATCCCGTAGGGTCCCGGGCGGTGG